>JARGYF010000059.1:0-454485 GCA_029203975.1 Mycena vitilis | reverse complement strand
CATCGTCTCGCAGTTGCATGCTCTTGGCGCTCCGTTCAATATCGCCGTCACGCGGTCTGGTTTCGTGCCCTCTTCGTACGACCCGTCGCTGGGTCGCTGTGGCAGTCTCGGTGTCCGTCCCGAGGAATACAAACCGGACCGGCACGATCTTCGCCAGTACTTGCACTTGCTTGACCGCTTCCTCCGTTCTCCTCGCGGCCGCCTCGCTCTTCAAGCGGGGGGTATCGTTGCTCGCTTAGCGCGCTTAGTCGTGGAAGATGCTCGCTTGGAACTCATCGCGGAAGACGTCGATGTCGAGACTGCTGAAGGGTACTTCAGTCGAGGAGAGACCAAAGTGTTCCACCACTGTTTGACTGGGGAAGAGGAGGACCTCATTTTGGGGGTGTACTCCATCAAAATGAGTGAGTTTTTTTATTCGCTTACTTCCGTCTTCGAGCTAGCTAACAACCCCTTAGACCAGCTCAATCACGTCGACGCAAGCGGACACCAAGAAAAGCGTGTCTCGTGGTGGCCGCAAGCGGGCGCGTTCTTCAACTCCGACTTGAACGTCGGCTGGTGGTCGCCAGACTGCGAGTCTTGGTTCCAGAGTGTCCTGCGCGAATTTGCCAACGACAAGGCCGTTGTCCTGAACAACGCGCGCTGGGCTAAGCGGATCCGCGGGTACAACGCCGCCTTGCGCGCTACCAAGAACCTGGATACTGTTTGCGCCGACTTCTTGAACACCGCGATTCTCACACACACGACGTAGCTGGATTCCTCGCTGTATATTAGGCATTTTGCGCTTGTATATTAAAAATATTGCAATGTACTACGTATGACCTCGACGACGAGCGTTTCGGATGAGTGCGCGACCATCGGTGGATCATCCACCGACCATCCACCGACCATCGGTGGATCATCCGCCGATGGCTATAAAGGAGCCTGATATGGCAGATATCAGGCCAATTTTTTATGGCCCTGATATTTGCAATATTTCGGCACCTTTCGGCATCTCTATTTCAGGTAGGATTAAGTGTCAAAATGAGCTGATTGATATGTCTAATAACACGGCGAAATTCGGCGCCCTGATATCCGCGAAAATAAGGGCGGAAATGGGCCGCTTAACCACTGTCTGATTATTCAACAGATGATGGACCCCTTTTTGCACTTAATTTTGCGCCATATTGGGCCGCCTTTCAATGAGGTTTTTTCACTTAATATCGAGGTACATAAATAGGTAATTTTTTTGTACCACGATATTTGAAATAAAAATGAAACTTCAGGCGGCCTTTTACGCGCGATCCTGCGGTGTGTTGTGCTCATATAGTGCATGGTTGAGGCTAATCGGCCGATGGTAAACAACTCATGTTTGACGAGTCGGGTGGGAAGGATCATCGAGAATGCTCTGCCCGAGCCAACCCCGAGGCACCACATCAGTCGTGGCAACGACATTGTCCAATCGGGCAATAGGTTGGCATCTTCCATCGGTGCCGGTGCGACGCGCGTGTAGCGCTTGAAGACCCAAGTGCGGTTTTTACCTCGGGTCCCAAACTCCAAGTGCCAGTGAATGGTTCGTGGGCCGCCAGCTACGAACTGTGCGCTTGTATCGAAGGGGTCCCGAGCCTCCGAGAGTGTCGAACATACGTCGGTGTGAAGCAATTCTAAGAATAAGCTCGCTGACCATCGGAGAGCCACGATAAGATTGGCGACGGCGTAAGTTTGGCCGGCCGCGACCCTCGGGCGCGGCTGCGACCCTCGGGCGTTTCTCAATGAATGACACAGTACCGCGGCCATTTCATCGTCCCGAGTTGGTCCCGAGAAATCTAGACCCAGTGCCTTGAAAGTTGGAGGCCAACGCTGCTGGTGGACACTAGGAGTGGCAAGGAAAGCGGCGTGAATTCCCCCATCCGGCTGTCAAGCTGGAGGAGCATGGCCAGAAAATCCAAAGAAAATCGGTCCGGGTGAGATGACGGTCGCACTATCCCACCGTGCGTCACGTCCCGTGCTTTGTGTCACCGTGTCACAGCCATCATTGGTCATGATCGCGTCCAAATCGCGTCTTCGTCTAATCTTCCCTCGTCATCATCTTCCAGCTGCTGATCGCTAGGAAATATCCGGGTCGCAAGTGATTATATTTCAGGTTGATTCTGAGGTAACATAAGTTGAAGGGACAGTCTTAGGGACCAGAGTTGCCAGAGTCGGCAGCCAGACCGTGGTTGTAGTATGAGGTCTTTTTTCATTCTTTATTCACAGTCACAGTCCTCAGTCTGCAGATTTGGGGTACTCCCAAAGTCGCAGTCCCCGGTTTTGGTGTACTTAGTCGCTAGTCGCCGAGATCAAAATTCCGGCAAGTTCGGGTTCAAAGTCAGATGATCGTAGTTTTAAGACAGTAAACCTTAGTCTCTAGTCCTCAGTCACGGCTTATCAGCACATAATATTCTGCTCCAAGGCTCTGCTGAAAGATTATGGACTCCCATCTACACTGAACGATGGGCAAGCCATTTCGGCGGCTGATTGGCCGACGCGGCACCAATGTCCTAAACGGGACATCAGCCCCTATGTTCGAGTTGAACTCCTTTACAAAAGTGGCTCCATGTATGAGAGCCTCAGAAAAGTTGAGAAACTTTATTCCTGATCGCTTCGTGTCTGGTGACTACAAACTACAGCTCGAGAAAGACTTACTGCCAAGTGAAATAGCTGGAACCTTCCCCCGCACTGTGATCTAAGCCTCAAAAATTACCCTTGTTCCATTCCCAACCAGAAGCTCCTAAATAGAGGATTCAGAGCCTCTGAAACTTTTTTCTAAGGTATCCACCAGTCGTTGCTCGATAATAAGGGGACGAAACACACAATTTCGTTCAATACAAGCGCGTGGGAATACGTGGTGGCTGTGATGCCGGTGTGCCGAGATCAAGGTTGAACACAATCCAAGTCACTAGTTTCAAGTCCTCGCAGTTGTGGACTTGGGACCGTGGACTTGTCATCAAAGGCGGAATAGAATAGTGCGCGAGAACCGCCGGGTAGCCTCCGTATTCGCCCTGAGGACGGTGAGCATGAATTCCATAGCTCAATCGCACTTGAACTGACGATGAAACTGTTCGGGTAGCCTTTCTCGAACGGAAGGATGCCGTCGATGTACGCAAGCTGCGAGTCGGTGAGGGTGATGTCAAGGCCTCGATATTAGCTGCTCCGTGTTACGGCCACCGAGATGGAACGCACGAACGGCGCCTTACGCATCGTGTACGCGATCGCAACTGTGGTACATATGTAAGTCACCCATGGGGAGATAAATAATCATTGAATCGACTGGCTGAACTTACCGGCAGTGATTTTCTTTGCGCCCACCTGCGCGGCGACAGCTTCGAGCGCAGCGCACATGTTCTTATCATCTTCGGAGCCCTCCCATGACTTGGAAGGCATCATCCTGCCTTTCTCGCCAGTGACCCTGCGCCGCTCTTCCTCGGTGCTGCTCCGGATGCGGCTGCCGCCGAGAACGCGAAAGCCGGTGAGCGCGATTCCTGTTTCCAAGTTGGCTTTGATGTTGAACGATGGGAGCACTAACCTTCGACGGTCCTTCGTGAAAACTCGGGGGAGCGGACCTTGGTGGTGATTACGAGCTGGTCTCCGTTGCCCCTGGCTTCATGCCACTCTCCGATGAGCTGTTCGGAGAGTCGACCATCTTGAAAGCAAGCGGGGAGACATGAATCGCGGCGCGAGGAGCCAGTTGCCGATAAGTTGCCGATAGCGTCCAAGAAATTAATTGTAAGATCCATTGTCCTGAGCTCTCTCTTTATATATCTCGCTGAACCCTGTACGCGTGGCTCAACGGCCTGTTCAAGCTCCTGTTCCTCTTGCAAATCCAACAAAAGACCAACGGCGCGTATTTCTTAAAGAGTCAACCTTAGTCAGTACCACATCAGCAGGGATGACGGCCCGCCCACGGCCCATTGGCTTCCCGCTCTCGACAGTACGGCCCACGCGTGGACGACCTCGGTCGTACCTCAGCGACGCATGTCGCATAGGTGGTGTTCACAATAGTAGTAACATAGTAACAACTGTTCCCGCTTTTGGATGCTTGTCATTCTTTGGCCATTTGGGACGCGACGCGTTCAGATCACGTGTGGCGTGCTCTCGACCCCTAACCCTTCTTGACCGCCACCACAAAATGGCACACCAACTCGCCGGACCTGAGGCTCCTCCGGATCCGGCGCTCGAAGAGGCACCCGCGTGGGCAGTCACGGTCAACATCGGGGATCGGCTTCAACAGATGTTCCAGTGGAATAGTTACGAAAACGCGATTCGAATGCACAACAGCGAGGTCTCGATCTCGTTGCAGGATTAGTGAGCTCCTCTTCCTTTATCTCCCTTCTCTCCCTCTCTCCATATTCCCTTACCACAATCCTTTTCTTTCTCCTCCACCATTCCCAAAATAAAAAACCAGTGCGCTCCGGCAAGCCCCGAGACTCTCAAACACCAATTCCACCACTGGTAGGATCTATCCCCTCCCCCGTCCCACCCCCCGCGTCGCCATCCCTCCGCGCCGCCCCGGATTTTCCGCGCACCAAGCAGGCGCTGCTTGCGCTCACCGGTGAGCTATCAAATGCATCGCGATGATCGGGATAGTGTGGACTTAGTCCTTGCTCAAATGGTGACTGCAGCGGGATAGTTAAAGGGACTACTCGAGGCGTATAATCTGCGCGTCCCGAGGACTCTGGCTCAACGGCGCGCGGCATTTACTGGCTTTATCGGGGTGCGGCTGTAGGGAGGGCGGCTCGTGGCGGGTTCGTATTCGTCGTTCGACCGCCAATTTCCGTTGCAGTGACAGTATATGTGGTGACGCCGACGCAACTCGCCTCTTGTGCGAAGAAATTGGCTGCTTTGCATTAGCTCGAGGTTGTATCATTAAAATACCAGTCGCGCACTTTGGCGCTTTCAGAGATTAATCCAACCTAAAAAGATCGGCCCGCGATGAGAATTTACATGTACAGTGGCCTTGACCCGAAAGCTCTGCCAATCTGCCATAGTGTGACTATTACAACGCACGTAGAACCCCCGGCAAGTGTTTTTTGAATCAGTTCGCTCGGAATGCGTTTTGAACTTATTGACGGGGCCGTGGTTCCAAGAGACTGACTTGGTTGCCTACAGCGCTGGATACGGCAAATTCTCGGTGCCTAGCTGACCAATAAACGTCGGTTGGATGGAACACCAGACGATTGCACGAGTGTTGGATGTGAATGTCGTTCTATTGTTCGGGCGGGGCCTCCGATCATACCCGTTCTTACAAACCATGTTCGCATTCACTCCTTTAAATTCGAATTTCGCACCCTCCCTCGCTTGTACCCCACGATGTCGAGCCCCAAATCCTTCCGCGAGCACTTGGGCATCCCGCCGTCCACCGCCTCCACCGAGGACTCCATCCTGATCATCATCGACGCGCAGAACGAGTACCTCTCCGGCCTGCTCGCGGTCGCCAACCCCGAGCCCACGCGGCGCGTCATCGCAGCGCTGCTGGAGCGCTACCGCGCCGCCCGTGGCGCAATCGTCCACGTCGTGCACGTCACCCCCGCCGGCGCGCCCGTCTTCACGCCCTCCACCCCGCTCGCGGAGGTCTTCCCCGAGCTCACGCCCAAGGACGGGGAGGCGGTCGTGAGGAAGCGGTTCCCGGGCGCGTTCGCCGAGACGAATTTGGAGGAGGTGATTAAGAAGATCGGGCTGCGCAAAATCGTGCTGGTGGGGTACATGGCGCATGTGTGCGTGAGCACGACAGCGAGGGAGGGGCACCAAAGGGGGCATGAGGTTGTGTTGGTTGAGGATGCGATTGGCGACCGCGATATTCCTGGGGCGAGCGCCGCAGAGGTCACAAAGGTACGGATTTCATTTTGGTATGCACTTGATTTTCGCTAAATTGGAGTTTAGACGGTATTGTTGGAGCTTGGCGATGTATTCGGGACGGTGGTGGAGAGCAGCGACATCCAGTAGAGTTATCGGCGGCCCAAACGCTTCAATCTGCTTGAATTTGGCTTCCAATGACCAAACTTAGCAATTTCGAGTTGAGGAGACCCGGGGACGGGGAATTGTATGAAATTCGAGAGCGACGGGACCGGGAACAAGGAGCTCGTCGAGAAAAAATTGGAAGGCGAGGTGTGGCTCGGTGTACGCCGCTTTGTGTTTGTTTGTCAAGAGTTCTTCCTTCTTCCCACCATCATGGCTGCCGAGTCAAGATTCACCTGGACCTCCGCTGGCTCTGTCCCGCGATTCTTCGACGCGTATCCTGTCCCTGCGACGCGCTCTTCTCTGGCAGCATCCGCTCACGGCCTTTGGGATCGCGGCCAAAGCGCGAATACTGACGTAGGTGCACGTGCCGCGCACGGTGCATGATGACATCACAGCCTCGTCTTGCCTCGAAGCTCCGCCCACTATAATAAGGGCGCCCGCAAGCTTTGCCACACACACTTGCTCTCTCTCCCGACCCCTAACACCCCACTAAACTCTACGACAACTCTACGAAATGACCATGGATACTCATGTCCGCCGGGGCCACCCCAGTGAGTTCAACTCTCCTCTTGTTCTGCGCGTTCTCAGAGTGTGGCAATCAAGTAACGTTCGGCCTCATAATTCTCTTCGGGATCATCGAGGTCTGCCCCCTTCCCGCAATTCCAACTTTCACACAAGTTAAAGCGCTAACACGTCCACAGCTCTCCCTCTCCGCCTGGCTAACCTCGCGGTTCAACAAATTCCAGAACGAGCAATCCCTCGACGAGCGCGACCGCGTGCGCTTCACGCTATTCGCGTCCATATGGACCGTCGTGTTCTCCGCGCTCTTCCTCGTGCTCTTTGCGCACTCGGCGAACGGCTCCGTGCTCACCAGCGTCCTCGCCCACCTCATCTTGTCCGTCCCTCCCAACGTTATTGTTTTCCACGGCTCACCTTTTTTTCTCGTAGTCTCGGCTTCACGTGGATAATATGGACCGCGGCTGCCGCAGCCGTCACCCAGATGCTCGGCGGCGGGCTCAACTGCAAGACACAAGACGTGTTTGTGTACTGCAACCAGTTGAACGCGCTCGAGGCGTTTGCGTGGCTCGAGTGGTGAGTCCCGTGTTTCTTTCTTCCGCCTTTCTGTCTGTCTTCGGTCTTTCTTTCTTTCGTCCGTTTCCTTCGGTGTATCCGTAGATCCGTAGATGCACGCTAACACCATCCCAGGATCCTCGTGACGTTCGCCATCCTCGTCGTCCTCATCCGGGGCATCCAGGCCTCGCGCAACGGAAGCGGGTACCGCGGCGGCCTTGTATAATTGTATAATCTTTCGGCCTTGTATGATCCCTTGTGTAATCTCTTGCTATCTCTGTCGCACTCTGTGAAATGTGTACACTACTTAGCTGAACGATAATAAACGCGTCCTGATAATTTTTTTCTCGTCTAAAGCGATCGGAGGTTCTGTTGGAGAAAAAGGCTGCTGTTAGAATCTCCGAGCGAACTGAAGACTTGCCTATCAAGCCCGGCCGAGCATCCTCCTAGGGGTTGTCTTCTTTTCATCAAGTGCATCTCAAGCCAACTTGACACATAAATCAACTAGCAACTACTGCGGCAGTCGTCCTCCAAAACTTGGACACCGGTACCTTTGCCGCTCGAACAAGGAAATTTTAAATTTGAACCTGCTGTCCTGTCGCACAATGGGCGAGACTTTCCCGTAGGAGGTCAAGGATGGTACATCCTACAGACATTGCGCACGACAAACACAAGTCAGACTGTCCTAGTCAACATTCTTGCTCTCAAACCAGATCCAATTTACCACCCCCGCGTCCCCTGACCTCGAAATTTCACGTACAATTGCAAGATTTTGACAAAATTCAAGCGTTTGGGCCGCCGATGACTCTACTGGATGCTGCTGCTCTCCACCACCGTCCCAAATACATCGCCAAGCTCTAACAACACCGTCTACATTCCAAATTACCGAAACCAGCCAGGTCCGTATCAAGTGGAATTTGGAAAGCGTACCTTCGTGTCATCTGCAGCGCTCGCCCCCGGAATATCGCGGTCGCCGATCGCATCCCCAACCAACACCACCTCATACCCCCTCTGGTGCCCCTCCCGCGCCGTCGTGCTCACGCACACATGTGCCATGTACCCCACCAGCACGATCATGCGCCGCCCCGTCTCCTTAATCACCTCCCCCAAGTTCGTCTCGGCGAACGCGCCCGGGAACCGCTTCCTCACGACCGCCTCCCCGTCCTTCGGCCTGAGCTCGGGGAACACCTCCGCGAGCGGGGTGTCGGGGGTGAAGACGGGCGCGCCGGCGGGGGTGGAGTGCTCAATGTGCACGATGGCGCCGTGCGCGACGCGGTAGCGCTCCAGCAGCGCTGCGATGACGCGCCGCGTGGACTCGGGGTCGGCGACAGCGAGCAGGCCGGAGAGGTACTCGTTCTGCGCGTCGATAATAATGAGGACGGAGTCCTCGGTGGAGGCGGTGGACAGCGGGATGCCCAAGTGCTCGCGGAAGGATTTGGGATTTGCCATCGTGCTTTGGGCTCGGGTAAAATCGAGTAAGGGCCCGAACTTGAAGGACAGAAGTGAGCTCCAGAGGAGCAGTTGGTTTGTAAGGACGGGGATGACCGGCAGCCTGCTTGCTTAGCTACTTCTATCGAACACGACATTCACACCCAAAAATACTCACGCAATCGTCTCAAGTTATGCAGTCGACTTTCAAGTCATGCAGTCGACTTTCATTGGCCAATCAAACACCGAGAATTCGCCTCCTGCGAATTCTCTCAAGCAGCCAGCGCCATGGGAAGACAACCAAGTCGGGCTCTTGGGCTACGGCGAGTGACAAAGAATAGGGTGTCCAACTTCCATATTGGTGGCCGATGGGTTCGATGCCCGCTTCGGGGATGGGGATTCAAAATGGGCCAAGAATGGGCGGACTTTATTCATCACCCTGGCCGCTATACTTGTTCACATTACCAAGGTAAAGAATTCCTACTTACTACCAGTACCACTGTTTATGTGAACGAAAGCGAAAGCTGATTTCCAACTTGTCCCGCCCGTACTTGTCTAGTCAGAATGCGACAGGCTACATCACAGAAAATCGAACCAAAGATGACGATGCATATGGGACGAACCACGCATAGATCCCACGCATGGCACTCAATGCAGCAATTGCCACATGCGCCGGGAGGATAAGGATATCCGAATTGGCTCGCCGCATCCGTTGCAGGTAGACGTGGTCTGAGTATTGGTCAACGCGTTCGATGCATTATTACTACGAAGAAACTCAGGTTGGGCCATTGCAAGGGTGAAAGCGAGGAGCAAGGCGCCAGTTCGGACAGTTTGCATGGTGAGTGAGTGCGAGTGTTAGTTGGCGACCAAGGATTTGTACAACCGGCGCTCCCAGCTAGGTCAAGTTTCACGACGTAAGACTTTGAGTATGATCCAGAATCGTTCAACCGTTCACCAGAAACACCTGGCAATTCATCCCGAATTGTCCGTGCTCAACTCATCCACTCACTGCCGCTGTCGACTTTAAAGGCAACTTGAACTTGAACATCCTGTGTTCAAAGGTTTTGATGATGATTCGACTCTCTTCGATCGTTTGCCCACCGTGCAATCTCAATTCTACGAGAAACACAATACTTCTTGGCCACTCACTTTTCAATGATCTACGTTCCTCAACTTGCAACCACATCCAGGGAGAACAGAAAGATGTCGAGAAGAGGGTCAGATTTCGGAGTATGCTTTGACTGGCTCCGATAGTCCTGTGGGTAATCCTCCCAATCCTCAGAAAATTCAGTAGTTTGTACAACCGCATTACAACACGACAGCAACGGACTACTTTTCGCGAGTTTCTGTCCTTACTGTACTGCAGGCCGGAATCAGCATTGCCCGGAAATCTAGGAGCATTGACCCACAGTTACATTTACAAGCACTGGGAATAGTACGCGTTCGCGGCTTGGCAAGTGGAGCCTGACGAGGAACCAGTCAGAATGATAATACGGTGTCTGAAGCGGATTCCATACCCGCCGCGCAACACGTAGCGCCAGTCCATCCCTGCCCCCCACACTGTCCCCAATGCGCAGCGCACTGCAACACAATATAATCAACAGCCGTTCAAAAAAGTAAAGGGATGCGTACGGCTCCACCGGTGTTCGTCGGCGGCGTGGTCGAGGTCGTGCTGGCAGGCCCGGTCGGCGCGCTTCCGCCAGTGCCGCTGAGCATGGCGTTGACCTTGTTCTTCACGAACGTGAGCGCGACCGAGCCGTATTCGACCGCGTAGCCCTGGTGCGTGTTGGCGTCGGAGCCGTTGCAGCAGTACGGGTCTGCGGCGTCGCAGTAGGACTGGATGTTCGCTGCGTACGGGCACTGGAATCCGGTAGGGCGCGGTGCGAACTGGATGCTATAATCTTAGTTTCACTCAGTGGTCAGCCGAAGGAGGAGACGTACACCGGACGCCTGGCATGTGCCGACGTTGAAAGAGAGGCCAGGAATGTGGCGCGGGTCGCCCATGAAGATGGCCGCAGCGATCTTCTTCTGGGCAGCAGTAGAAATGGGGATGGCGGTGTTTGAAAGCCCTTCATTGGTGTCACCTCCGCCGCAGTAGGCGTCGTCCATGATTTGACCGCCCTATAGCATTCATAATCAGCATGGCACATAGATCATCCAATAAGTATGCGCACCTGAGAGTACCCGACGAGGACAAGAACGGTGTTCGGGCACTGCGTGTTGAAGGAGTTGACCTGGCTCGCGACGGCGGCAACACCCTGCACGGCGGAGCTGGCGTACGAGACGCTGCCGCAAGATGCTTGCCCACCGCACGCGGGGTAGTTGATTGCCTCTGCCGTAGCGCCCGGGAATGCGCCCTGGATGGACGTAACGACGGCCCCAGCAGTCCCGTAGCCTGGCGGCACAGTCGTCTCGCGCGCGCCGAAGATGTGCACCTGCGGGCACTGCGCCGCGGCGAATGTCGCGCTGAAGAGGAAGATGAGAGACGCTACGCGGATTGCCATGGGGCCGGTGAGTTGTGGTGGGTCAAGTTTGAGGCTTGAGTAACGATGGAACCTGGAACCTGCAGTGAGATTTATACCCTAGCCATTAAGATATTGGCATCATGCCACATGCGCAACTTTTGGCTTCAGGATAAATCGCGGGGGAGACGCACTGTGCGTTGAGATTATATGGGATAACGTCGGGAGTAATGCCAGCTCGGAACGGTGCTAATAGTCGGAAAAGGCTTGGACATGGTCAGCCAGGTAGGACAGCGAGCATACTCACTACCCACCAATAAACGTTCCCAGAAAGCTGGCGGTGAAGATTTGATCGCACTGTAAATGGATCTACCGCGGGGACTGCACTCCATGGGGAGAGTATGCGGGAAGAAATCGTCAGTGCCGTGGAAGAAAGATGTAGTTTTAGGCTCGGCGCAGAAGCGACACGAAGGTAATGCCGAAATTGGCCACGTGGGGCCATTTTCTAGATGCGAGAAGACGAGAACCGTTCTCGAGCACCTTGTGATCCATACTGACGCGGGGTCTCTATTCCTGGTATTCATTCGCATGAATAGATTCTCAATTGAGAATGCTCACGATGGTTCAAAACTCCGGAGTGCTTCAACTTCGGTTTTACCCCCGTATCTTGCTGTGGAGGTTGAGACCTAATTCACCCATGAGCGAACGAACTTCAAGAAGAAACAAAAGAGATTAGCAAATGAAGGAAGTGCTCACCGATTGTTTCTTTCTTGGGGGTATTATATGGTGGTAGCCGTCAGACGCCGATGTCAAGGGTAGCGGACGGATAATAAGGAGCTGGTCACTGTTGACTCAAAGGCGAGAGCGAACATGAGCGAACAGTAGACCTGCAGACCAACATAAGGAACACCGCGTGTCATTGGACGCGCTGCGATTGCACGTTGGTGATGCTCCGCAGGGAGCTGTAAAATCGGCCTGCGAGGAACATCTGACGGTCCAAAACGTTAAGCTTGGCCCCCGACTTCCTTCCTCGAGCACAGCTACTTCTGCAGAGTTCCGAGTGGTTGAATGCGGTTGAAGAGTGGGTTGCAAACAGCACGGCGAGCGAAGCTCGCCAATGGAAATGGAACATCAATACCAGAGAATAGAGCAAGCACGGATTCGATTACGGGGAAATAAGCAACACCGAGCGGCGATACACTGCAAACCAAAGAGGATGTCAGCTTCGTCCGATTATCATCATGAATAAGAAAAAACCTACAGTAGCTAGTGTCCCCAGGCTCCTACGCAGAATAAGCAACAAAAAGAAATCTAAGGATTAGAGGACGCACATTTCCCATATAGCCAGCATATTCAGTGTAATCCGGATCTTCATCTTGGAAGACGGTCTTGGGCATGAAGTCCTCTTCCTCGATACTGAACCTGCTGCTCGACACCGGATTCCCGTCAAGCGTCACCATGTGCTCGACCTTGGTCTCGCCAGAGTTATAGAAGTCCTCTAACCTAAACTCGCTATTACCCCATCTGCGCTTGCCACCCCTGGCATACATCCATTGATTGTCGCCCGAATCCATATCCGCCATGCCGTCGATGGTATGCTCAACGCAGGCCAGGTGAAAATCGAACGTCAGGCCTTCCGCCTTGCAGATACGGACCAATACTCCGACGAGATGGGCGTCGGCGCCTTTGAGCGACGCACGTTTCAGGCTCTTGCTCGCGTATTCGTGGTCGAGGATATACGCGATCTGGCTGACATCGTCCGCGTAGCGATTGTTTCCCCAGTTGCGTAGCACTGTCGTGAGGGTCGTGATGGCGGAGTCAGAGTCGGGAATGGAAGGAGGCAGAGTGTTGCGCGCAGTGTGAATGAGTTTGTACGAGAGGGCTAGCCGGAAACCGGAGGCGATGGGTTTGACCTCGTGTTTGACGTCCGTATACCAGGCTAAGAGGGTGAAGCCGACCGCAGACGAGGCGGCGGTATCGAACGTCGTTTTCTTGCTCCCATGGGACACGCAGACTTGTCCTCCAGTGTATTCGGAGGGAAGAACGATGATGACTGTGGCGAACATCCCGGGTTCTTTTTCGGTACTGGAACAGATATTATGAGCAGGAGAAAATCAAGAGCCACCGAAACAAACTCTTGGTGAGGAGAAAAGCTGAAAGATGGGGGTTCAGTGGAAGCCAAGAGATACGAGAGAGGGTAATCACTGGGATCCGGTCTCGTACAACAATAATTTATACAGTTCACATCGAGGGGCGACAGCAGGCGAGTAGGAGACGCCCAACGCCTGAACGACTTCCTTCACGACGGTATCCGCGACGAACTTGGTCCACGTAGGGTTTGTGAACTTGACTGCATCGGCCGCTACTTCCCAGGTGTTTCGAACGGTGGTGTCGATGACGCTCTTGTCGCCGTGGCCGAAGGGTGCTTGCTTCGCGTGTGACCGTAGGATGTCGACATCTCGGGGGTTCAGCGGCAGCCCGACGATGCCCATTCCATCGACGGTGAGCCCTGGCACTGGCACACCCTCGAGGACAGACGAATGCGCGTATTTTCCGGTAAATGCAAAATCTGCGGACAGGGCCGCTTCGAGGTCTTCGCGGAGGTCCCCGTCGACTTCTTCTTCCTCTTCTTCCTCCTCAGAAATCTCTGAATCCGATTCGGATTCTGTACAACCTTCCATCTTCTTGGGTTGTGGATGGGAGAGGGAAAATTGCGTTGATGGAGTGACAGTCACAATGCTCCACATCACGGGATGTGACACGCCGCGTGTTGATTGTTAACTTCGGCCCGGGGGCCTAGCCTCTTCCCTGCTGCGCCCTCAGGCTTTATGCGACCATCTGCTCGTGCGCCTGGAGATTTCAGTGCCTGTGAGCATCTTTGGAGCAACCCGGAGGTTACGACGCCGATTGCAACCGCCTCGGTCCTGAGGATCACCAGACAACTTGAAGTCACAGATCCCCGACCAAAAAGTGCAACAAGGCCAAACTAACTGCGCTCCTGCTTCCGAATCGCGCTCATCCGAATCCTGCTTCGAACCCGCGGCTTGCGTTTGTACTTTGCTTACGCGACGAGCGACTCCTAACCTCCACCGCCCGCAGCAATCCGTCCAAATCGTCCGCCCGCATGCCCCAAGAAAGCGCCGAGAAAAACGGGAAGCGAAAGAGGTTACAAGGCTCGTGCGACGCTTGTAGAAAGAAAAAAGGTGAGTGCCCTCCGAAAGGTCTCTATTATCGTGACCCGTTTCAATTGAAACATAGTTCGATGTGAGTGCAAAAAATCCGATTTATCTCAATGGTAACCCCTGGGACAGGCGACAGCGCAGAAAAGCAGGACAAGCGGTGTACAAATTGCCTCACTTGCAAGATTCAGTGCACGCACTCACGCTCGAAGGTGGGCCCACCGTTACACGTGCACCGAATTTACTGTGAACCGTGGCTCAGGGATCTGACGAGGATTGGAAGACTGCGAAGGATTCTGTGACAAAAATCCTCTCAATCACGACCCTTTACATTCCTTCTAACGACCCAAATGTCTCCAATGAATTATTGGTCGAGGTTGCCAAGTATGCTCGACGGCTCGAGGAAACGGTTGCGGGGCTCGAACGAGAAATTCGTGCTTTCAACAGGGCGTCTTCGAGATCATCAGACGCTGAAGCCCCATGCCGTAGCTACCCTAACGAGCCAGAGGACAGTCGTGTTCTCAAGAAAGCACTGCGATCCACTGGAGCGGCCATCGCTAACCGATTTCTCAAGGCTGCTGCGAACGATTTCCTTGGGAATGCCCCTTCGGTAGTTATTCGACGGCCTGAATTTTGGGCCCCTCAGCCCGTGAGTTTTACGTATATGTTCGGTCATATGTGTGTCTAACGCTGCGACAGTGGCATCAGCTTGTTCTCGCAGAGACACCTCACCAGAGCTTCCCCGAGGACGAGCTGTTGACATCTTTGGTAGACATTCATTTCGAGGAAATCAACCCTCTGTTCGGTATTCTCCATCCACCGAGTTTTCGTCGAACGCTTGCGGATGGGCTCCATCTGCGTGAACCGCATTTTGGCGCCGTAGTGTTGGCGGTGTGTGCCCTGGCCAGCAGATATTCGGACGACCCCAGAGTGTTCCTTGACGGTGTTGCCTCCAAGCACAGTCGTGGCTGGAAATGGTTCTGCCAGGTGCAGTCATTCTGCGCGACCTTCTCGCCGGAGCATTCCCTTCACCAGCTGCAGCTAATCTGCGTTCGTCGCTTCACATTGTTATCCCGATGCTTACGAACGCTACCCCCAGCTGTCTATAAATTTCCTCCTTTGCACCGGCATGGCCGCTCGCGAACAATGCTGGATTCTAGCGGGGCTCGGAATTCGATTCGCGCACGCCGCCGGTGCACACCGTCAAAGTGGATATAGCGGCATGGATCCTTTGACGGCCGAATTGTACAAACGCACGTTCTGGGTCCTCGTTGTGCAGGATACGATGTTGAGTTCGTTCACCGGAAGATCGAGCATACAACAGCCCCTCGAGTGAGGAAATTGCCCTTTTGCCTCAAATTTTGCTGACGCCATTTAGTTTCGATCTCGACCTACCTCTCGCTCTTGGCGACTCCGTCCATCCCGTCGAACAACTGGATAGTGGCGCGTTCATCAGCATCTATCTGCAGTTGATGGCAATATTCCGGCGGATACAAGAGGCCGTGGTAAATGCGTCCACTCATTATCTCGTCTATCTTCTCAGGTTATCTTCAACAGTACCCCTTGAATGGCCAGATGTATTCCCCAGACGTTGTGGTTGAGTTGGAGTCCGTGATCGTTCGAAAACATCCGTTGCCTTACTGAATTAGTCAATAGTTCCGCGCTCAATGCCTGGCTCGATAAAATCCCGGGTTATTGTAAGTACTGGTGGTCGATAGATCGTTTCTCACTCATTCTATTTATCAGTGCGATGGGATCCTCATCAATTGAATAAAGCAAGTTCAATCGTCATTCTTTCCGATGTTCTTTACAAAACCTAACGGAACAGACTTTCCTCAATCAATCCGCCGCTTTGTATGTTTCAACTCCTCTACTCTGGTCGGCTACCATCTGAGCTTGAGCTTATCTCTTAGGTATTCGACGTATTATCATGGTATGTCGTGTTTCGCTTTCCCCGCTTCGAATTGACGCAAAGTGTATAGCGCAAATCTTGCTACACCGCCCGTGCATCCCAACTCCCGGGAAGGAATTGATGGTTGACGTCGGTGCCGCTTTACCCTTTGTCAATCGGGTCATTTATGCGTATATATATCAGGCCACCTTTCCGTCCCTCGCTATCTGCGCAAACGCGGCGCGGTCGTGTGGGCATGTGTTGGACGTCCAAACACAACGCCATCAACCGTTGCCCTTCCCCCAGGTCGTGGTAAATATACGCCCGTGATTACACCCACACGCTCAACGCCTCACAGACTGTCCTTTTCGATTGCGCCGTCGTACTCCTCATCAACGTCTGGGCGGTAGGAGGTGGTCCGAGGTCCACGACGCCGGGAGACCTTAACAGGGCCACGGCCGACGTCCAGATGTGCGCACATGTCCTGCGGTTGTGCGAAGGACGGTACGTGTTCTGCGAATGGCTGAGGCGTGTCTGATAGATAAAGAACCCAGATGGCAATTCGCCGGCAGAAAATACGACATCATCGAGACCATGTTGAACGTTGGCAAGTATACCTCCGACGCAGTTTCACGGAAGCGTCGGCGCCCAGCAGAAGCGGATGAGCTGCTCTTCAGTGCTTCTGCACTCCCGGGCACTCATCTGGAAGGAAGCCTTGCAGAGTCCTCGACCTCCGTCGGACGATCCATTCGTCCAGCCGACCATCTGTATACATTGCCCCTGCGCGCGGAAGAACTCGGCCGTCTGCCCGTGTACGATCCGTTTCAGTACGAGTTCAATTTTCACTACCAGCCGGATTTCCAATATCATCCTCTGGGACCTTTTGGCACCGTCCTTGATCTTCCGCCCAGTAAGATTCCCGATTTAACATGTAACATGGCGTTGATCCAGTTTATTCAGTCTTTGATGCTCAAGTCCAGCGGGATATATTCGGCGTTCAAAATGGTGGAATTGTCCCTGACACTGGGCCTGCGAACGATCAGTACGTTGGATTACTTGCCAGAATTTTACCCCTTCTCAACGACCTGCAGAAGCTGGCAGGATTGGAGCGCGTACCTGGCGAATCTGGGGGCACAGAACTTCTAGATCTTGACAATGGCTGGGAAGACGTACCATACTGAATCGCTTCAGAAGTTTGTGCTTAGAATGTACTATCCAGTGATAGACGCGACAGAGGTATTTCACTGGGATAATCCGCGCGCCAGGCCTCGTACCTCTCCAGCGCGGTTATCCGACAACCATTCGACCTCTGAGCGCAGAGCTTATACAGCCGACACGATGACCGGTCGGTGAGATCAGGGAGAAACCTGGTGTTGTACTCAACGTTGATATCTTCCAAAGCCGGGAGGATGAAGGAGTTTAGGTCGAACCCATTCAGGACAATGGACAGCATGCGGAGACGGGGAAGTTCAATGGCGTGCAACGTGTGTGATAGAAGGGGCGGTGGTAGGTGAGCTGCCTTTCCAAGGGTGAGCTGCACGAGATCCTGCGCGATCCGTAGGCAGCGGTCGGAGGTGCTCGGCATCTGAACCCGAAGCTGGGTGAGCTGACCAAACGGTACATCGAGGCGGCGAGGACTGCCGTGAAGTTCCACGCGGTCAATTGAGGCGCCTTGGCAAAGGCAGTACGAGTCACGCTGCCTTTGGCTCTTATGTAGACCACCGCACGAAGGTGCGGAAAGCAACCGGCTTCGTTGAGGTTGTTGAAGCGGAGGATCATGGATTTGGGAGGGGTGCCCAGAAAAACGGTCTGCCAGCGCCCCGAGGCTGCAAGGAGGACGTCCAAAGCATCCGCGTTGTATTGGAGCTCTGTGGTATCCGAAAAAGCGACGTAGACCATGAGCGGACAGGGTTTCGAGCGCTCCAGCTGGGCTCGCAGAGCATCGATGGGGATTGTTGGGGAGAGGTTGACCCGCGTCCACAGAAATGGGGAAGCGAGGCTGATATTGCTCCACAGTCCACAGACACGACTGATGTTCCAGGGAGAATCATCGTATGCAGATAAGGCACTGAGGCTGCCGTGCCGAAATATTTCTTCCAGCATTTCGGGAGGCAAACGCCGCAGCGGGGATATAATTTTGGAGTGCTTGTCTATTTTTTCCAGGACATTCGTGAGCTCCAAGCGATGCGCATCTAGCGCTGTTTGCAGCCTGTCATTGAACTTTTGTTCGTAGATTGGCGGCGTGCGCTCAACGTGCGCTGCCACTGCGTGCGTCCTCGATTCAATTATTAGGCGTGACTCGGACTCCTCGGACTCTGATGTAGGATTATTTGTAGAGAACAGGCGGGCGGGAGGGTAAGAGAGTTGGATATGAGCGATGGGAGCGGCTTTGTCGATTTCTGAAGTCATGGTTTGGAGGAAGCCCCTGCGGACAGTTTGGCCTTGTTGTGGTCCTGATCGCTACTCTTGATCTGCTCCTTACCTTGATGGCGGATAATTGCTATGAACCTTGTTCGAATTGTGGCTTCCTGAAACCTCAATCTCGCGACGTTGCACCACATCCTGCGCTTCCACATCGTCTTTTGGCCACAAACGATCCACCGTCCGACGCCGAGAAACTCAAAGTACAGGATATCCTCCACGGGCTGCATACCCGTATCTCGAGCCTGGACGCGTCCATCACCGCCGCTGAAGACATCCTTTTACATCTGCTGAACAAGCGGAAGAGGGCAGTCGAGGATGCGCACCGTGGCGCGGCAATTTTATCCATAATCCGACGCCTGCCCGAGGATATCTTGACCGAAATCTTTGTTCACACCTTGCCCGACGTTCCACGACGTCGACAGATGGACAGGAGCCCATGGGTTCTTGGCCGCGTCTGTGGTCGATGGAGATCAATCAGCATCCTTCTGTCGACCCTCTGGTCCCATATCGACGCCAATATTCCAGTCCCCATTCTTATGGCACATCTCCAGCGCTCAAAGGGATGCGGCCTGCATATCGAATTGATTTATTCAGACACCGAAGCCCTCCGTCACTTAGTTGACCACTGCACTCGCTGGGAAACAGTGGATATCCGAATGGGAGTGGACATGCTGCCCATCCTGGAAGCCGTTCACGGAAACCTGCCGGTGTTGCGCCAGCTGAAATATACGGACGACACAGGTGTGGGAGTCTGCCAGGCATTCGAAGTGGCGCCTAGACTCTCCAGCGTCATCATCCACGGAAAAGCGTCGTTGTTGCGCCTCCCCTTGGCGCAATTGACCAGATTTCGCGAACGGATTCCCAAGATCGACAACCTTGGTCGTCTCGGTTGCGCTCGCAATCTTGTCGAGCTGTCCCTGACCAATTCGGTATCAACCCCGCTTGCTTTGGCTCGGACTGGTGGACAGCCAACGGCCGCTTTAATCTTGGAATTTCCCCGTCTTCGCGTACTGTATGTCGAAGACGGGGAGTTCCTTGACTTCCTTCTCCTGCCGATGTTGGAAGACATCAACGTATCCAAAACCTTCTCGCGCCTCACTTCTCTCATCGATAGATCTTCTTGCAATTTACGCAGGATCACCATCGGTGTCTGGCAACCCGGAATTGCCCCCATTCTGGATCGCGCTCCAAATCTGCTCGAAATTCGTGTAGTCGACGATGCCGAGGGCCTCATAACCGTCCTCACCCCTCCCCAGCCAGGCAGCACTCTTCAACCCTGCTGCCCGAAGCTCATATCGGTCTCGGTGTTCTCCTTTTCCACCGATTCGGAACGCCTCGCTTCTCTACTCGCGCAAATGGTCGAGTCGCGACTACGCAGCGTAGCCTGTTCGAACATATCTAGATGCACAGTCCTTGATTTGCGTTTGAAAACAGACAATTTTGCTCCCGAAGCGTTGCAGAAAATTCGCAACCTAGGGACAGATGCGAAATGGCTGCCGGATAAAATCGCAAAACACGGGTTGCTCGATTGGCGAAATGAATATCCGTAACGTGGAGGTAGAGTCTTGTCCCTCCACCGATGAACTCCCTCTGATCTTTAACTCAGATCGCTGTATACTTTGAGCATTTTAAGCTACTTCGTAGCTTACCTGGCATGGCGTGTGTCCATAATCCAGCCTTCCTTGACCCGCTGCTTCTCTTGTCAGATCTCTTCCAGGCTCAGTACGCACGTCAAGGCCCGGCATCCAGCGTTCGTAACTTTCAGGCGCACATTCGTCGGTATACAGGAGACCAAATTAGTAACAACCGGTCTGGCGCAGAATGACACAAGAGTCGTCCGCTTTACAGTCCACAAAAAAAAGTGTTCAGACTCGATTATCACTACCCCCTCACACAGCCCAAGCGTCCCCAAAGACGTTCGTTCCGCTACGCATTGATTTGGGAACTGCAAGCAATCATTACGACGCACTTACTCTGGCTTTCAACGCGCCTGTCCCCAGTCTAGCCTGTTAGGCGATGTCGTATCATTTTCCAACCGGGTGTCAGAGGAGATGTGTATCACTGAATTTCGATTCCGGCTCCCGCCTTGGGAGGGCGAATATGGTTAGACGCTGATTTGGCGGGCAGTACAAAGCTCCCACTTACTTAAATGGCAAAACCAGGCAAAACCGTAGGCTCGGTGTTGCGAAAGTGGGGAATAGAAGATTTCCAATGCCTCACTAAGGCATCGAGGGGAAAATGCTCAGCAAATGGCGAAACTACATGAATGTTGGTTTGCAAGTCGATTGTGGCGTGGACGATCCCGAGGTTAGTCTTCCAGTTTGCTAGAGTCTTAGGCTCGTAACCATCCTGTCTATCGAAACTTAGTTGAGTCGATAGCCATGTCTATCGACAGTTTTACTTCATAGACGGACGGTCACCGATCTAGTTTGCTCTGATCTGACGCGTCTCGGCAGTCTTCAACTGCAGGGATTTTATGCTGTTCAGGTTTGGCTTTTGCAAATTCGATTTGGCGACAGGATTCAATTCAACCGACTGGGGGTTTGGGGATACTAGTCGTGAACCTCGGATTCGATCGATATGGCGATTGGCTTGGTTTCGGCGTTCCCATCCGCATCGATATCACCAGCATCAACTCTGCCAGTACTCTGCCTGCTTTGCACACGAAAAATTTCCTGCAGAATGTTCTACTTTTGCCCGAGATGCCCAAGACCCCGGCCATTTCTGAGGCATGGCAGAGCTAAGACAATCTTTCAATCAGATCTTGTGCGAGCACACTTAAAATCACAGCTACCCAAATTCCAGAATGTCACGGATTGCACCTGCAATCTGTTCTGGAGTCAGAATTCGACTTTGAGTGCGCCTCAAGACCGAAGAAGAAAATTCAACATGCGGGAAGGATGGACTCAGCATCGGAGACCAAGACATCAAGTTAGTTGCCAATCTTTGCCCATGTTGAGATTTGAAATTCAACCAAGTGAACTGCGTTTCTCGGGTATCGCGCTGTATCAGTGTTCGTATGATGAGCGACAGAACCTCGCTTCGAAATCATGTCGCACTCCTGCTTTCAGCGCCTACTGCAAGTGACAACAAAATTATTCAAGTAGCACCCGACCACACCAGCTGATTAAATATTATCGAGAACAGATAAGATTGCATCCGGATTTAGTGGCGCAGAGTCTAAACTGCGAGGCTTCTTGGAGGCTTCTTCCGTCAGAAATTCAATCAGATTGTGCAAAACCAGTTACTCGGAGCGTTCTTGAAATGGAACAATGCTGGACTAGGCTCATGCCTGTCCGTGTTCAATTCGAAGGTAACCGTCTACATGTTCACAACTTGGTATTCTAGAACGATTCTGAAATCAATCTGGAAGCGGGGTCGTCACGACCCTGCTGCCCTGTGCCATGCTAAAAACGTTACCGCCACGTCGGCGTGTGACCCAATTCTTTTCAGGCATCAAAATTTGCTGCCATGGGCCAACGCCGCTCCGAGGTCCGGGGTTTTCTACTTACGGTTAGCGTTGTACTGAACGCAAATCCCACCAAAACGGCGATCTTACGAAACGGGCGAACGATGTGTGCGACTGAAAAAAGACTATTTTCTTGTATTTTCTTGTATTTCACCAATATTTTCTCTCTGACTCTGTCCGAGTCCCAGTCTGCGCCAGAGGGTGGATTTGGTCTCTCTCCATCTTGCCAACCTGAAGATCTCGAGCGCAATAATTGGTTCACCGCAGCTGCAGCGCCGGCTCACGTTGGGTTCAACCATCGATATCGGCGATAATTCGTTGTACATGAGTTCAGCTTCGTGGAGTGCGACTTCTCAAAGCTGATCACCGTCGGCGTGGTGATTTCCTTTTGAAGTTGGTTCAATTCCTTTCGTGCCAATCCAATAATTTCAGTCGACCTCCGATGGCTCGAATCAAGATTCAGGGCCTAATGAATTGCAATATTAATCAGGCTGGAAGTACAGCGTGCATGCTCCCGATTCAATCAAAAGCCCAACCTCCCCAGACGCGCAGGATTAGAATCAGAAGAAATAAACCTGGCTTCGCACACACCTGTTCGCCGGTGGGGAACGACGGACTCGCCACTTCCTTCCTGTGTTTGTTTTTGGGGGAGTGAATTATGTGTCCTTCCAGAACCAGAATGTGTTCGGCCGGTACGAATCGAGACAGCCAGCCTGCCCCGGTTCAATTTCGCGTCGGTGACGAATTTTGCTTTGATGTTGAACGAAAGTTCAACTGTTCAAACCTGAATCTCAACCAAGTCCTACGTCCTTATGCCGCCCGCACTGCGCCCAGATGCAGGGATTTCTTGTGGGTCGGGACTCAGTACTCAGCCATCCCCGACTCGGAGCTCGCTCGCATCGCAACTGCACCCGCCCCCGCCCGCCTCCATGGCGATGATCTAAACCCACGTCTCCGCATGCCGAGCCTGGAATGCGCGCGTGTGCCTGCGTGTCCGGGCTTTTCTTCTTCTGCGAACGTTTGAGAATGCCCTAGCGGATACATGTAACCCTGGCTAACCGTTAATCGCCAGCCGTTCGAGAACATACCCGCCGGGACATATGCTAAGTTTCTCCGACGCCCGCCCCGGCGGATCGATCCCCGTACCGCACCCGCACCTCCACCCGCCGTACCCGCGATTCACAGCTTGGCAAGTATTCTCCGTTCACCTTTCCTTCACCCCTTCATCCTCTTCCATTCATCCGAATCCCAGCACGCACACCACCTCCCAAATTCCAATCCCAAAGAAAAATCAAGTATACTGTATACGCTATTTAGTCACAAACTGTATCGTAGTTATCCTGAATCGTATCGTATCGTATCTGCTGTATCTGTATCTGTATCTGTGCTGTATCTGTATCTGTGCTGTAGAGTGGGTGATGCGTGTGGAGTGTGGGGAGTGTGGTGTGTGGTGTGTGTAATGATGATGCGGCGTGCGTGCGTGCGGTGTGCGTAGGGAGACAGAAGAGACATGGTGGGTTCGTAGTGTGGGATGGGGAGGTAGTACACAGTGGAGAGATGGAGAGAGCCCGGAGCGACCATAACCGTAGTGAGACAGAATCGAGAAGGAAGAGAGAGGAAAGAAACAAGAGGAAAGAAACAACATATATCCGCATCCGTATCCACAAGTCCGTCCAATAACCAGTAACCAGTAACCTGTAACCTGTAATCCTGTAATGTACCATTCCGTTGCGTGCAGAGAAAAGAGATAGATATTGAGAGAGGTGGAATGGGAGGGGGGAGGGGGAGGACACCGCGGGGGTATGCTGATGCTGGGGCTTTTTATGCTTTTGCTTTTGCTTTTTCGAGGGGTGGATGGGGCGCCGCGGGCGCGAGGGGACGAGGGGGGAGAATACAATGCATAGGCGGCGGTGAGCGGCGAGCGGAGCGAGTCGGCGGTGGACGACGACGATGACGGCGGTGGACGACGACGATGACGGCGGTGGACGACGACGATGACAGCGGCGGATGGGATGGGATAGAATACACGGAGGAGCGGCGTCGAGCGCGAATGCGTCTACCTCAAACGCGCCCCACGAAATCCTTGTGCACGCGCATATGCTGCCCAAGATTGTCGTGCCGCGAGAAGTCCTTGCCGCAGCCAGGATACGGGCACTTGTGGGCTGCGAACGAAGCGGTCGTGAGGGGAGGAAGGCGGGCGAAAGGCGAAAGGAGAAAGGCTCACGTTTCTCATACGTGTGAATACTCCGCACATGCCGCTTCAAATGCTCCCCGCGCGCAAAGCACTTCCCGCACCCGGGGACCTTGCACGTGTACAGGCGCGCAGCGGCCTTAGCAGCGGACGCGGCGGCTTGCGGGCGGCGGCCTGCGCGAGCAAGGACCCGTCAGCACGACGCAACGGAGAAACGAAAGAGACAAGACAAGACGACTAACCAAAGCTGTCCCCCGCATACAAACTCGCCACAGTCGGGACCCGCCGCCCACGGCTCTTCTTCGTCAGATTCGGCACGGGCACGGGCACAGGCAACACCGCGCTCGGGCGCGCGCGCACCCGCCTGCCGCTGCCGCTCCCACCGGCGTCGCGGTTGTCGTACGAGTTGGGGAGGTAGTTGGGGTGCAGGGACGAGGGGCTGTCGACGTAGCCGCCGTTGTAGGAGCCGTTGTACCCGTGCGAGGGCACCGTCATGCCTGCGAAACGACATCAGTATTGGAAAGAGAAAGGAAAGGAAGGGGGAACGAACCATCATACGCATACCCCTCGTACCCATACCCGCCGCTGCCCCCGCTTGCGCTCGTGCTCGGACTCGGGCTGTACGCATACGGCGCGTACCTCCTCCCCCTCGACGCCCCCGCACGCCGTCTCACCCCCGCGGGCAAGAACTCCCCATCGCTGTCGCTCCCATTATCCACGTACTCGCTATCGCTCCCGTCCTCCTCCCCCTCCTGCTCCTCCCCCTCGTCCTCCTCCGCCTCCTCCCCTCGCTCTTGCTCCCGCAGATGCGGCGACCGCGGCGACACAAGCGACGTCGGCGAGCCCGCATCCACATCGTCCACCTCGCCCTCCGCATCCTCGTCCCCGCCCTCCGCGTCCTGCTGGTAGTACGCCGCAGTGGCCCCCACGCCCGCGCCGGAGCCCGACGCGGCGAGGTTGACGGCGCGCGCGAGCGGGCTGCCCGCCTGGCTGCTGCTCCGCGAGCTCACGACGCTGCGCGGGCTCAGGACGGGCGACCCCGTGTGGTTGCTCCCGTTGTGCTGGTTCGACGCGAGCACGTACCGCGGGTCCACGCTCGCGTGGTGCTGCTCGGCCCCGAAGTGGTGCGCGTGCGAGTGCGAGGGGAGGTGCGACGCGGAGGCGAAGTGCTGCAGCGAGTGCGGGAGGTGCGCGGCGTGCGCGAGCGGCGAGTGCTGCGCGAGCGAGTGCGCGGAGGACGCGTGGCGGAGGCCCGTCTGCGCGTCGTGGTGCAGCGGCGCGTGCGAGTGCGAGTGCGCGGAGTGCAGGGAGTGCTGCGAAGACGAGTGGTGCAGCCCGTGGTGCGAGTGCGAGTGCGAGCTGGAGTGCGAGTGGCCGGAGAGGGAGGTGGAGTGCGAGAGCGCGGGGGAGGGCGCGTGGGCGTGGTCCCAGGCGGAGGCGGAGCCGGCGGTGGAGGTGGGCGAGGTGGGCGACGGAGTGGGCTCGTACTGGGAGGGATATAGTCAGCGTTCTGAGACATCGACATGCGTAAAAAAGCACGATAGATGCACGGGAAAAGAGGCGGGGCGCGGAAGGGGTGAATGAAAGGGTAAAGATGAATCCGCGGAAAGTAAAAGAAGTAAAGACGCCAAGGAAACACAAACCCACCTGCTGCGCCGACTGATATCCATACACCGCGTCACCCCGCTGGCGCCAGCGCCGCTGTACAGCTGGTTGTGCTGGTGCTGCCCGTTGCCGTTTTGCGACGAGTGAGCAGCGTACATAGACTCGTTCTTGGCGGAGGACGGCGCCGCGCGGTACGCATGCTGCGTCCGCCAGTCGTCGGCGAGGTCGACGTCGAGAAGATTGACATGTGCGCACGTGTACTCCCGGCTCGGCGCTATCCCCTATCCCCATCCCGCCCCGCTCGCCCTGCCCCGGGCGCTGTCCGTGCGCGTGCAGGACGTCTACTTACCTAACAAATTGGCTCTACACTCTCTACATACCTTCGAACTTCTACTCTTTTAATCTACCTCCCAGGCCTACGACTGTAATTATAAGCTTAAAGAATGTACGGATTTGTATCAGTCTGCAAAAATTTGAATGCATTCGTTTCCGAGTCCATACGATTCTGGGGGACTGTGTGAGTCGAATGAGAAAAGGGAAGGGGAGGGACGCACGGCGGGAGTCGGGCAAGCCGCGCTCCAAATCCTAACACACCAAATAAAGGAAAGAAAGTCAGCGCTGGGTCGAAAACTTTTAATTACAACTCACGATCCGGACTCGGACTCGGACCTCGTCAACCCCGCCCCGCCCGCCCGCGCACGCACGCACGCCGCAGCTGCAGCTCCAACTCCAACTCCAAATCCATCCCCGTCGAATCCAATCCTAAACAAGCAAAATAAAAACACAAACACGGATCAGCGCAAGCCCGGAACGAATCGAATCGACTCGAAACTTACGCAATGCAACGCAATGCAATGCTCGCCGTGATTGTCTGTAGGGCAGGGCAGAACAAGGATCGGATTCAGGTGGGGATTCAAGTGACGGGTGTGAGTTGAGTCGGTTGACGTTCAAAGATTGAAAGGACGTTGATTGTGATTGCGATTGCGATTGAATCAGAATCGGGGCAAGGCCTTGGGCGGGAGGTCGGGAGGTCGGGGACATCGATGGGGTGAATATGTGAAAGAAGCAAAGAAAGATGAGTTGGCGTCACGGTGAGCGTGAATAAAACACAAAGAGAAGTTGGATGGGATGGCGTACCTTGCTCTTTCTTGTCCGAGAAGGACTTGCACGAGCGGGGCTTGGACGAGGGAACATGTGAGGAGTGGTCGGGAAGTAAGGCAAGTCAGCCCGGATCGAAGAATAAAGAACACTTACCCCACCTCGAGATTGGATTGTGTCAAGCCCCGAACGCGCGGAGCTACATAGGCACGGTTAGCGTGCAGACTACACAAGTATAAAGGAGGATCCACCTCCTTGAGGTCCATGCCGAGTACTTCGAGTTCAATTGGACTGTAACTTGAACATCGAGCCCGAGTACCTCCAACACGAGTGCGAGACAGGGACGAGCTGAAGGGAAAGGAAAGTAATAGTAGTCAGCAAGATGCATGGAAGAGACGTTGAAACCTTGGTTGACTTACAACTCGGGAAGGGATGGGGATGCGAGCTGGGTTGAGTTGGTATTGGGTTCGTTCGTGCGGTGGTGGTGGCTTCGAAGGTATGAGCGAGGGAGAGCTAGAAGAAAAGCAAGGGAGTAAGGGATGAGAACGAATCGTCTGAACCTGAATATGATATTGAAGACTTACCATGCATTAATTCCAATGTCGATACAAAATATAAAGTAAACTGGAAAAATATAACGAGGATACTTCTAAGCAATCCGAAGTCGGTGCCTTGGCCTGTTCCCCCGAAGCTCAACGTTCAACGGACTGGGACTGAACGGATCTAAAAGTCCGACCCCGAATCAGGTACACACAAGATTAATGATTAATGGCGAGGTAACACGCACCTCAAGATCTAGACGGGGCGCATGCAAACCCGAACCTAAACCCAACAACTACAGTACGCCGACGCGCCGAACGCGTGTGTAAAGACAGAAGTACCTCAACTACCCTACACAAGATGCGAAGTTGAAACTGAGCCGGTAGATTACAACGGAGGTACCGCTACAAAATAATGCAAGTCAACCGAGTGAAGGTTGAATAAGAATTGAATGGGACGTACCTGAGTGCAGCTAGTAGCTGCGAATGACAGTCCTGACCTTGTGGACACGAAAAAGCCCATAGTCTGAGAGACGAGTCAATCAACAGAAGGTCAATACAAAATTGAACGTGACGTACCTGGCACTGGGGATATAATAACAATATCGATGTTGCGGAGCCAAGTTCGACGCGTCTGAGGAAGGTCAATAAATATGAATTGAAGGTAAAGGTGAGACGAACGCACCTGTGAGACCCCGAATACTCTAACCCCGATCCCAATGCGACACAAGTCGATGTTGCGATGGCTGTGCTTGAGGCCCTTTGGCTTTGGTTGCAACCTCGGCGTTCCAGAGCCAAATTCAACGCCTCTGAGAAAGGTCAGTAAACACGAATTGAAGGTAAAGGTGAGACGAACGCACCTGTAAGCCCCGACAATCGTATCTTGAACCCAAATGTAGCACGAGTCAACGGCGCGCTGGTGGAACATGAAAAAATGATTGACGAGTCAGCCGAGGTAAGATGAGACGAGAGCTAAACATAAGCACCCTTGGGTGCGTATTTACAAGCTAGCACTTGTAAGGGATAGCCAAGATCAATAGCTTGACTGTCTAAGTCTAACCCGAAGTGAGTCAACGATTCATTAGTGAGAAATTCTGACGGAGACGTACCTGATCCAATTTGACGATAATCTCGGCGTTGAATAGCCACGGTAAGTCGTTCAGAGTAGGCTACAAAGATGTCAGTAAAGTTGAATACAAGTCAAAGGTCAAGTCAACGGACCTTGTGGATAAGCGACTGATCAACGATCGCAACGGCCTTCGAATCCGACGTGAAAGGCCTTGAATTCCATTTAGTCAATGGACGAGTTCAAATAAATGTAGATGAGACGCACCTGGAGCCAAGGTGCCCGTGTATCCCTCCCTTCAAACCCAACAAGATCCAAAGGTGAGTGAACGCTCAAAATCTAACAAAAATTCGAACGGGTCAGTAAAATCAAAGGCTCAGAGAATTCAAATGCATACCTTAACACTGTCGACCAGTCCTTGCGGCTTGTGTTGGACACCAAAGGAAGTCGATTGAACGAAGCTGAGACGAATCGAAAGGGCTACAGTGAAAGAATTGAAGGTCAGTATTCAATTAAGTCGCGAGGTGGAGAGGACACGACTTACTATTGAAAAGTCTGCGAGCTTGTAAAGCACCGCTGCGAGGCAAGTCAACCCGAGTCAAGCACTACAAAGAAGCCAAACGATAGTCAGTACTGAACTGAATCACAAAAATCAAAGAGCATACCTTTGCGACGAAAATGGGAGTCGAGTCAAGGTATGCCTATCCAACGACGGTCAATCCAAGTCTGACTAGAGTGAATGACTTGCCTTGAACTGGAACAAAGTCAAAGTCAATAGAACATGGGTAAGCATTAGAACTGACGGTTTGGCCACTAGGTCTACAGAGGAAGGTCAGTAGGGGGTTTGCGGCCATGCAAAGAAACCTTATGACGAAGGTATTCAACAGTAGTTGGTGCGGTTGGATGTTGAGCAATTCCGAAAATATGGCTAGGAGAATTCGAACGAATGTCAGTAATGGTTCAGAGGAGAAGGTAAGGACAGACATGATTCTCAGAACCTGAAGTCGATCATGGCCCAGTCGCGTTCACCCGATTGAAGGGGATTGAAGCAAATCAGGCGAGATTCAAAACCTACAAGGATTCAAACGAGGGTCAGTAACGATTTAGAGCAAAAAAGGTGAGGACATACCGGATTCTCAAGACCGAGGTCAACAATGGCCCAGTCGCGTTCACCCGATTGAAGTGGATTGAAGCAAATCAGGCGAGATTCAAAACCTACAAGGATTCAAACGAGGGTCAGTAACGATTGAGAGCAGAAAAGGTGAGGACATACCGGATTCTCAAGACCGAGATCAGCAATGGCCAAGTCGCGTTCACCCGATTAAAGGGGATTGAAATTTTGTATGGCGGGCGTTTAGCTATAGCTAACCGGCTTCAAGAGTCGTTAGCAACGAAATCTGTGTGATGAAAATAAGGTTAATACGCACTTTGTGACCACTGACCCAGATTCAAAGCCAAAACAAAGCTGCCGCGGTCGCGAATGAATGGCGGGGTAAAGCTGACTACAAAAGCCCGAAGGAAGCTAATGAAAGATAGTTTAGTATGTATAAGTGTCTATAAGGGCCCACTGACCTTGGTCGACCGAGGTGGAACGACGTTGGTGGTGGTTGATGTCCAAGAGGCGGCGTGCGAACAAGGTGCCGAGTCGGCCGGGAAAAGCCGAGGGGTCGGCGAGCGAAAGAAAGAATATGTTGAGGACGACGGCATGGGAAGCTGGCCCAACGGCGAGTGCTATGAGGCATGCCGAATGGTCGCAGATGCCCATGCAGAGTGCCGGTGGCCCGAGGGCCTCGAGGGAGAGGAGGAGGGAAAGTGGGCGGATGTCGAGTATACTGAAAATGAGCAGAGAGGCAAGTGGTTTATATACGCTTTGGGCCACCATTTGACGTGGGAGTGACTGCGGAGTGCCAGCGCGGTATTCCGATAGCTCGGCGGCGAGGTGCGTGGAGACTGTCAGCTCAGAAGCGAGTGATGTTCAACTTGGGTCCAGAAGGTTGTCGTTTTAGCAGGGGAACCTTGAAAGTCTTCCCAAAAATTTGAGCCTCGTTATGCTGAACCTTGACGGTACACGCTCCGACCTAAGACAGAGCTTGGTCAAGGAAACCAGAAAAGTCAAGTCCAGAAAGGTTTTCCCTGAGCAGGTACGCGTGCGTGGGCACGGTTTCAGCACAGCCCTGTGTGTAATACGTTACGTATCTGAGTTTGCCGTCGGTGGTGAAAGATACTCCGGGGGGGCGAGAGCGTTCAGGAGCGGAACTTACGGATACCATGAGATTGCATGTTGCGGCATCCCATGGCCTCCGTGAGCTCCAGGACTTTGAGGTGGTGCTCAAAGCATACGTCAGATTGATCACGTAATTCTCCAGCGGGATTAAATGCCTACTGGCAGTACAACGATTGCATTTTACCAAAATGAAGAGTTTTGAACCACATACCTTCTGGTCTCTCTGCAGCTTCCGGACTGCCCGGGAACGCTCATTTACCACTTCAGGTACAGTTCCCACGCCTCGGCTAAATTCCCATTCACCAAAGAAATTTTAAATCGACGTACCGGTTGGATTTCAACCAAAAATTCCCTAATTTGGACGAAAGCGTGGTGGTTCCATGTGCGGCTGACAGGGTAAAAAATCATTGTCAGAGCAGTTTCGCGTCAGAAATGCCAGGAAAATTACCCTTCCTTCACTGAATTGTTTTGTGAATTTTACAGGATTTTTGTGTGGACTTTGCCGTCAAAATAAAACCATCGTCATGCAAAAAGCAACCAAAAGCCCATCCTTGAACCCGAGGGCGCGGGCAAGCACGGCCATACACAAGGGGTAGCTGCTCCACCAGAGGTCCGACGGAGGGCTAGGCTGTCAGTACGATATGAGGTAGCGAGATCATGGCAGCGCTTAAGTCGGCAGAAAGTCGCGGCCTTCCAGGCCCCGCAGGAGCGCCGTGCGAAGTCCCGGAGTCGGCAGTGAGAGGCAGTTAAGCGTGCGTGTTCCAGTGTAGCCGTCGGGGACTCCAAGTTACCACCCCGGTCGATGTCGCTCGGAGTTGGCGGCGCGCTGTTGGGACATGTTGATTCCACATCAACTTAAATGCCATTCTACTCCGCTACCATCACCACTCTTGGGCCTCAGCTTTACCCCTGCCCTTCGTCACCAGCATCCCAAGCTTGTCGGTCTTTCAATTCACCTGGTCCGAAGTTGCAGACTATCGACTAGGACTATCGACTAGTATCCGCTGCAAGAACCAAGTTGGCTCGAAGATGTTTTGCGCGCCAGTGAGCGGCCCTGTGAATCCATGGTGAGCACCTCTCCTTTGGTTAATCTCATGACATTCTAATGCTCTGGATCTCACCCTTTTCTCAGACTCTCGCTGCCAGCAGAGTGCTAGCAAGGAATATCTTCTAGTCGTCTCGGGTGCTCGTGTTGCCCCCATAGCCTCGACACCCCATATCGGCCAAACCCTACCTCCACTTGTGCTGCGCCGTGTGCTGCACCTGCGGCGGGTGTCCAGTGAGCCACGGAGGCGCCGCGCGGCGGCCCTGCTAGCTTCGACACCAGGTCCCGGTAAGCTCTAGCTCCACGATCTCATTCTGATGCTAATTTTATGTCTTCTGTTTTTGGATCCTTCTGGCCGCCGGCAGGCATGCGCGGCGTCCAAGCGCAATGCATCGGGTCCCCTGCATACTTCCGTGGTGCCTTGGGGGGAGGCGCCGCAGCGGCACCAATGCTTGACCCGACATACGGAGTTCCCGCAACCTTGCAACACTGGTGGGCCTGCGCTCCCATTTTGAAAGACTTGGACACCATATGTCGAGTCCGCGCGAGGGGGATCTCAATCCCGGTGAGCCGCATTTCCTTTTTGCCTCATAATCATTTTTTCACGCTCTAACGTGCCCTTTTGCCAGACGCCATATATTCAATTCTCGTGTGTGCAGCTCGTCGGGGAGGCGCCGCGAAGCGGCGCCGAATGCTTTGACACGACGTATCGCGCTCCCACGAGCTGCAGCTCAACGCTGGTGAGGCCCGTTCCACTTTTGCCTCGTACATCCATCTTTCACGCGTTAACCTCCTCTTTTTTCCAGGAAATTTGGCCGCCGGCAGGCACACGGCGCTCACAAGCTCAAGGAGCCGGATGTTCGTCTCCCTCGTGTCCAGCACGTCGCAGAGGCGCCGCAAAGCGGCGCCGAATGCTTTCACACGACGTATCGCGCTCCCGCGAACTGGCTTTCAATGCTGGTAAGCCCGCATTCTTATTCTGTCTTATGATCCTATTTTCACGCTCTAAAGTCCTCTTTTTTTCAGAACTTTTGGCTGCCGGCAGGCACGCGGCGCTCACAAGCTCAAGGAGCCGGATGTTCGTCTCCCTCGTGTCCAGCACGTCGCAGAGGCGCCGCGCAGCGGCGCCGAGTACTTCGACACTATCTATCGCGGTCCCGCGAGCGCGCCTTCACTGCTGGTAAGCCCTCGTGCCCTTTTGCCTTGATACTCTCATTGTTCACGCTCTCACACGCCCTTTTGGCCGCCGGCAGGCACACAGCGCTTTCAAGCTCAATGAGCCAGATATTTGCCTCCTGCGTGTCCAGTGCGCCAGGGACACGCCGCGAAGCGGCGCGGACTTCTTCGAGAGCACTGACTTCCTGCAATCGGGCTTTCAACGCTGGTGAACCCCGCTCCACCTTTCCCTTCCAATGTCCGTTTTCACGCTCTGACTTGCCTTTTTTTCAGAGAGCTTGGCCGCCGGCAGGCAAACCCAGGCTTTCGCGTGCAATGGGCCGTCCGAGCTCTCGCGCGTCCAGGGCGGCGCTCTGCGCCGCCCAAACTTTGACTCCATATTTGCTGTTCCGGCGAGCGGGCAGCTTCAAGTTGCAGGTTACATACTCGTCAGTTCTCCCTTTCATAGTACACTACTACAGGTAGCAATGCACCGTCTTACTGTAACGAGATTTCGCCGTGGAGCGCACTAGGCCACTTTACGTAGCTACCAAGGTTCCGGTTTCAAAATTCGATTTTTCGGCCTCCCGCGACCGACTTCATTTACATCCGAGTGATCTGAGCCCGTGCCTATGTTACATCCCTGATCCAGCACCTCAAAATATTGATTTCGTACCCCGCGAGCACCATATAGTGCTCGCCGCCGGTTGCACTGTTCCACCAGCAGTCATCTTTTGGAAATTTGATTTTTGAGCGTCCCGCGAGTGACTCCGCAGCGAGCACCTATGCTTCACAGCCTTCTGACGCCGACGGCCCCCGTGAAATGCCGCGTCCCATGGGGATGCAATTCCTTTCAAGATTTTTGGATTTCCCGCGAGCGGGAAATTCAACTTCGACCTCGTTCAACTTGCCTTGTTAAACTGTGCTGCCAGGACGGCCTCCACGCTCTCTTCCTGCTCACAATCGTACTTCAACTCCTGCAAGTGAGCTGTCACGGAAGTAAGCTCGCGTACCTCGCGCATTTTCTTTTGCCCGTTGCGTAAATCATGATTTGATGTCGTTCCGTGAACAAAACCAGGGTTTGATTTGCGAGAGCCCCAAGCGCCTCATGCTTTCGTACCACCACCATCCCTTCTCCCGTCCCGTCTTTATGCCCTCCTCCATGCTGTCCTCGACCTCGACCATTACCTTCGACCATGGTCATGATCTCGACTTTGACCTCGACCATCACCACCTTCGACTTCAGCCATTGACCTCGACCTCGACACCTTCGCCCTCCAGCATGCATCAAGACGTCCGGGGCTGTCGTGGTTAGTTCTTCATGCCTCTCCTCCTTCTTTCCTTTTTTCTTTTCTTGTTTCTACGTACCTCTTTTCACTTCGTCTTGCCTGCCTTTTGTAGGCCTTTTCTTCATCCCTGCTTTTGAGCGAGCCTCATGAGGCATTCCCTCGCACTTACTGCTCTGATTTCCTTTCTTTGCTTCTTCTCTGCCATTCTGCGCAGCCAAGTCCCATTTGTAGTCACTTATTGCGTCCGCATTGTTCCATTTCACTCCCCTCTTTTTTGACCCGCCACTGACTCTACCTCCAGATCCCGCCCTTTCACCCTTCCGACCTGCGCAACGCACAAGGTACTTCCCTCCACCTTTCATTTCCTGACTCCCACCCTGACTTACCTCCAGACACCTTCTTTTTTTTTTCACTACTGACCCGCGACACCGACACCCCACGCCGACCCTCCTCCACACCGCCTTGGACACCCGCACTCAACACCCCACCCCTTTCACTCGCCAACGGTAACCCCCGTTTCCCCTTTCTTCTTTTTCTCTACACCCAGGCCTTCGGGACGGGGAGACTATGCTTGAACTCGGCCGAAATTTCTGTAAAACTTGCGAGAATTTTCAACTTTTTAGGCCCATAAGGGAATTTTCACCCCATTGGGGCTCCTAACCTTGGTTTTTGGGCTCCAAGTGGGCAAGCGGGTGATAGGCGAGGGCTTTCGGACCTTTGGGACGTACGATTAGAGTAGTCGAACATATGGAAAACATTCACAAACATTGGGCAACAGAACATGTACATCACTGGATTGCACTGCCAACCTGAAGATCTCGAGCGCAATAATTGGTTCACCGCAGCTGCAGCGCCGGCTCAACGCCGGCTCACGTTGGGTTCAACCATCGATATCGACAGCTTCGTGGAGTGCGACTTCTCAAAGCTGATCACCGTCGGCGTGGTGATTTACTTTTGAAGTTGGTTCAATTCCTTTCGTGCCAATCCAATAATTTCAGTCGACCTCCGATGGCTCGAATCAAGATTCAGAGCCTACCCCTGGGCCTAATGAATTGCAATCAAGCTGGAAGTTTAACGTGCATGCTCCCGATTCAATCAAAAGCCCAACCTCCCCAGACGCGCAGGATTAGAATCAGAAGAAATAAACCTGGCTTCGCACACACCTGTTCGCCGGTGGGGAACAACGGACTCGCCACTTCCTGTGTTATTTTTTGGGGGAGTAAATTACGTGTCCTTCCAGAACCAGAATGTGTTTGGCCGGTACGAACCGAGACAGCCAGCCCCGGTAGTGCCCCGGTTCAATTTCGCGTCGGCGACGAATATCGCTTGGATGTTGAACGAAAGTTCAACTGTTCAAACCTGAACCTCAACCAACCCCCACGTTTGCCCCACGTCCTTATGCCGCCCACACTGCGCCCAGATGCAGGGATTTCTAAGTTCTTGTGGGTCGGGACTCAGCCATCCCCGACTCGGAGCTCGCTCGCATCGCAACTGCACCCGCCCCCACCCGCCTCCATGGCGATGATCTAAAGCCTAGCCTGGAATGCGCGCGTGTGCCAGACTTTTCTCGTTCCGCGAACGTTTGAGAATGCCCTAGCGGATAACCCTGGCTAACCGTTAATCGCCAGCCGTTCAAGAACATACCCGCCGGGACATACACTTTCTCCGACAACGGACCGATCCCCGTACCGCACCCGCACCTCCCCGCCGCATCACGATTCACGGCTTGGCAAATATTCTCCGTGCTGCGACTCACCTTTCCTTCACCCCTCCCTCCTCCCCCTCCGTTCATCCTCATCCCAGCACGCACACGCACACCACCTCCCAATCCCAAAGGAAAATCAACAATCCCAAAGAAAAATCAAGTATACTGTATACGCTATTTAGTCACAAATTGTATCGTAGTTATCCAAGAATCGTATCGTATCGTATCGTATCGTATCTGCTGTATCTGTATCTGTATCTGTATCTGTGCTGTATCTGTGCTGTAGAGTGGTAGAGTGGGCGATGCGTGGGGAGTGTGGTGTGTGGTGTGTAGTGATGATGATGATGCGGTGTGCGTAGGGAGACAGAAGAGCCATGGTGGGTTCGTAGTGTGGGATGGGGGAGGTAGTACACAGTGGAGAGAGGGGAACCATAACCGTAGTGAGACAGAATCGAGACAGAATCGAGAAGGAAGAGAGAGGAAAGAAACAACATATATCCGCATCCGTATCCACAAGTCCGTCCAATAACCAGTAACCAGTAACCTGTAACCTGTAACCTGTAATCCTTAATGTACCATTCCGTTGCGTGCAGAAAAAAGAGATAGATATTGAGGGAGGTGGAATGGAAAGGGGAGGGGGGAGGACACCGCGGGGGTATGCTGATGCGGATGCTGGGGCTTTTTATGCTGTTGCTTTTGCTTTTGCTTTTTCGAGGGGTGGATGGGGAGGGGACGAGGGCGGGGGAGAATACAATGCATAGGCGGCGGCGAGCGGCGAGCGGAGCGAGTCGGCGGTGGACGACGACGATGACGGCGGCGGATGGGATGGGATAGAATACACGGAGGAGCGACGTCGAGCACGAATGCGTCTACCTCAAACGCGCCCCACGAAATCCTTGTGCACGCGCATGTGCTGCCCAAGATTGTCGTGCCGCGAGAAGTCCTTCCCGCAGCCAGGATACGGGCATTTGTGGGCTGCGAAAGAAGCGTTTGTGAGGGGAGGAAGGAGGGAGAAAGAAAGGAGAAAGGCTCACGTTTCTCATACGTGTGTATACTCCGCACATGCCTTTTCAAATGCTCCCCGCGCGCAAAGCACTTCCCGCACCCCGGGACCTTGCACGTGTACAGGCGCGCAGCGGCCTTCGCAGCGGACGCGGCGGCTTGCGGGCGGCGGCCTGCGAGCGAAGACTCGTCAGCACGATGCAACGGAGAAACGAAAGAGCCTAGACGACGACTAACCGAAGCTGTCCCCCGCATACAAACTCGCCACAGTCGGGACCCGCCGCCCACGGCTCTTCTTCGTCAGATTCGGCACGGGCACGGGCACAGGCAACACCGCGCTCGGGCGCGCGCGCACCCGCCTCCCGCTGCCGCTCCCGCCGGCGTCGCGGGTGTCGTACGAGTTGGGGAGGTAGTTGGGGTGCAGGGACGAGGGGCTGTCGACGTAGCCGCCGTTGTAGGAGCCGTTGTACCCGTGCGAGGGGACCGTCATGCCTGCGAAACGACGTCAGTATTGGAAAGAGAAAGGAAACGAAGGGGGAACGTACCATCATACGCGTACCCCTCGTACCCATACCCGCCGCTGCCCCCGCTCGCGCTCGTGCTCGGACTCGGGCTATAGGCATACGGCGCGTACCTCCTCCCCCTCGACGCCCCCGCGCGCCGTCTCACCCCCGCGGGCAAGAACTCTCCGTCGCTGTCGCTCCCGTTATCCACATACTCGCTGTCGCTCCCATCCTCCTCCCCCTCCTGCTCCTCCCCCTCGTCCTCCTCCGCCTCCTCCCCTCGCTCGTGCTCGCGCAGATGCGGCGACCGCGGCGACACAAGCGACGTCGACGAGCCCGCGTCCACATCGTCCACCTCGCCCTCCGCATCCTCGTCCCCGCCCTCCGCGTCCTGCTGGTAGTACGCCGCAGTGGCCCCCAAGCCCGCGCCGGAGCCCGACGCGGCGAGGTTGACGGCGCGCGCGAGCGGGCTGCCCGCCTGGCTGCTGCTCCGCGAGCTCACGACGCTGCGCGGGCTCAGGACGGGCGACCCCGTGTGGTTGCTCCCGCTGTGCTGGTTCGACGCGAGCACGTACCGCGGGTCCACGCTCGCGTGGTGCTGCTCGGCCCCGAAGTGGTGCGCGTGCGCGTGCGAGTGCGAGGGGAGGTGCGACGCGGAGGCGAAGTGCTGCAGCGAGTGCGGGAGGTGCGCGGCGTGGCCCAGGGGCGAGTGCTGCGCGAGCGAGTGCGCGGAGGACGCGTGGCGGAGGCCCGTCTGCGCGTCGTGGTGCAGCGGCGCGTGCGAGTGCGAGTGCGCGGAGTGCAGGGAGTGCTGCGAAGACGAGTGGTGGAGCGCGTGGTGCGAGTGCGAGTGCGAGCTGGAGTGCGAGTGGCCGGAGAGGGAGGTGGAGTGCGAGAGCGCGGGGGAGGGCGCGTGGGCGTGGTCCCAGGCGGAGGCGGAGCCGGCGGTGGAGGTGGGCGAGGTGGGCGACGGAGTGGGCTCGTACTGGGAGGGATATAGTCAGCGTTCTGAGACATCGACATGCGTAAAAAAGCACGATAGATGCGCGGGAAAAGAGGCGGGGCGCGGAAGGGGTGAAAGAAAAGGGTAAAGATGGGGAAGGTAGTAACGACGAGCTCCGCGCTCGAGCGAAAAGCAAGAGCGGCAAGGAAACAAAAACCCACCTGCTGCGCCGACTGATATCCATACACCGCGTTCGCGCTGTAGCTGCGCTGCACCCCGCTGGCGCCAGCGCCGCTGTACAGCTGGTTGTGCTGGTGCTGCCCGTTGCCGTTTTGCGACGAATGAGCGCCGTACACAAACTCGTTCTTGGCGGAAGACGGCGCCGCGCGGTACGCATGCTGCGTCCGCCAGTCGTCGGCGAGGTCGACGTCGAGAAGATTGACATGTGCGCACGTGTACTCCCGGCTCGGCGCTATCCCCATCCCGCCCCGCTCGCCCTGCCCCGGGCGCTGTCCGTGCGCGTGCGGGACGTCTACTTACCTAACAAATTGGCTCTACACTCTCTACATACCTTCGGACTTCTACTCTTTTAATCTACCTCCCAGGCCTACGACTGTAATTATAAGCTTAAAGAATGTACGGATTTGGATCAGTCTGTAAAAATTTGAATGCATTCGTTTCCGAGTCCATACGATTCCGGGGACTGTGTAAGTCGAATGAGAAAAGGGAAGGGGAGGGACGCACGCCGGGAGTCGGGCAAGTCGAGCTCCAAATTCGGATCCTAACACACACGCCAAATAAAGGAAAGGAGAGTCAGCGCTGTATCGAAAACTTTTAATTACAACTCACCTCCCTCCCGACTGACTCGGACTCGGACTCGTCAACCTCGCCCCGCCCGCCCGCGCACGCACGCACGCCGCAGCTGCAGCTCCAACTCCAACTCCAACTCCATCCCCGTCGAATCCAATCCTAAACAAGCAAAATAAAAACACAAACACGGATCAGCGCAAGGACGCAACGCAACGCTCGCCTTATTGAATTGGAATTGGAATTGGAATTGGGGGAAGTCAGGAAGTCGGGGCTGGGCTGGGCAGGGGTGAGTGTGTTGAAGAAAGAGAGAACGAAACAAAGAAACAAACGAACAAAGAAGAAGAGGGAAAGAAGAAAAGAAGATGGAAAGAAGATGGAAAGAAGAGGGAAAGATGGAAAGAGGGAAGGAAAGGGGGGAAGAAAGAAAGACGAGTGAGTGGGTGGGAGCGTGAGCGTGAATGGATGATAGAGAAGCAAGTGAAGCGAGTCGGGCTGGATCGAAAAATAACTTGAAAAGAGACACAAGTACGTACCTCGGAGTTGGATTGGATTGACTGGAACGGAGTCGAGCAGAGGTGGTGCGTTTGGATGCTGTGGGAAGTCAAGTCCCGGACGCTTGCGAGTTGCAACTGGGTACGGGATGTAGTTCAAGTTAGCGTGCGAATTCAACGGGTATGAAGCGGGATCCACCTGAGTTCAACTGGAAGTTCAGCTGGGACTTGACCTCGAAATCCGAATACATTCAACACGAGTGCGAGACAGGGACAGGGACAGGGACGAGCTGAAGGGAAAGGAACGAAAGCGGTCAGCAAGATGCATGGAAGAGATGTTGAAAACTTGGTTGACTTACAACTCGGGAAGGGATGGGACGCGAGCTGGGTTGAGATTGAGTTGGTGTTGAGTTCGCAAGTTGGTTAGTTGGCCCGGATTGGAATTTGGAGGTAAGTACAAGTACGAGAACTAGAAGAAAAGCAAGGGAGTAAGGGATGAGAACGAATCGTCTGAACCTGCATACGATTTGGAAGACGTACCATGCATTAATTCCAATGTCGATACAAAAATGTAAGTAGACTAGATAGACTACGCGAGCTGTAACCAAAATAAAACTACGTTACATAAAGTCAGTTCAAGCCAGCAACGGACAACTCGGGCTGCAAGCATTGCTCGAGTCGAACCCTTGGTTGAACTTGAACTGAGGCACGTTGGATCTAAAAAAGTTCAACGACGGATTAGTTGTGACATAGACGCACAAGACAACTTCAAGACGTACCTTGTACAGTCCAACGCCCGAGCCCGAACCCCACGGTAGCCCGACACACCAAACGCCGCTGGGAATACACGGCTGATACCCCAGAATGCGAGTACTTGAACACTTATACCTGAGGTACATCTACGAAACAATGTAAGTGAACCGAGTGAAGGTCGAATAAGGATTAAATGAAACGTACCTGAGTGCAGCTAGTAGCTGCGAATGATAGTCTTGACCTTGTGCACACGAAGAAGCCAATCGTCTGAGAGACGAGTCAATCAACAGAAGGTCAATACAAAATTGAACGTGACGTACCTGGTACTGGGGATATAATAATAATATCGATGTTGCGGAGCCAAGTTCGACGCGTCTGAGGAAGGTCAATAATTATGAATTGAAGGTAAAGGTGAGACGAACGCACCTGTGAGACCCCGACTACTCTAACCCCGATCCCGATGCGACACAAGGCAAAAGGCAATGTTGCGATGGTTGCTTTGGTTGTAGCCTCGGCGTTCCAGAGCCAAATTCAACGCGTCTGAGAAAGGTCAGTAAACACGAAGTGAAGGTAAAGGTGAGACGAACGCACCTGTGAGACCCCGGCCGTCCTAACCCCAATCCAATGCGACACAAGTCGATGTTGCGATGGCTGTGCTTGAGGCCCTTTGGCTTTGGTTATAACCTCGGCGTTCCAGAGCCAAATTCAACGCGTCTGAGAAAGGTCAGTAAACACGAAGTGAAGCCAAGAATAAAGTGAACGCACCTGTAAGCCCCGACCATCGTATCTTGAGCCCAAATGCAACACGAGCTGAAGTCGCGATGGTTAACTCCAAAAAATGATTGACGAGTCAGTCGAGGTAAGATGAGACGAGAGCTAAACATACGCACCTTAGGTGCGTATGTACAAGCTAGAACTTATAAGGGATAGCCAAGATCAATAGCTTGACTGTCTAAGTCTGACCCGAGATGAGTCAACAATTCATTAGTGAGAAATTCTGAAGGAGACATACCTAATCACATTTCAAGTTGACGATAATCTCGGCGTTGAAGAGCCATGGTAAGTCGTTCAGAGTAGGCTGCAAAGATGTCAGTAAAGTTGAATGCAAGTCAAAGGTCAAGTCAACACTGATCAACGATCGCAACGGCCTTCGAATCCGGCGTGAAAGGCCTTGAATTCCATTTAGTCAATGGACGAGTTCAAATAAATGTAGATGAGACGCACCTGGAGCCAAGGACCCGGGTATCCCCCCCTTCAAACCCAACAAGATCCAAAGGTGAGTGAACGCTCAAAATCTAACAAAAATTCGAACGGGTCAGTAAAATCAAAGGGTCAGAGAATTCAAATGCATACCTTAACACTGTCGACCAGTCCTTGCTACCTGGATTAGACGCTACACAAGACTGATTCCCTGAAGTCAAGACGATATGCAAGGGCTACAGTGAAGAAATTGAAGGTCAGTATTCAATTAAGTCGCGAGGGAGAGGACACGAGACTTACTATTGAAGAGTCTGCGAGCTTGTAAAGCACCGCTGCGAGGCAAGTCAACCCGAGTCAAGCACTACAAAGAAGCCAAACGACAGTCAGTACTGAACTGAATCACAAAACTCAAGAGCATACCTTTGCGACGAAAATTGGCCGAGTAGAGTCAAGGTATGCCTATCCAACAATGGTTGGGCGTCAGTCCCAGTATTCATGAAGTCATAGACTTACCTTTGAGCTCAAATGAAGTTGATACCTCTGGGGTAAGCAATACACTTGTTGACCAATAGGTCTACAGACGAAGATGGGTAAGGGATCGAAGCAAGAAAAGAACGCTTACCACGAAGATAGTCTAGATAGCGGTCAGCGTGGTTGAATGCTGAGCAAATCAGGCGAGATTCAAACCTACAAGGATTCAAACGAGGGTCAGTAACGATTTAGAGCGGAAAAGGTTAGGACATACCGATTCTCAAGACCGAGGTCAACAATGGCCAAGTCGCGTTCACCCGATTGAAGGGAATTGAAATTTTGTGTGGCGGGAGTTTAGCTATAGCTAAACGGCTTCAAGAGTCGTTAGCAACAAAATATGTGTGATGAAAATAAGGTTGATACGCACTTTGTGACCGATGACCCAGATTCAAAGCCAAAACAAAGCCGTCGCGATCGCGAATGAATGGCGGAGTAAAGCTGACTACAAAAGCCCGAAGGAAGCTAATGAAAGATAGGTTAGTATGTATAAGTGTCTATAAGGGCCCACTGACCTTGGTTGACCGAGGTGGGACGACGTTGGTGGTGGTTGATGTCCAAGAGGCGGCGTGCGAACAAGGTGCCGAGTCGGCCGGGAAATGCCGAGGGGTCGGCGAGCGAAAGAAAAAATATGTTGAGGACGACGGCATGGGAAGCTGGCCCAACGGCGAGTGCTATGAAGCATGCCGAATGGTCGCAGATGCCCATGCAGAGTGCCGGTGACCCGAGGACCTCGAGGGAGAGGAGGAGGGAAAGTGGGCGGATGTCGAGTATACTGAAAATGAGCAGAGAGGCAAGTGGTTTATATACACTTTGGGCTACCGTTTGACGTGGGAGTGACTGCGGAGTGCCAGCAAGGTATTCCGATAGCTCGGCGGCGAGGTGCGTGGAGACTGTCAGCTCAGAAGCGAGTGATGTTCAACTTGGGCCCAGAAGATTGTCGTTTTAGCGGGGAACCTTGAGAGTGTTCTCAAAAATTTGATTCCTAGTATGGTGAAGCTTGACTGTACACTTTCCAATGTAAGAGGGAGCTCGAGCGTGCGATGCAGAAAAATCGATTCCACGAAAATATTGCCCTGAGCAGGTACGCGTGCGTGGGCGCGGTTTCAGCACAGCCCTGTGTGTAATACGTTACGTAGCTGAGTTTGCCGTCGGTGGTGAAAGATACTCCAGGGGGCGAGAGCGTTCAGGAGCGGAACTTACAGATAGCATGAGATTGCATGTTGCGGCATCCCATGGCCTCCGTGAGCTCCAGGACTTTGAGGTGGTGCTCGAAACGTGCGTCAGATTGATCACGTAATATTCCAGCGGGATTGAATGGCTACTGGCAGTACAACAATTGCATTTTACCAAAATGAAGAGCTTTGAACCACATACCTTCTGGTCCCTCTGCAGCTTCCGGACTGCCCGGGAACGCTCAATTACCACTCCAGGTGTAGTTCCCACGCCTCGGCTAAATCCTCATACACCAAAGAGAATTTAAATCGACGTACCGGTCGGATTTCAACCAAAGATTCCCTAATTTGGACGAAAGCGTGGTGGTTCCATGTGCGGTTGTTCCAAAGAAAAAATCATTGTGAGACCAGTTTCATGTCAAAAATGCCAGGAAAATTACCCTTCCTTCACTGAATTGTTTTGTTAATTTTACAGAATCTTTGTGTATCCAAATAAAAACCCATCCGTCTTGCAAAAAGCAACCAAAAGCCCCTACTTGAACCCGAGGGCGCGGGCGACCAAGGGCATACACAAGGGGTAGCTGCTCCACCAGAGGTCCGACGGAGGGCTAGGCTGTCAGGGCGATATGAGGTAGCGAGATCATGGCAGCGCCTAAGTCGGCAGAAAGTCGCGGCCTCCCAGGGTGCGCTGAATCGGCGTGCGACGTCCCGGAGTCGGCGGTGAAAGGCAGTGGAGCGTGCGTGTTTCAGTGTAGCGCCGGGAATTTCATCGCCGTCGACGTCGTTGGGAGTTGGCGCGCTGTTGTGCGAGGGGTGGATGGGGCGCCGCGGGCGCGAGGGAGGGCGGGGGGAGAATACAATGCATAGGCGGGCAGCGAGCGGCGAGCGGAGCGAGTCGGCGGTGGACGACGACGATGACGACGGCGGCGGCGGAAGGGATAAAATACACGAAGGAGCGGCGTCGAGCGCGAAGGCGTCTACCTCAAACGCGCCCCACGAAATCCTTGTGCACGCGCATGTGCTGCCCAAGATTATCGTGCCGCGAAAAGTCCTTGCCGCAGCCAGGGTACGGGCACTTGTGGGCTGCGAACGAAGCGGTCGTGAGGGGAGGAAGGCGGGCGAAAGGCGAAAGGAGAAAGGCTCACGTTTCTCATACGTATGAATACTCCGCACATGCCTTTTCAAATGCTCCCCGCGCGCAAAGCACTTCCCGCACCCCGGGACCTTGCACGTGTACAGGCGCGCAGCGGCCTTCGCAGCGGACGCGGCGGCTTGCGGGCGGCGGCCTGCGAGAGCGACGACCCGTCAGCACGATGCAACGGAGAAACGAAAGAGACAAGGCAAGACGACTAACCGAAGCTGTCCCCCGCATACAAACTCGCGACAGTCGGGACCCGCCGCCCACGGCTCTTCTTCGTCAAATTCGGCACGGGCACGGGCACAGGCAACACCGCGCTCGGGCGCGCGCGCGCCCGCCTGCCGCTGCCGCTCCCGCCGGCGTCGCGGGTGTCGTACGAGTTGGGGAGGTAGTTGGGGTGCAGGGACGAGGGGCTGTCGACGTAGCCGCCGTTGTAGGAGCCGTTGTACCCGTGCGAGGGGACCGTCATGCCTGCGAAACGACATCAGTATTGGAAAGAGAAAGGCAAGGAAGGGGAACGCACCATCATACGCATATCCCTCGTACCCATACCCGCCGCTGCCCCCGCTTGCGCTCGTGCTCGGACTCGGGCTGTACGCATACGGCGCGTACCTCCTCCCCCTCGACGCCCCCGCGCGCCGTCTCACCCCCGCGGGCAAGAACTCCCCGTCGCTGTCGCTCCCATTATCCACGTACTCGCTGTCGCTGCCGTCCTCCTCCCCCTCCTGCTCCTCCCCCTCGTCCTCCTCCGCCTCCTCCCCTCGCTCGTGCTCGCGCAGATGCGGCGACCGCGGCGACACAAGCGACGTCGGCGAGCCCGCATCCACATCGTCCACCTCGCCCTCCGCATCCTCGTCCTCGCCCTCCGCGTCCTGCTGGTAGTACGCCGCAGTGGCCCCCACGCCCGCGCCGGAGCCCGACGCGGCGAGGTTGACGGCGCGCGCGAGCGGGCTGCCCGCCTGGCTGCTGCTCCGCGAGCTCACGACGCTGCGCGGGCTCAGGACGGGCGACCCCGTGTGGTTGCTCCCGTTGTGCTGGTTCGACGCGAGCACGTACCGCGGGTCCACGCTCGCGTGGTGCTGCTCGGCCCCGAAGTGGTGCGAGTGCGAGTGCGAGGGGAGGTGCGACGCGGAGGCGAAGTGCTGCAGCGAGTGCGGGAGGTGCGCGGCGTGCGCGAGCGGCGAGTGCTGCGCGAGCGAGTGCGCGGAGGACGCGTGGCGGAGGCCCGTCTGCGCGTCGTGGTGCAGCGGCGCGTGCGAGTGCGAGTGCGAGTGCGCGGAGTGCAGGGAGTGCTGCGAAGACGAGTGGTGCAGCGCGTGGTGCGAGTGCGAGTGCGAGCTGTCATGCGAGTGGCCGGAGAGGGAGGTGGAGTGCGAGAGCGGGGGGAGGGCGCGTGGGCGTGGTCCCAGGCGGAGGCGGAGCCGGCGGTGGAGGTGGGCGAGGTGGGCGACGGAGTGGGGTCGTACTGGGAGGGAAGAAAATGTAGTCAGCGCTCTGAGACATTGAAGAAGATCGACATGTGCGTAAAAAAGCACGATACATGCGCAGGAAAAGAGGCGGGGCGCGGAAGGGGTGAAAGAAAAGGGTAAAGATGGGGAAGGTAGTAACGACGAGCTCCGCGCTCGAGCGAAAAGCAAGAGCGGCAAGGAAACAAAAACCCACCTGCTGCGCCGACTGATATCCGCGCTGCACCCCGCTGGCGCCAGCGCCGCTGTACAGCTGGTTGTGCTGGTGCTGCCCGTTGCCGTTTTGCGACGAATGAGCGCCGTACACAAACTCGTTCTTGGCGGAAGACGGCGCCGCGCGGTACGCATGCTGCGTCCGCCAGTCGTCGGCGAGGTCGACGTCGAGAAGATTGACATGTGCGCACGTGTACTCCCGGCTCGGCGCTATCCCCATCCCGCCCCGCTCGCCCTGCCCCGGGCGCTGTCCGTGCGCGTGCGGGACGTCTACTTACCTAACAAATTGGCTCTACAAATACGTCGCTCTCTACATACCTTCGGACTTCTACTCTTTTAATCTACCTCCCAGGCCTACGACTGTAATTATAAGCTTAAAGAATGTACGGATTTGGATCAGTCTGTAAAAATTTGAATGCATTCGTTTCCGAGTCCATACGATCCTGGGGGACTGTGTGAGTCGAATGAGAAAAGGGAAGGGGAGGGACGCACGCCGGGAGTCGGGCAAGTCGACCGCGCTCCAAATCCGGATCCTAACACACCAAATAAAGAAAAGAAAGTCAGCGCTGTATCGAAAACTTTTAATTACAACTCACCTCCCTCCCGACTGACTCGGACTCGGACTCGTCAACCTCGCCCCGCCCGCCCGCGCACGCACGCACGCCGCAGCTGCAGCTCCAACTCCAACTCCAACTCCATCCCCGTCGAATCCAATCCTAAACAAGCAAAATAAAAACACAAACACGGATCAGCGCAAGGACGCAACGCAACGCTCGCCTTATTGAATTGGAATTGGAATTGGAATTGGGGGAAGTCAGGAAGTCGGGGCTGGGCTGGGCAGGGGTGAGTGTGTTGAAGAAAGAGAGAACGAAACAAAGAAACAAACGAACAAAGAAGAAGAGGGAAAGAAGAAAAGAAGATGGAAAGAAGATGGAAAGAAGAGGGAAAGATGGAAAGAGGGAAGGAAAGGGGGGAAGAAAGAAAGACGAGTGAGTGGGTGGGAGCGTGAGCGTGAATGGTTGATAGAGAAGCAAGTAAAGCAAGGCAGGCTGGATCGGAGATAAACGACGAGGAAAGACACGAAATACAAGATACGTACCTCGGAGTTGGTTGAACGGAGCCTGAGTCGAGCAGAGTTGGTGCGTCAAGTCCCGGACGCTTGCGACTGGGTACGGGATGTAGTTAGCGTGCGGATTCAACGGCTATGAAGCAGGATCCACCTCCTTGAGGTCCGCGTCCTTGGTCCGAGTTCAGCTGGACTTGAACATCGAGCGCGAATAAATCCAACACGGGTGGACGTTCGAGACAAGGACATGGACAAGAACGAGCTGAAGGGAAAGGAAAGTAATAGTAGTCAGCAAGATGCATATGGAAGAGATGTTGAAAACGTGGTTGACTTACAACTCGGGAAGGGATGGGGATGCGAGCTGGGTTGAGTTGGTATTGGGTTCGTTCGTGCGGTGGTGGTGGCTTCGAAGGTATGAGCGAGGGAGAGCTAGAAGAAAAGCAAGGGAGTAAGGGATGAGAACGAATCGTCTGAACCTGAATATGATATTGAAGACTTACCATGCATTAATTCCAATGTCGATACAAAATATAAAGTAAACTGGAAAAATATAACGAGGATACTTCTAAGCAATCCGAAGTCGGTGCCTTGGCCTGTTCCCCCGAAGCTCAACGTTCAACGGACTGGGACTGAACGGATCTAAAAGTCCGACCCCGAATCAGGTACACACAAGATTAATGATTAATGGCGAGGTAACACGCACCTCAAGATCTAGACGGGGCGCATGCAAACCCGAACCTAAACCCAACAACTACAGTACGCCGACGCGCCGAACGCGTGTGTAAAGACAGAAGTACCTCAACTACCCTACACAAGATGCGAAGTTGAAACTGAGCCGGTAGATTACAACGGAGGTACCGCTACAAAATAATGCAAGTCAACCGAGTGAAGGTTGAATAAGAATTGAATGGGACGTACCTGAGTGCAGCTAGTAGCTGCGAATGACAGTCCTGACCTTGTGGACACGAAAAAGCCCATAGTCTGAGAGACGAGTCAATCAACAGAAGGTCAATACAAAATTGAACGTGACGTACCTGGCACTGGGGATATAATAACAATATCGATGTTGCGGAGCCAAGTTCGACGCGTCTGAGGAAGGTCAATAAATATGAATTGAAGGTAAAGGTGAGACGAACGCACCTGTGAGACCCCGACTACTCTAACCCCGATCCCAATGCGACACAAGTCGATGTTGCGATGGCTGTGCTTGAGGCCCTTTGGCTTTGGTTGCAACCTCGGCGTTCCAGAGCCAAATTCAACGCCTCTGAGAAAGGTCAGTAAACACGAATTGAAGGTAAAGGTGAGACGAACGCACCTGTAAGCCCCGACAATCGTATCTTGAACCCAAATGTAGCACGAGTCAACGGCGCGCTGGTGGAACATGAAAAAATGATTGACGAGTCAGCCGAGGTAAGATGAGACGAGAGCTAAACATAAGCACCCTTGGGTGCGTATTTACAAGCTAGCACTTGTAAGGGATAGCCAAGATCAATAGCTTGACTGTCTAAGTCTAACCCGAAGTGAGTCAACGATTCATTAGTGAGAAATTCTGACGGAGACGTACCTGATCCAATTTGACGATAATCTCGGCGTTGAATAGCCACGGTAAGTCGTTCAGAGTAGGCTACAAAGATGTCAGTAAAGTTGAATACAAGTCAAAGGTCAAGTCAACGGACCTTGTGGATAAGCGACTGATCAACGATCGCAACGGCCTTCGAATCCGACGTGAAAGGCCTTGAATTCCATTTAGTCAATGGACGAGTTCAAATAAATGTAGATGAGACGCACCTGGAGCCAAGGTGCCCGTGTATCCCTCCCTTCAAACCCAACAAGATCCAAAGGTGAGTGAACGCTCAAAATCTAACAAAAATTCGAACGGGTCAGTAAAATCAAAGGCTCAGAGAATTCAAATGCATACCTTAACACTGTCGACCAGTCCTTGCGGCTTGTGTTGGACACCAAAGGAAGTCGATTGAACGAAGCTGAGACGAATCGAAAGGGCTACAGTGAAAGAATTGAAGGTCAGTATTCAATTAAGTCGCGAGGTGGAGAGGACACGACTTACTATTGAAAAGTCTGCGAGCTTGTAAAGCACCGCTGCGAGGCAAGTCAACCCGAGTCAAGCACTACAAAGAAGCCAAACGATAGTCAGTACTGAACTGAATCACAAAAATCAAAGAGCATACCTTTGCGACGAAAATGGGAGTCGAGTCAAGGTATGCCTATCCAACGACGGTCAATCCAAGTCTGACTAGAGTGAATGACTTGCCTTGAACTGGAACAAAGTCAAAGTCAATAGAACATGGGTAAGCATTAGAACTGACGGTTTGGCCACTAGGTCTACAGAGGAAGGTCAGTAGGGGGTTTGCGGCCATGCAAAGAAACCTTATGACGAAGGTATTCAACAGTAGTTGGTGCGGTTGGATGTTGAGCAATTCCGAAAATATGGCTAGGAGAATTCGAACGAATGTCAGTAATGGTTCAGAGGAGAAGGTAAGGACAGACATGATTCTCAGAACCTGAAGTCGATCATGGCCCAGTCGCGTTCACCCGATTGAAGGGGATTGAAGCAAATCAGGCGAGATTCAAAACCTACAAGGATTCAAACGAGGGTCAGTAACGATTTAGAGCAAAAAAGGTGAGGACATACCGGATTCTCAAGACCGAGGTCAACAATGGCCCAGTCGCGTTCACCCGATTGAAGTGGATTGAAGCAAATCAGGCGAGATTCAAAACCTACAAGGATTCAAACGAGGGTCAGTAACGATTGAGAGCAGAAAAGGTGAGGACATACCGGATTCTCAAGACCGAGATCAGCAATGGCCAAGTCGCGTTCACCCGATTAAAGGGGATTGAAATTTTGTATGGCGGGCGTTTAGCTATAGCTAACCGGCTTCAAGAGTCGTTAGCAACGAAATCTGTGTGATGAAAATAAGGTTAATACGCACTTTGTGACCACTGACCCAGATTCAAAGCCAAAACAAAGCTGCCGCGGTCGCGAATGAATGGCGGGGTAAAGCTGACTACAAAAGCCCGAAGGAAGCTAATGAAAGATAGTTTAGTATGTATAAGTGTCTATAAGGGCCCACTGACCTTGGTCGACCGAGGTGGAACGACGTTGGTGGTGGTTGATGTCCAAGAGGCGGCGTGCGAACAAGGTGCCGAGTCGGCCGGGAAAAGCCGAGGGGTCGGCGAGCGAAAGAAAGAATATGTTGAGGACGACGGCATGGGAAGCTGGCCCAACGGCGAGTGCTATGAGGCATGCCGAATGGTCGCAGATGCCCATGCAGAGTGCCGGTGGCCCGAGGGCCTCGAGGGAGAGGAGGAGGGAAAGTGGGCGGATGTCGAGTATACTGAAAATGAGCAGAGAGGCAAGTGGTTTATATACGCTTTGGGCCACCATTTGACGTGGGAGTGACTGCGGAGTGCCAGCGCGGTATTCCGATAGCTCGGCGGCGAGGTGCGTGGAGACTGTCAGCTCAGAAGCGAGTGATGTTCAACTTGGGTCCAGAAGGTTGTCGTTTTAGCAGGGGAACCTTGAAAGTCTTCCCAAAAATTTGAGCCTCGTTATGCTGAACCTTGACGGTACACGCTCCGACCTAAGACAGAGCTTGGTCAAGGAAACCAGAAAAGTCAAGTCCAGAAAGGTTTTCCCTGAGCAGGTACGCGTGCGTGGGCACGGTTTCAGCACAGCCCTGTGTGTAATACGTTACGTATCTGAGTTTGCCGTCGGTGGTGAAAGATACTCCGGGGGGGCGAGAGCGTTCAGGAGCGGAACTTACGGATACCATGAGATTGCATGTTGCGGCATCCCATGGCCTCCGTGAGCTCCAGGACTTTGAGGTGGTGCTCAAAGCATACGTCAGATTGATCACGTAATTCTCCAGCGGGATTAAATGCCTACTGGCAGTACAACGATTGCATTTTACCAAAATGAAGAGTTTTGAACCACATACCTTCTGGTCTCTCTGCAGCTTCCGGACTGCCCGGGAACGCTCATTTACCACTTCAGGTACAGTTCCCACGCCTCGGCTAAATTCCCATTCACCAAAGAAATTTTAAATCGACGTACCGGTTGGATTTCAACCAAAAATTCCCTAATTTGGACGAAAGCGTGGTGGTTCCATGTGCGGCTGACAGGGTAAAAAATCATTGTCAGAGCAGTTTCGCGTCAGAAATGCCAGGAAAATTACCCTTCCTTCACTGAATTGTTTTGTGAATTTTACAGGATTTTTGTGTGGACTTTGCCGTCAAAATAAAACCATCGTCATGCAAAAAGCAACCAAAAGCCCATCCTTGAACCCGAGGGCGCGGGCAAGCACGGCCATACACAAGGGGTAGCTGCTCCACCAGAGGTCCGACGGAGGGCTAGGCTGTCAGTACGATATGAGGTAGCGAGATCATGGCAGCGCTTAAGTCGGCAGAAAGTCGCGGCCTTCCAGGCCCCGCAGGAGCGCCGTGCGAAGTCCCGGAGTCGGCAGTGAGAGGCAGTTAAGCGTGCGTGTTCCAGTGTAGCCGTCGGGGACTCCAAGTTACCACCCCGGTCGATGTCGCTCGGAGTTGGCGGCGCGCTGTTGGGACATGTTGATTCCACATCAACTTAAATGCCATTCTACTCCGCTACCATCACCACTCTTGGGCCTCAGCTTTACCCCTGCCCTTCGTCACCAGCATCCCAAGCTTGTCGGTCTTTCAATTCACCTGGTCCGAAGTTGCAGACTATCGACTAGGACTATCGACTAGTATCCGCTGCAAGAACCAAGTTGGCTCGAAGATGTTTTGCGCGCCAGTGAGCGGCCCTGTGAATCCATGGTGAGCACCTCTCCTTTGGTTAATCTCATGACATTCTAATGCTCTGGATCTCACCCTTTTCTCAGACTCTCGCTGCCAGCAGAGTGCTAGCAAGGAATATCTTCTAGTCGTCTCGGGTGCTCGTGTTGCCCCCATAGCCTCGACACCCCATATCGGCCAAACCCTACCTCCACTTGTGCTGCGCCGTGTGCTGCACCTGCGGCGGGTGTCCAGTGAGCCACGGAGGCGCCGCGCGGCGGCCCTGCTAGCTTCGACACCAGGTCCCGGTAAGCTCTAGCTCCACGATCTCATTCTGATGCTAATTTTATGTCTTCTGTTTTTGGATCCTTCTGGCCGCCGGCAGGCATGCGCGGCGTCCAAGCGCAATGCATCGGGTCCCCTGCATACTTCCGTGGTGCCTTGGGGGGAGGCGCCGCAGCGGCACCAATGCTTGACCCGACATACGGAGTTCCCGCAACCTTGCAACACTGGTGGGCCTGCGCTCCCATTTTGAAAGACTTGGACACCATATGTCGAGTCCGCGCGAGGGGGATCTCAATCCCGGTGAGCCGCATTTCCTTTTTGCCTCATAATCATTTTTTCACGCTCTAACGTGCCCTTTTGCCAGACGCCATATATTCAATTCTCGTGTGTGCAGCTCGTCGGGGAGGCGCCGCGAAGCGGCGCCGAATGCTTTGACACGACGTATCGCGCTCCCACGAGCTGCAGCTCAACGCTGGTGAGGCCCGTTCCACTTTTGCCTCGTACATCCATCTTTCACGCGTTAACCTCCTCTTTTTTCCAGGAAATTTGGCCGCCGGCAGGCACACGGCGCTCACAAGCTCAAGGAGCCGGATGTTCGTCTCCCTCGTGTCCAGCACGTCGCAGAGGCGCCGCAAAGCGGCGCCGAATGCTTTCACACGACGTATCGCGCTCCCGCGAACTGGCTTTCAATGCTGGTAAGCCCGCATTCTTATTCTGTCTTATGATCCTATTTTCACGCTCTAAAGTCCTCTTTTTTTCAGAACTTTTGGCTGCCGGCAGGCACGCGGCGCTCACAAGCTCAAGGAGCCGGATGTTCGTCTCCCTCGTGTCCAGCACGTCGCAGAGGCGCCGCGCAGCGGCGCCGAGTACTTCGACACTATCTATCGCGGTCCCGCGAGCGCGCCTTCACTGCTGGTAAGCCCTCGTGCCCTTTTGCCTTGATACTCTCATTGTTCACGCTCTCACACGCCCTTTTGGCCGCCGGCAGGCACACAGCGCTTTCAAGCTCAATGAGCCAGATATTTGCCTCCTGCGTGTCCAGTGCGCCAGGGACACGCCGCGAAGCGGCGCGGACTTCTTCGAGAGCACTGACTTCCTGCAATCGGGCTTTCAACGCTGGTGAACCCCGCTCCACCTTTCCCTTCCAATGTCCGTTTTCACGCTCTGACTTGCCTTTTTTTCAGAGAGCTTGGCCGCCGGCAGGCAAACCCAGGCTTTCGCGTGCAATGGGCCGTCCGAGCTCTCGCGCGTCCAGGGCGGCGCTCTGCGCCGCCCAAACTTTGACTCCATATTTGCTGTTCCGGCGAGCGGGCAGCTTCAAGTTGCAGGTTACATACTCGTCAGTTCTCCCTTTCATAGTACACTACTACAGGTAGCAATGCACCGTCTTACTGTAACGAGATTTCGCCGTGGAGCGCACTAGGCCACTTTACGTAGCTACCAAGGTTCCGGTTTCAAAATTCGATTTTTCGGCCTCCCGCGACCGACTTCATTTACATCCGAGTGATCTGAGCCCGTGCCTATGTTACATCCCTGATCCAGCACCTCAAAATATTGATTTCGTACCCCGCGAGCACCATATAGTGCTCGCCGCCGGTTGCACTGTTCCACCAGCAGTCATCTTTTGGAAATTTGATTTTTGAGCGTCCCGCGAGTGACTCCGCAGCGAGCACCTATGCTTCACAGCCTTCTGACGCCGACGGCCCCCGTGAAATGCCGCGTCCCATGGGGATGCAATTCCTTTCAAGATTTTTGGATTTCCCGCGAGCGGGAAATTCAACTTCGACCTCGTTCAACTTGCCTTGTTAAACTGTGCTGCCAGGACGGCCTCCACGCTCTCTTCCTGCTCACAATCGTACTTCAACTCCTGCAAGTGAGCTGTCACGGAAGTAAGCTCGCGTACCTCGCGCATTTTCTTTTGCCCGTTGCGTAAATCATGATTTGATGTCGTTCCGTGAACAAAACCAGGGTTTGATTTGCGAGAGCCCCAAGCGCCTCATGCTTTCGTACCACCACCATCCCTTCTCCCGTCCCGTCTTTATGCCCTCCTCCATGCTGTCCTCGACCTCGACCATTACCTTCGACCATGGTCATGATCTCGACTTTGACCTCGACCATCACCACCTTCGACTTCAGCCATTGACCTCGACCTCGACACCTTCGCCCTCCAGCATGCATCAAGACGTCCGGGGCTGTCGTGGTTAGTTCTTCATGCCTCTCCTCCTTCTTTCCTTTTTTCTTTTCTTGTTTCTACGTACCTCTTTTCACTTCGTCTTGCCTGCCTTTTGTAGGCCTTTTCTTCATCCCTGCTTTTGAGCGAGCCTCATGAGGCATTCCCTCGCACTTACTGCTCTGATTTCCTTTCTTTGCTTCTTCTCTGCCATTCTGCGCAGCCAAGTCCCATTTGTAGTCACTTATTGCGTCCGCATTGTTCCATTTCACTCCCCTCTTTTTTGACCCGCCACTGACTCTACCTCCAGATCCCGCCCTTTCACCCTTCCGACCTGCGCAACGCACAAGGTACTTCCCTCCACCTTTCATTTCCTGACTCCCACCCTGACTTACCTCCAGACACCTTCTTTTTTTTTTCACTACTGACCCGCGACACCGACACCCCACGCCGACCCTCCTCCACACCGCCTTGGACACCCGCACTCAACACCCCACCCCTTTCACTCGCCAACGGTAACCCCCGTTTCCCCTTTCTTCTTTTTCTCTACACCCAGGCCTTCGGGACGGGGAGACTATGCTTGAACTCGGCCGAAATTTCTGTAAAACTTGCGAGAATTTTCAACTTTTTAGGCCCATAAGGGAATTTTCACCCCATTGGGGCTCCTAACCTTGGTTTTTGGGCTCCAAGTGGGCAAGCGGGTGATAGGCGAGGGCTTTCGGACCTTTGGGACGTACGATTAGAGTAGTCGAACATATGGAAAACATTCACAAACATTGGGCAACAGAACATGTACATCACTGGATTGCACTGCCAACCTGAAGATCTCGAGCGCAATAATTGGTTCACCGCAGCTGCAGCGCCGGCTCAACGCCGGCTCACGTTGGGTTCAACCATCGATATCGACAGCTTCGTGGAGTGCGACTTCTCAAAGCTGATCACCGTCGGCGTGGTGATTTACTTTTGAAGTTGGTTCAATTCCTTTCGTGCCAATCCAATAATTTCAGTCGACCTCCGATGGCTCGAATCAAGATTCAGAGCCTACCCCTGGGCCTAATGAATTGCAATCAAGCTGGAAGTTTAACGTGCATGCTCCCGATTCAATCAAAAGCCCAACCTCCCCAGACGCGCAGGATTAGAATCAGAAGAAATAAACCTGGCTTCGCACACACCTGTTCGCCGGTGGGGAACAACGGACTCGCCACTTCCTGTGTTATTTTTTGGGGGAGTAAATTACGTGTCCTTCCAGAACCAGAATGTGTTTGGCCGGTACGAACCGAGACAGCCAGCCCCGGTAGTGCCCCGGTTCAATTTCGCGTCGGCGACGAATATCGCTTGGATGTTGAACGAAAGTTCAACTGTTCAAACCTGAACCTCAACCAACCCCCACGTTTGCCCCACGTCCTTATGCCGCCCACACTGCGCCCAGATGCAGGGATTTCTAAGTTCTTGTGGGTCGGGACTCAGCCATCCCCGACTCGGAGCTCGCTCGCATCGCAACTGCACCCGCCCCCACCCGCCTCCATGGCGATGATCTAAAGCCTAGCCTGGAATGCGCGCGTGTGCCAGACTTTTCTCGTTCCGCGAACGTTTGAGAATGCCCTAGCGGATAACCCTGGCTAACCGTTAATCGCCAGCCGTTCAAGAACATACCCGCCGGGACATACACTTTCTCCGACAACGGACCGATCCCCGTACCGCACCCGCACCTCCCCGCCGCATCACGATTCACGGCTTGGCAAATATTCTCCGTGCTGCGACTCACCTTTCCTTCACCCCTCCCTCCTCCCCCTCCGTTCATCCTCATCCCAGCACGCACACGCACACCACCTCCCAATCCCAAAGGAAAATCAACAATCCCAAAGAAAAATCAAGTATACTGTATACGCTATTTAGTCACAAATTGTATCGTAGTTATCCAAGAATCGTATCGTATCGTATCGTATCGTATCTGCTGTATCTGTATCTGTATCTGTATCTGTGCTGTATCTGTGCTGTAGAGTGGTAGAGTGGGCGATGCGTGGGGAGTGTGGTGTGTGGTGTGTAGTGATGATGATGATGCGGTGTGCGTAGGGAGACAGAAGAGCCATGGTGGGTTCGTAGTGTGGGATGGGGGAGGTAGTACACAGTGGAGAGAGGGGAACCATAACCGTAGTGAGACAGAATCGAGACAGAATCGAGAAGGAAGAGAGAGGAAAGAAACAACATATATCCGCATCCGTATCCACAAGTCCGTCCAATAACCAGTAACCAGTAACCTGTAACCTGTAACCTGTAATCCTTAATGTACCATTCCGTTGCGTGCAGAAAAAAGAGATAGATATTGAGGGAGGTGGAATGGAAAGGGGAGGGGGGAGGACACCGCGGGGGTATGCTGATGCGGATGCTGGGGCTTTTTATGCTGTTGCTTTTGCTTTTGCTTTTTCGAGGGGTGGATGGGGAGGGGACGAGGGCGGGGGAGAATACAATGCATAGGCGGCGGCGAGCGGCGAGCGGAGCGAGTCGGCGGTGGACGACGACGATGACGGCGGCGGATGGGATGGGATAGAATACACGGAGGAGCGACGTCGAGCACGAATGCGTCTACCTCAAACGCGCCCCACGAAATCCTTGTGCACGCGCATGTGCTGCCCAAGATTGTCGTGCCGCGAGAAGTCCTTCCCGCAGCCAGGATACGGGCATTTGTGGGCTGCGAAAGAAGCGTTTGTGAGGGGAGGAAGGAGGGAGAAAGAAAGGAGAAAGGCTCACGTTTCTCATACGTGTGTATACTCCGCACATGCCTTTTCAAATGCTCCCCGCGCGCAAAGCACTTCCCGCACCCCGGGACCTTGCACGTGTACAGGCGCGCAGCGGCCTTCGCAGCGGACGCGGCGGCTTGCGGGCGGCGGCCTGCGAGCGAAGACTCGTCAGCACGATGCAACGGAGAAACGAAAGAGCCTAGACGACGACTAACCGAAGCTGTCCCCCGCATACAAACTCGCCACAGTCGGGACCCGCCGCCCACGGCTCTTCTTCGTCAGATTCGGCACGGGCACGGGCACAGGCAACACCGCGCTCGGGCGCGCGCGCACCCGCCTCCCGCTGCCGCTCCCGCCGGCGTCGCGGGTGTCGTACGAGTTGGGGAGGTAGTTGGGGTGCAGGGACGAGGGGCTGTCGACGTAGCCGCCGTTGTAGGAGCCGTTGTACCCGTGCGAGGGGACCGTCATGCCTGCGAAACGACGTCAGTATTGGAAAGAGAAAGGAAACGAAGGGGGAACGTACCATCATACGCGTACCCCTCGTACCCATACCCGCCGCTGCCCCCGCTCGCGCTCGTGCTCGGACTCGGGCTATAGGCATACGGCGCGTACCTCCTCCCCCTCGACGCCCCCGCGCGCCGTCTCACCCCCGCGGGCAAGAACTCTCCGTCGCTGTCGCTCCCGTTATCCACATACTCGCTGTCGCTCCCATCCTCCTCCCCCTCCTGCTCCTCCCCCTCGTCCTCCTCCGCCTCCTCCCCTCGCTCGTGCTCGCGCAGATGCGGCGACCGCGGCGACACAAGCGACGTCGACGAGCCCGCGTCCACATCGTCCACCTCGCCCTCCGCATCCTCGTCCCCGCCCTCCGCGTCCTGCTGGTAGTACGCCGCAGTGGCCCCCAAGCCCGCGCCGGAGCCCGACGCGGCGAGGTTGACGGCGCGCGCGAGCGGGCTGCCCGCCTGGCTGCTGCTCCGCGAGCTCACGACGCTGCGCGGGCTCAGGACGGGCGACCCCGTGTGGTTGCTCCCGCTGTGCTGGTTCGACGCGAGCACGTACCGCGGGTCCACGCTCGCGTGGTGCTGCTCGGCCCCGAAGTGGTGCGCGTGCGCGTGCGAGTGCGAGGGGAGGTGCGACGCGGAGGCGAAGTGCTGCAGCGAGTGCGGGAGGTGCGCGGCGTGGCCCAGGGGCGAGTGCTGCGCGAGCGAGTGCGCGGAGGACGCGTGGCGGAGGCCCGTCTGCGCGTCGTGGTGCAGCGGCGCGTGCGAGTGCGAGTGCGCGGAGTGCAGGGAGTGCTGCGAAGACGAGTGGTGGAGCGCGTGGTGCGAGTGCGAGTGCGAGCTGGAGTGCGAGTGGCCGGAGAGGGAGGTGGAGTGCGAGAGCGCGGGGGAGGGCGCGTGGGCGTGGTCCCAGGCGGAGGCGGAGCCGGCGGTGGAGGTGGGCGAGGTGGGCGACGGAGTGGGCTCGTACTGGGAGGGATATAGTCAGCGTTCTGAGACATCGACATGCGTAAAAAAGCACGATAGATGCGCGGGAAAAGAGGCGGGGCGCGGAAGGGGTGAAAGAAAAGGGTAAAGATGGGGAAGGTAGTAACGACGAGCTCCGCGCTCGAGCGAAAAGCAAGAGCGGCAAGGAAACAAAAACCCACCTGCTGCGCCGACTGATATCCATACACCGCGTTCGCGCTGTAGCTGCGCTGCACCCCGCTGGCGCCAGCGCCGCTGTACAGCTGGTTGTGCTGGTGCTGCCCGTTGCCGTTTTGCGACGAATGAGCGCCGTACACAAACTCGTTCTTGGCGGAAGACGGCGCCGCGCGGTACGCATGCTGCGTCCGCCAGTCGTCGGCGAGGTCGACGTCGAGAAGATTGACATGTGCGCACGTGTACTCCCGGCTCGGCGCTATCCCCATCCCGCCCCGCTCGCCCTGCCCCGGGCGCTGTCCGTGCGCGTGCGGGACGTCTACTTACCTAACAAATTGGCTCTACACTCTCTACATACCTTCGGACTTCTACTCTTTTAATCTACCTCCCAGGCCTACGACTGTAATTATAAGCTTAAAGAATGTACGGATTTGGATCAGTCTGTAAAAATTTGAATGCATTCGTTTCCGAGTCCATACGATTCCGGGGACTGTGTAAGTCGAATGAGAAAAGGGAAGGGGAGGGACGCACGCCGGGAGTCGGGCAAGTCGAGCTCCAAATTCGGATCCTAACACACACGCCAAATAAAGGAAAGGAGAGTCAGCGCTGTATCGAAAACTTTTAATTACAACTCACCTCCCTCCCGACTGACTCGGACTCGGACTCGTCAACCTCGCCCCGCCCGCCCGCGCACGCACGCACGCCGCAGCTGCAGCTCCAACTCCAACTCCAACTCCATCCCCGTCGAATCCAATCCTAAACAAGCAAAATAAAAACACAAACACGGATCAGCGCAAGGACGCAACGCAACGCTCGCCTTATTGAATTGGAATTGGAATTGGAATTGGGGGAAGTCAGGAAGTCGGGGCTGGGCTGGGCAGGGGTGAGTGTGTTGAAGAAAGAGAGAACGAAACAAAGAAACAAACGAACAAAGAAGAAGAGGGAAAGAAGAAAAGAAGATGGAAAGAAGATGGAAAGAAGAGGGAAAGATGGAAAGAGGGAAGGAAAGGGGGGAAGAAAGAAAGACGAGTGAGTGGGTGGGAGCGTGAGCGTGAATGGATGATAGAGAAGCAAGTGAAGCGAGTCGGGCTGGATCGAAAAATAACTTGAAAAGAGACACAAGTACGTACCTCGGAGTTGGATTGGATTGACTGGAACGGAGTCGAGCAGAGGTGGTGCGTTTGGATGCTGTGGGAAGTCAAGTCCCGGACGCTTGCGAGTTGCAACTGGGTACGGGATGTAGTTCAAGTTAGCGTGCGAATTCAACGGGTATGAAGCGGGATCCACCTGAGTTCAACTGGAAGTTCAGCTGGGACTTGACCTCGAAATCCGAATACATTCAACACGAGTGCGAGACAGGGACAGGGACAGGGACGAGCTGAAGGGAAAGGAACGAAAGCGGTCAGCAAGATGCATGGAAGAGATGTTGAAAACTTGGTTGACTTACAACTCGGGAAGGGATGGGACGCGAGCTGGGTTGAGATTGAGTTGGTGTTGAGTTCGCAAGTTGGTTAGTTGGCCCGGATTGGAATTTGGAGGTAAGTACAAGTACGAGAACTAGAAGAAAAGCAAGGGAGTAAGGGATGAGAACGAATCGTCTGAACCTGCATACGATTTGGAAGACGTACCATGCATTAATTCCAATGTCGATACAAAAATGTAAGTAGACTAGATAGACTACGCGAGCTGTAACCAAAATAAAACTACGTTACATAAAGTCAGTTCAAGCCAGCAACGGACAACTCGGGCTGCAAGCATTGCTCGAGTCGAACCCTTGGTTGAACTTGAACTGAGGCACGTTGGATCTAAAAAAGTTCAACGACGGATTAGTTGTGACATAGACGCACAAGACAAGTCAAGACGTACCTTGTACAGTCCAACGCCCGAGCCCGAACCCCACGGGAGCCCGACACACCAAACGCCGCTGGGAATACACGACTGATACCCCAGAATGCGAGTACTTGAACACTTGTAACTAAGGTACATCGACGAAACAATGTAAGTCAACCGAGTGAAGGTCGAATAAGAATTGAATGAAACGTACCTGAGTGCAGCTAGTAGCTGCGAATGACAGTCTTGACCTTGTGGACACGAACAATCCAATCGTCTGAGAGACGAGTCAATCAACACGTTCAATCCAAATTGGACGTGACGTACCTGGTACTGGGGATATAATAACAATATCGGCGTTGCGGAGCCAAGTTCGACGCGCCTGAGAAGGGTCAATAAATATGAATTGAAGGGAAAGGTGAGACGAACGCACCTGTGAGACCCCCGCCATCCTAACCCCGATCCCGATGCGACACAAGGCAAAAGGCAATGTTGCGATGGTTGCTTTGGTTGTAGCCTCGGCGTTCCAGAGCCAAATTCAACGCGTCTGAGAAAGGTCAGTAAACACGAAGTGAAGCCAAGAATAAAATGAACGCACCTGTAAGCCCCGACCATCATATCTTGAGCCCAAATGTGACACGAGTCAACGGCGCGATGGTTGAACTTGAAAAAAGAATACACGAGTCAGTCGAGGTAAGATGAGACAAGAGCTAAACATACGCACCTTGGGTACGTATGTACGAGTTAGAGCGTGAAGGGATAGCCAAGGCCAATGGCTTTGACCTTGACTGTCTAAGTCTAACCCGAAGTGAGTCAACGATTCATTAGTGAGAAATTCTGACGGAGACGTACCTGATCCAATTTGACGATAATCTCGGCATTCAAGAGTCGTTCAAGAGCCATGGTAAGTCGTTCAGAGTAGTCTACAAAGATGTCAGTAAAGTTGAATGCGAGTCAAAGGTCAAGTCAACGGACCTTGTGGATAAGTGACTGATCGACGATGCAGCGGCCTTCGTCCGGCGTGAAAGGTCTTGAATTCCATTTAGTCAATGGACGAGTTCAAATAAATGTGGATGAGACGCACTTGGAGCCCAGGTGGCCGGGTATCCCCCCCTTCAAACCCAAAGGTGAGTGAACGCTCAAAATCTAACAAAAAATTCGAACGGGTCAGTAAAATCAAAGGGTCAGAGAATTCAAATGCATACCTTAACACTGTCGACCAGTCCTTGCGGCTTATGTTGGACACCAAAGGAAGTCGATTGTACGAAGCTGAGACGATATGAAAGGGCTACAGTGAAAGAAATGAAGGTCAGTATTCAATTAAGTCGCGAGGGAGAGGACACGTACTATTGAAGAGTCTGCGAGCTTGTAAAGCACCGCTGCGAGGCAAGTCAACCCGAGTCAAGCACTACAAGAAGCCAAACGATAGTCAGTACTCAACTGGATCACAAAACTCAAGAGCATACCTTTGCGACGAAAATTGGCCGAGTAAAGTCAAGATATGCCTATCCAACGACGGTCAATCCAAGTCTGACTAGAGTGAATGACTTACCTTGAACTGGAACAAAGTCAAAGTCAATAGAACATGGGTAAGCATCAGAACTGACGGTTTGCCCACTAGGGCGTCTGAGAAAGGTCAATAAATATGAATTGAAGGTAAAGGTGAGACGAACGCACCTGTGAGAATCCAAGGCCCGAGTCAGAGAATTGAAGGCTTAGAGCGAGTATTCAAGTCAGAACATGCCTCCCCAATGTCGAGCAGCACTTGCGGCTTGTGTTGGACACCAAAGGAAGTCGATTGAACGACGCTGAGACGAATTGAAAAGGCTAGATTGAAAGAATTGAAGGTCAGTATTCAATTAAGTCGCGAGGTGGAGAGGACACGACTTACTATTGAAGAGCCTGCGGGCTTGTAAAGCGCCGCCGCGAGCCATGTCAACCCGAGTCAAGCACTACAAAGAAGCCAAACGATAGTCAGTACTGAACTGGATCACAAAAATCAAGAGCATACCTTTGCGACGAAAATTGGAGTAGAGTCAAGGTATGCCTATCCAACAATGGTTGGGCGTCAGTCCGAATAATCATGAAGTGATAGACTTACCTTGAGCTCAAATGAAGTTGATACCTCTGGAGTAAGCAATAGACTTGTTGACCAATAGGTCTACAGACGAAGATGGGTAAGGGATCGAAGCGTGAAGAGAAAGCGTGAAAAGAACGCCTACCACGAAGATAGTCTAGATAGCGGTCAGCGTGGTTGAATGCTGAGCAAATCAGGCGAGATTCAAAACCTACAAGGATTCAAACGAGGGTCAGTAACGATTTAGAGCAGAAAAGGTTAGGACATACCGATTCTCAAGACCGAGGTCAACAATGGCCAAGTCGCGTTCACCCGATTGAAGGGAATTGAAATTTTGTGTGGCGGGAGTTTAGCTATAGCTAAACGGCTTCAAGAGTCGTTAGCAACGAAATATGTGCGATGAAAATAAGGTTTATACGCACTTTGTGACCGCTGACCCAGATTCAAAGCCAAAACAAAGCCGTCGCGGTCGCAAATGAATGGCGGGGTAAAGCTGACTATAAAAGCCCGAAGGAAGCTAATGAAAGATAGGTTAGTATGTATAAGTGTCTATAAGGGCCCACTGACCTTGGTTGACCGAGGTGGAACGACGTTGGTGGTGGTTGATGTCCAAGAGGCGGCGTGCGAACAAGGTGCCGAGTCGGCCGGGAAAAGCCGAGGGGTCGGCGAGCGAAAGAAAAATATGTTGAGGACGACGGTATGGGAAGCTGGCCCAGCGGCGAGTGCTATGAAGCATGCCGAATGGTCGCAGATGCCCATGCCAGGGTGCCGGTGGCCCGAGGGCCTCGAGGGAGAGGAGGAGGGAAAGTGGGCGGATGTCGAGTATGCTGAAAATGAACAGAGAGCGGAGGGGTTTATATACACTTTGGGCCACCGTTTGACGTGGGAGTGACTGCGGAGTGCCAGCGAGGTATTCCGATAGCTCGGCGGCGAGGTGCGCGGAGACTGTCAGCTCAGAAGCGAGTGATGTTCAACTTGGGTCCAGAAGATTGTCGTTTCGCGAGGGGAACATTGGAACTCTTCCCAAAAATTTCATCCTCGTTGTGCTGAAGCTTGACGGTACATGCTCCGATGTAAGAGAGAGCTTGGGCAAGGAAAGCAGAAAGGTCGATTCCACGAAAGGTGTTCCCTGAGCAGGTACGCGTCCGTGGGTACGGTTTCAGCACAGCCCGGTGAGTAATAGCTTACGTATGATGACTCCACCGTCGGTCATGATAGATACTCCGGGGGGGCCAGAGCGTTCAGGAGCGGAACTTACGGATACCACGAGATTGCATGTTGCGGCATCCCATGGCCTCCTTGAGCTCCAGGACTTCGAGGTGGTGCTCAAAGCGTGCACCAGATTGATCACGTAATATTCCAGCGGGATTAAATGGCTACTGGCAGTACAACGATTGCATTTTACCAAAATGAAGAGTTTTGAACCACGTACCTTCTGGTCCCTCTGGAGCGTCCGGACTGCCCGGGAACGCTCATTTACCCCTCCAGGTACAGTTCCCACGCCTCGGCTAAATCCTCATACACCAAAGAGAATTTAAATCGACGTACCGGTCGGATTTCAACCAAAGATTCCCTAATTTGGACGAAAGCGTGGTGGTTCCATGTGTGGTTGTTTGAAAGAAAAAAATCATTGTGAGACCAGTTTCACGCCAAAAATGCCAGGAAAATCACCCTTCCTTCACTGAATTGTTTTGTTAATTTTACAGAATCTTTGTGTGAACTTTGCCATCCAAATAAAAACCCATCCGTCTTGCAAAAAGCACCCAAAAGCCGCTACTTGAACCCGAGGGCGCGGGCAAGCACGGGCATACACAAGGGGTAGCTGCTCCACCAAAGGTCCAACAGAGGGCTAGGCTGTCAGGGCCATATGAGGTAGCGAGATCATGGCAGCGCCTAAGTCGGCAGAAAGTCGCGGCCTCCCAGGGTGCGCTATATCGGCGTGCGACGTCCCGGAGTCGGCGGTGAAAGGCAGTGGAGCGTGCGTGTTTCAGTGTGGCCGCCGGACATTCCACCGCGGTCGACGTCGTTGGGAGAAGTTGGCGCGCGCTGTTGTGACGTGTTGACCTGATGCCGTTGACCTCTTCCTTCATCCTCCGTCTTGGGTTCAGCTCTCCCTCCACCTTCCAACTCTCCCAGGCGTCGCAAGCAGTCCGATCTGCCGCTCATGGAACAGGCCCTGGCCCTTGTTAGGTGCGCTTGTCCTTGCCTTGGACTTCCGATGCCATCTAATGCATACTTAGACTTTTTACCAGAAATTTTGCATTCCCCTGGCCAGCATCCCGGCTCAGTGGTTTTGTCGGTCTCCTGCGTGTCTCGTGAGGTGCAACGCAGCGCTACTGGTATTTGTACCGCGCCTATGGCGCTCCCCGGAGAAGACGCCAGCGGCTGGTATGTCCTTTCTTCCCGTTTGAGTTCTGACGCCATTTTCACGCTCAAAATCGCCCTTTTCCCCAGAACCTTTGGCCGCCGGCAGGCAAGTAGCGCCCTCAAGCTCAAGGAGCCGGATTGTCAATCCACGTGTGTCCAGCCTGTTGGGGAGGCGCCGCGAAGCGGCGTCAAAGGCTTTGACACCATATATCGAGTACGCGCGAGGGAGGTCTCAATCCCGGTGAGCCGCATTCCTGTTTTGCCCCATAATCGTTTTTTCACGCTCTAACCTGCCCGTTTCGCCAGAATTTTTGGCCGCCGGCAGGCACACGGCGTCTCCGAGTCCAGTGAGCCATCTACTCGCTTCTCGTGTGTCCAGCTCGTCGGGGAGGCGCCGCTTTGCGGCGCCGAATGCTTTGACACGTATCGCGCTCCCGCGAGCTGCAGTTCAACGCTGGTGAGGCTCGCTCCACCTTTGCCTTGTACTTTCATTATTCACGCTCTAACCTCCTCTTTTTTCCAGAAAATTTGGCCGCCGGCAGGCACACGGCGCTCACAAGCTCAAGGAGCCGGATGTTCTTCTCCCTCGTGTCCAGCACGTCGCAGAGGCGCCGCGCAGCGGCGCCGAATGCTTTGACACGACGTATCGCGCTCCCGCGAACTGGCTTCCAATGCTGGTAGGCCCGCATTCTTATTCTGTCTTATGATCCTTTTTTCACGCTCTAAAGTCCTCTTTCTCTCAGAACTTTTGGCCGCCGGCAGGCACGCGGCGCCCACAAGCTCAACGAGCCGGATGTTCGTCTCCCGCATGTCCAACGCGTCGGGAAGGCGCCGCTTCGCGCCGAATGCTTCGACACTACATATGGCGTTCCCGCGAGCGGGCCTTTGATGCTGGTACGCCCTCGTCCCATTTCGCATTCTAACGTCATTCTTCAAGTTCTAACCGGCCTTTTTTCTCAAAGCTTGGCCGCCGGCAGGCACACCCCACTCCACACATTCTCACTCCACGCGCAATGTTCCGCCTTCGATCTCCATCCAGGGCGCCGCTCTGCGGCGCCAAAACGTAGAACTTACACACAATATTCAACTGCCCGCTGCACGGCTTCAATCTACAGGTTACATATGCGCTCCCCTTCAGATATTCCTTACACCTGCCTTACACACACCGATGCTCCCCTTTGCTCTATGTATCTCGCCGTGCCCAGGCCACTTTACGTAGTCTGCAAGGCTCCGGTTTCAAATTTTGATTTTTCGGCGTCCCGCGACCGACTCCACATAAACCCGGGTGATCTCAGCGTGCCTGATTTCCGCACTCCGACGGTTCAAAATCCAGATTCCTGCGTGCCGCGACCGACGCTGCGAGTGTTGCACCTGGTCCGTACTATATTCTGCTTTGCTTTTATTATCAAAATTCTATTTCTGAGCGTCCGGCGAGCGACATCGCACCACCTTCAGGGTCTCCTGAGGGCCCGTCACGCCTGGGCCGACGCGTCCCATGGGGATGCAATTCCTTTCAAGATTTTTGGACTTCCCGCGAGCGGGAAATTCAACTTCGACCTCGTTCAACTTGCCTTGTTGAACTGGGTGCTGCCTGGCAGTCTCCATGCTCTCCCCTTCATTGCATTTCTACTATGAATGCTTCAAGTCCGCTGTCACGGAGGTAAGCTCGCGTACCTCGCGCATTTTCTTTCGCCCATTGCATAAATCATGATTTGATGTCGTTCCGTTAACAAAACCAGGGTTTGATTTGCGAGAGCCCCAAGCGCCTCATGCTTTCGTACCACCACCATCCCCTCTCCCGTCCCGTCCTTATGGCCCTCCTCCACACTGTCCTCGACCTCGACCATCAGCTTCGACCATGGTCTTGATCTCGATTTTGACCTTGACCATCACCACCTTCGACTTCAGCCATCGACTTCGACCTCGACACCTTCGACCTCAGCTCCAACTGCTCCCTCCCGCATGCATCAAGACGTCCGGCGCTGTCCTGATTAGGCTGTCCTGGTTAGTTCTTCATGCCTCTCCTCCTTCTTTGCTTTTTTTCCTTCTACGTACCTCTTTTCACTTCCTCTTGCCTGCCTTTCGCGGGCCTTTTCTTCATCCCTGCTCTTGCGAGAGCCTTTCCCTTCCACTTATTTTAGCTCGTGCTCTAGTTTACTTCTTTTGCTTTGTCCCCGCTCTTCTGCGTGGCCGGGTCATATTTGTACTCCTGACTTACCTCCGCATTGTTCCATTCAATTCCTCTCTCTTTTTTTTCTACGCATTTGCTGACTTTACCCCCAGATCCTTCTTCTCCCTCCCAGCCTGCGCGTCATCAAGGTACCTCTTCCTCCAAATTTCCTTGACCCACCCGCTGACTTACCTCCAGACACCTTCATTTTTTTTCACTACTAACCCGGTCTTCGCACCGCACGCCGACCCTCTTTCCCACCGCCTCAAACAACCGAACTCAACACCCCGCCCCTTTCATTTCAACGGTAACCCCCATTTCCCCTTTTTTCTTTTTTCCTACACCCAGACCTTCGGGACGGGGAGACTATGCTTGAACTCGGCCGAAATTTCTGTAAAACTTGCGAGAATTTTTGTCTTTTTAGGCCCATAAGGGAATTTTCACCCCATTGGGGCTCCTAGGGTGATAGGCGAGGGTTTTCGGACCTTTGGGACGTAGGGTTAGAGTAGTCGAACATATGGAAAACATTCACAAACAATGGTTGGGTTTGAGTCCAAGTCCACAATTTGCTGCCATGGGCCAACGCCGCTCCGAGGTCCGGGGTTTTCTACTTACGGTTAGCGTTGTACTGAACGCAAATCCCACCAAAACGGCGATCTTACGAAACGGGCGAACGATGTGTGCGACTGAAAAAAGACCACTATTTTCTTGTATTTTTCCAATATTTCCTCTCTGACTCTGTCCGAGTCCCAGTCTGCGCCAGAGGGCGGATTTGGTCTCTCTCCATCTTGCCAACCTGAAGATCTCGAGCGCAATAATTGGTTCACCGCAGCTGCAGCGCCGGCTCACGATGGGTTCAACCATCGATAAATGAAGGAAGTTCTCACCGATTGTTTCTTTCTTGGGGGTATTATATGGTGGTAGCCGTCAGACGCCGATGTCAAGGGTAGCGGACGGATAATAAGGAGCTGGTCACTGTTGACTCAAAGGCGAGAGCGAACATGAGCGAACAGTAGACCTGCAGACCAACATAAGGAACACCGCGTGTCATTGGACGCGCTGCGATTGCACGATGGTGATGCTCCGCAGGGAGCTGTAAAATCGGCCTGCGAGGAACATCTGACGGTCCAAAACGTTAAGCTTGGCCCCCGACTTCCTTCCTCGAGCACAGCTACTTCTGCAGAGTTCCGAGTGGTTGAATGCGGTTGAAGAGTGGGTTGCAAACAGCACGGCGAGCGAAGCTCGCCAATGGAAATGGAACATCAATACCAGAGAATAGAGCAAGCACGGATTCGATTACGGGGAAATAAGCAACACCGAGCGGCGATACACTGCAAACCAAAGAAGATGTCAGCTTCGTCCGATTATCATCATGAATAAGAAAAAACGTACAGTAGCTAGTGTCCCCAGGCTCCTACGCAGAATAAGCAACAAAAAGAAATCTAACTCCACGGGCTGCATACCCGTATCTCGAGCCTGGACGCGTCCATCACCGCCGCTGAAGACATCCTTTTACATCTGCTGAACAAGCGGAAGAGGGCAGTCGAGGATGCGCACCGTGGCGCGGCAATTTTATCCATAATCCGACGCCTGCCCGAGGATATCTTGACCGAAATCTTTGTTCACACCTTGCCCGACGTTCCACGACGTCGACCGATGGACAGGAGCCCATGGGTTCTTGGCCGCGTCTGTGGTCGATGGAGATCAATCAGCATCTTTCTGTCGACCCTCTGGTCCCATATCGACGCCAATATTCCAGTCCCCAAGCACTCCAAAATTATATCCCCGCTGCGGCGTTTGCCTCCCGAAATGCTGGAAGAAATATTTCGGCACGGCAGCCTCAGTGCCTTATCTGCATACGATGATTCTCCCTGGAACATCAGTCGTGTCTGTGGACTGTGGAGCAATATCAGCCTCGCTTCCCCATTTCTGTGGACGCGGGTCAACCTCTCCCCAACAATCCCCATCGATGCTCTGCGAGCCCAGCTGGAGCGCTCGAAACCCTGTCCGCTCATGGTCTACGTCGCTTTTTCGGATACCACAGAGCTCCAATACAACGCGGATGCTTTGGACGTCCTCCTTGCAGCCTCGGGGCGCTGGCAGACCGTTTTTCTGGGCACCCCTCCCAAATCCATGATCCTCCGCTTCAACAACCTCAACGAAGCCGGTTGCTTTCCGCACCTTCGTGCGGTGGTCTACATAAGAGCCAAAGGCAGCGTGACTCGTACTGCCTTTGCCAAGGCGCCTCAATTGACCGCGTGGAACTTCACGGCAGTCCTCGCCGCCTCGATGTACCGTTTGGTCAGCTCACCCAGCTTCGGGTTCAGATGCCGAGCACCTCCGACCGCTGCCTACGGATCGCGCAGGATCTCGTGCAGCTCACCCTTGGAAAGGCAGCTCACCTACCACCGCCCCTTCTATCACACACGTTGCACGCCATTGAACTCCCCCGTCTCCGCATGCTGTCCATTGTCCTGAATGGGTTCGACCTAAACTCCTTCATCCTCCCGGCTTTGGAAGATATCAACGTTGAGTACAACACCAGGTTTCTCCCTGATCTCACCGACCGGTCATCGTGTCGGCTGTATAAGCTCGCTATCAACGAGGCAGTCGGGAATATCTCCCTGATCTTGGACCGGGTCCCTTCGATCGTGGAAATATGTGTCCACCGGCTGTACATGCTGAGCGTCCTGGTGCATCCCGGTAGATGATGGTGCCCTTAACTGCCCCAAACTGCGCCACCTGACGCTGTGCGGCGTCGATGAGGCAGAATTCTTGTTGGTCCTTCGAATGCTGGATGAGCGCAGACAGCGGTCTTGCGCCTCCGATTTCCCTTTGTTTGCTTGATTTGGAGGGAGATAACACAGGATGCCCGGGCGCTGGCAGACCGTTTTTCTGGGCACCCCTCCCAAATCCATGATCCTCCGCTTCAACAACCTCAACGAAGCCGGTTGCTTTCCGCACCTTCGTGCGGTGGTCTACATAAGAGCCAAAGGCAGCGTGACTCGTACTGCCTTTGCCAAGGCGCCTCAATTGACCGCGTGGAACTTCACGGCAGTCCTCGCCGCCTCGATGTACCGTTTGGTCAGCTCACCCAGCTTCGGGTTCAGATGCCGAGCACCTCCGACCGCTGCCTACGGATCGCGCAGGATCTCGTGCAGCTCACCCTTGGAAAGGCAGCTCACCTACCACCGCCCCTTCTATCACACACGTTGCACGCCATTGAACTCCCCCGTCTCCGCATGCTGTCCATTGTCCTGAATGGGTTCGACCTAAACTCCTTCATCCTCCCGGCTTTGGAAGATATCAACGTTGAGTACAACACCAGGTTTCTCCCTGATCTCACCGACCGGTCATCGTGTCGGCTGTATAAGCTCGCTATCAACGAGGCAGTCGGGAATATCTCCCTGATCTTGGACCGGGTCCCTTCGATCGTGGAAATATGTGTCCACCGGCTGTACATGCTGAGCGTCCTGGTGCATCCCGGTAGATGATGGTGCCCTTAACTGCCCCAAACTGCGCCACCTGACGCTGTGCGGCGTCGATGAGGCAGAATTCTTGTTGGTCCTTCGAATGCTGGATGAGCGCAGACAGCGGTCTTGCGCCTCCGATTTCCCTTTGTTTGCTTGATTTGGAGGGAGATAACACAGGATGCCCGTATGATCTCCCCGTCGAATACGATGACTTGCGCTCAGAGGTCGAATGGTTGTCGGATAACCGCGCTGGAGAGGTACGAGGCCTGGCGCGCGGATTATCCCAGTGAAATACCTCTGTCGCGTCTATCACTGGATAGTACATTCTAAGCACAAACTTCTGAAGCGATTCAGTATGGTACGTCTTCCCAGCCATTGTCAAGATCTAGAAGTTCTGTGCCCCCAGATTCGCCAGGTACGCGCTCCAATCCTGCCAGCTTCTGCAGGTCGTTGAGAAGGGGTAAAATTCTGGCAAGTAATCCAACGTACTGATCGTTCGCAGGCCCAGTGTCAGGGACAATTCCACCATTTTGAACGCCGAATATATCCCGCTGGACTTGAGCATCAAAGACTGAATAAACTGGATCAACGCCATGTTACATGTTAAATCGGGAATCTTACTGGGCGGAAGATCAAGGACGGTGCCAAAAGGTCCCAGAGGATGATATTGGAAATCCGGCTGGTAGTGAAAATTGAACTCGTACTGAAACGGATCGTACACGGGCAGACGGCCGAGTTCTTCCGCGCGCAGGGGCAATGTATACAGATGGTCGGCTGGACGAATGGATCGTCCGACGGAGGTCGAGGACTCTGCAAGGCTTCCTTCCAGATGAGTGCCCGGGAGTGCAGAAGCACTGAAGAGCAGCTCATCCGCTTCTGCTGGGCGCCGACGCTTCCGTGAAACTGCGTCGGAGGTATACTTGCCAACGTTCAACATGGTCTCGATGATGTCGTATTTTCTGCCGGCGAATTGCCATCTGGGTTCTTTATCTATCAGACACGCCTCAGCCATTCGCAGAACACGTACCGTCCTTCGCACAACCGCAGGACATGTGCGCACATCTGGACGTCGGCCGTGGCCCTGTTAAGGTCTCCCGGCGTCGTGGACCTCGGACCACCTCCTACCGCCCAGACGTTGATGAGGAGTACGACGGCGCAATCGAAAAGGACAGTCTGTGAGGCGTTGAGCGTGTGGGTGTAATCACGGGCGTATATTTACCACGACCTGGGGGAAGGGCAACGGTTGATGGCGTTGTGTTTGGACGTCCAACACATGCCCACACGACCGCGCCGCGTTTGCGCAGATAGCGAGGGACGGAAAGGTGGCCTGATATATATACGCATAAATGACCCGATTGACAAAGGGTAAAGCGGCACCGACGTCAACCATCAATTCCTTCCCGGGAGTTGGGATGCACGGGCGGTGTAGCAAGATTTGCGCTATACACTTTGCGTCAATTCGAAGCGGGGAAAGCGAAACACGACATACCATGATAATACGTCGAATACCTAAGAGATAAGCTCAAGCTCAGATGGTAGCCGACCAGAGTAGAGGAGTTGAAACATACAAAGCGGCGGATTGATTGAGGAAAGTCTGTTCCGTTAGGTTTTGTAAAGAACATCGGAAAGAATGACGATTGAACTTGCTTTATTCAATTGATGAGGATCCCATCGCACTGATAAATAGAATGAGTGAGAAACGATCTATCGACCACCAGTACTTACAATAACCCGGGATTTTATCGAGCCAGGCATTGAGCGCGGAACTATTGACTAATTCAGTAAGGCAACGGATGTTTTCGAACGATCACGGACTCCAACTCAACCACAACGTCTGGGGAATACATCTGGCCATTCAAGGGGTACTGTTGAAGATAACCTGAGAAGATAGACGAGATAATGAGTGGACGCATTTACCACGGCCTCTTGTATCCGCCGGAATATTGCCATCAACTGCAGATAGATGCTGATGAACGCGCCACTATCCAGTTGTTCGACGGGATGGACGGAGTCGCCAAGAGCGAGAGGTAGGTCGAGATCGAAACTAAATGGCGTCAGCAAAATTTGAGGCAAAAGGGCAATTTCCTCACTCGAGGGGCTGTTGTATGCTCGATCTTCCGGTGAACGAACTCAACATCGTATCCTGCACAACGAGGACCCAGAACCTCTTGTTTTCAATAAGCTGTAAAAGTTGATGGAGCACTGTGTTTCATGCTGATCCTATCACACAGTGACACACTGCTCACAGCTAAGATTTCTTCTACTCTTCATCTTGAATTCCGTAGTCCAGGATTCCAGGAAGCCACAAGAAAGAAGCAGGAGGGGACGAGTGGCAAGAAAGAAGATGAATACTGTGTACATGTTGGAAAAAAATGGTGCAGAACAGCATAAAGTGTGAGGAGTTGCCTCGCCCAGCCAATATTAAAGTAAGTATGCAATGTGATGCATACATCACAATATGGCTCATTCCCTATGATAGGGCAATTTGCAAGGTTTCTGTGGAAATTCCTGCCTGACTTGAGGAGTTTTACCACAGGGAAATGTTTGCAAAATGAACGAGGAAGTTTGAACCGGCACTCGGAAATTGGCTGCCGTCAGGAAGGCTCAACATGGTAGCCACCCAATGAGTACTGGGAGATAGGAAGCGGGGAGGAAGACGGCGAGGACGCGACGCGACGCGTCGAGCCGCTGACGCTGGCAGGTGTCACGAGAAGTCTATAAATAGGTCTTGATTCTTATTCGCTGTTGGCTATCGTTTTTTCGGATTTAGCCCCGAAAACGATAGCCCTTGATTCGTGTGAATCTACTGGATATGGCATTTTATCAAGACACCAAATCCTGTATTTTGTGTGTTCAAACGCGTTTAGTGCTGTAAAAAATCAGTAATGTGCTCGCCGGTCAATCTTCCAATCTCTCTCTCTTTCTTCTCTTTTTCTCCCTTTTTCTGCGGCTTGAAAACTTGATTCTTTGTTCACAACCACAGACATAAGTCATGAGCCTTGGTTTCGGCGTTCCCATCCGCATCGATATCATCAGCATCAACTCTGCCAGTACTCTGCCTGCTTTGCACACGAAAAATTTCCTGCAGAATGTTCTACTTTTGCCCGAGATGCCCGAGACCCCGGCCATTTCTGAGGCATGGCAGAGGTAAGACAATCTTTCAATCAGATCTTGTGCGAGCACACTTAAAATCACAGCTACCCAAATTCCAGAATGTCACGGATTGCACCTGCAATCTGTTCTGGAGTCAGAATTCGACTCTATGTCTGACTGCTTTGTCGAGCGCGCCTCAAGACCGAAGAAGAAAATCCAACATGCGGGAAGGATGGACTCAGCATCGGAGACCAAGACATCGAGTTAGTTGCCAATCTTTGCCCATATTGAGATTTGAAATTCAACCAAGTGAACTGCGTTTCTCGGGTATCGCGCTGTATCAGTATGATGAGCGACAGAACCTCGCTTCGAAATCATGTCGCACTCCTGCTTTCAGCGCCTACTGCAAGTGACAACAAAATTATTCAAGTAGCACCCGACCACACCAGCTGATTAGATATTATCGAGAACAGATAAGATTGCATCCGGATTTAGTGGCGCAGAGTCTAAATTGCGAGGCTTCTTGGAGGCTTCTTCCGTCAGAAATTCAATCAGATTGTGCAAAACCAGTTACTCGGAGCGTTCTTGAAATGGAACAATGCTGGACTAGGCTCATGCCTGTCCGTGTTCAATTCGAAGGTCCGCTTAATCAACCGGCATCTACATGTTTGGTATTCTGGAATAATTCTGAAATCAATCTGGAAGCGGGGTCCTGCGGAGTCGCGCCCTGTGCCATGCTAAAAACGTTACCGCCACGTCGGCGGGTGACCCAATTCTTTTCACTTGTGGCTGAAGGCATCACAATTTGCTGCCATGGGCCAACGCCGCTCCGAGGTCCGGGGTTTTCTACTTACGGTTAGCGTTGTATGTACTGAACGCAAATCCCACCAAAACGGCGATCTTACGAAACGGGCGAACGATGTGTGCGACTAAAAAACGACCACTATTTTCTTGTATTTTTCCAATATTTTCTCTCTGACTCTGTCCGAGTCCCAGTCTGCGCCAGAGGGCGGATTTGGTCTCTCCATCTTGCCAACCTGAAGATCTCGAGCGCAATAATTGGTTCACCGCAGCTGCAGCACCGGCTCAACACCGGCTCACGTTGGGTTCAACCATCGATATCGGCGATAATTCGTTGTACATGAGTTCAGCTTCGTGGAGTGCGACTTCTCAAAGCTGATCACCGTCGGCGTGGTGATTTCCTTCTGAAGTTGGTTCAATTCCTTTCGTGCCAATCCAATAATTTCAGTCGACCTCCGATGGTTCGAATCAAGAACCCCCGGGCCTAATGAATTGCAACCAGGCTGGAAGTTTAACGTGCATGCTCCCGATTGAATCAAAAGCCCAACCTCCCCAGACGCGCAGGATTAGAATCAGAAGAAATAAAACTGGCTTCGCACACACCTGTTCGCCGGTGGGGAACGACGGACTCGCCACTTCCTGTGTTATTTTTTGGGGGAGTGAATTATGTGTCCTTCCAGAACCAGAATGTGTTCGGCCGGTATGAATCGAGACAGGCCAGCCCCGGTTCGATTTCGCGTCGGTGACGAATATCGCTTTGATGTTGAACGAAAGTTCAACTGTTCAAACCTGAACCTCAACCAACTCCCACGTCCTTATGCCGCCCACACTGCGCCCAGATGCAGGGATTTCTAAGTTCTTGTGGGTCGGGACTCAGCCATCCCCGACTCGGAGCTCGCTCGCATCGCAACTGCACCCGCCCCCACCCGCCTCCATGGCGATGATCTAAAGCCACGTCTCAGCATGCCGAGCCTGGAATGCGCGCGTGTGCCAGACTTTTCTCGTTCCGCGAACGTTTGAGAATGCCCTAGCGGATACATGTAACCCTGGCTAACCGTAAATCGCCAGCCGTTCGAGAACATACCCGCCGGGACATACGCTTTCTCCGACGCCCGATCCCCGTACCGCACCCGCACCTCCACCCGCCGACGGCCGTACCCGCGCCGCATCGCGATTCACGGCTTGGCAAATATTCGCCGTGCTGCCGACTCACCTTTCCTTCACCCCTCCATCCTCGCCCTCCGTTCATCCGTTCATCCTCATCCCAGCACGCACACGCACACCAACTCCCAATCCCAAAGAAAAATCAACAATCCCAAAGAAAAATCAAGTATGTATACGCTATTTAGTCACAAACCGTATCGTAGTTATCCAGAATCGTATCATATCGTATCTGCTGTATGTATCTGTACCTGAGTCTGTATCTGTATCTGTGCTGTATCTGTATCTGTGCTGTAGAGTGGTAGAGTGGGTGATGCGTGGGGAGTGTGGAGTGTAATGATGATGCGGCGTGCGTGCGTGCGTGCGTGCGTAGGGAGACAGAAGAGACATGGTGGGTTCGTAGTGTGGGATGGGGGAGGTAGTACACAGTGGAGAGAGGGGAACCATAACCGTAGTGAGACAGAATCGAGACGGAATCGAGAAGGGGAAAAAAGGCAGAATCAAGAGAAAAGAAACAACATATATCCGCATCCGTATCCACAAGTCCGTCCAATAACCAGTAACCAGTAACCTGTAATCCTGTAATGTACCATCCGTTGCGTGCAGAAAAAAGAGATAAGAGATAGATATTGAGAGAGGTGGAACGGGGAGGGGGGAGGGGGGAGGGGGGGTATGCTGATGCTGGGGCTTTTTATGCTTTTGCTTTTGCTTTTTCGAGGGGTGGATGGGGCGCCGCGGGCGCGAGGGGACGAGGGGGGAGAATACAATGCATAGGCGGCGGTGAGCGGCAAGCGGAGCGAGTCGGCGGTGGACGACGACGATGACGGCGGCGAGCGGAGCGAGTCGGCGGTGCACGACGACGATGACGGCGGCGGATGGGATAAAATACACGGGGAGCAGCGTCAAGCGCGAAGGCGTCTACCTCAAACGCGCCCCACGAAATCCTTGTGCACGCGCATATGCTGCCCAAGGTTATCGTGCCGCGAGAAGTCCTTCCCGCAGCCAGGGTACGGGCATTTGTGGGCTGCGAAAGAAGCGGTCGTGAGGGGAGGAAGGAGGGCGAAAGGCGAAAGGCTCACGCTTCTCATACGTGTGAATACTCCGCACATGCCTTTTCAAATGCTCCCCGCGCGCAAAGCACTTCCCGCACCCCGGGACCTTGCACGTGTACAGGCGCGCAGCGGCCTTCGCAGCGGACGCGGCGGCTTGCGGGCGGCGGCCTGCGAGAGCGACGACCCGTCAGCACGACGCAACGGAGAAACGAGAGAGGCAAGACAAGACGACTAACCGAAGCTGTCCCCCGCATACAAACTCGCCACAGTCGGGACCCGCCGCCCGCGGCTCTTCTTCGTCAAATTCGGCACGGGCACGGGCACAGGCAACACCGCGCTCGGGCGCGCGCGCGCCCGCCTCCCGCTGCCGCTCCCACCGGCGTCGCGGGTGTCGTACGAGTTGGGGACGTAGTTGGGGTGCAGGGACGAGGGGCTGTCGACGTAGCCGCCGTTGTAGGAGCCGTTGTACCCGTGCGAGGGCACCGTCATGCCTGCGAAACGACGTCAGTATTGGAAAGAGAAAGGAAAGGAAGGGAGAACGTACCATCATACGCATACCCCTCGTACCCATACCCGCCGCTGCCCCCGCTCGCGCTCGTGCTCGGACTCGGGCTGTACGCATACGGCGCGTACCTCCTTCCCCTCGACGCCCCCGCGCGCCGTCTCACCCCCGCGGGCAAGAACTCCCCGTCGCTGTCGCTCCCATTATCCACATACTCGCTGTCGCTGCCGTCCTCCTCCCCCTCCTGCTCCTCCCCCTCGTCCTCCTCCGCCTCCTCCCCTCGCTCTTGCTCCCGCAAATGCGGCGACCGCGGCGACACAAGCGACGTCGACGAGCCCGCGTCCACATCGTCCACCTCGCCCTCCGCATCCTCGTCCTCGCCCTCCGCGTCCTGCTGGTAGTACGCCGCAGTGGACCCCAAGCCCGCGCCGGAGCCCGACGCGCCGAGGTTGACGGCGCGCGCGAGCGGGCTGCCCGCCTGGCTGCTGCTCCGCGAGCTCACGACGCTGCGCGGGCTGAGCACCGGCGACCCCGTGTGGTTGCTCCCGTTGTGCTGGGTCGACGCGAGCACGTACCGCGGGTCCACGCTCGCGTGGTGCTGCTCGGCCCCGAAGTGGTGCGCGTGCGAGTGCGAGGGGAGGTGCGACGCGGAGGCGAAGTGCTGCAGCGAGTGCGGGAGGTGCGCGGCGTGGCCCAGGGGCGAGTGCTGCGCGAGCGAGTGCGCGGAGGACGCGTGGCGGAGGCCCGTCTGCGCGTCGTGGTGCAGCGGCGCGTGCGCGTGCGAGTGCGCGGAGTGCAGGGAGTGCTGCGAGGACGAGTGGTGCAGCGCGTGGTGCGAGTGCGAGTGGGAGCTGGAGTGCGAGTGGCCGGAGAGGGAGGTGGAGTGCGAGAGCGCGGGGGAGGGCGCGTGGGCGTGGTCCCAGGCGGAGGCGGAGCCGGCGGTCGAGGTGGGCGAGGTGGGCGACGGAGTGGGGTCGTACTGGGAGGGAAGAAAATATAGTCAGCGCTCTGAGAGATTGAAGAAGATCGACATGCGTAAAAAAGCACGATAGATGCGCGGGAAAAGAGGCGGGGCGCGGAAGGGGTGAAAGAAAAGGGTAAAGATGGGGAAGGTAATAACGACGAGCTCCGCCCTCGAGCGAAAAGCAAGAGCGCCAAGGAAACAAAAACCCACCTGCTGCGCCGACTGATATCCATACACCGCGTTCGCGCTGTAGCTGCGCTGCACCCCGCTGGCGCCAGCGCCGCTGTACAGCTGGTTGTGCTGGTGCTGCCCGTTGCCGTTTTGCGACGAGTGAGCAGGGTACATAGACTCGTTCTTGGCGGAGGACGGCGCCGCGCGGTACGCATGCTGCGTGCGCCAGTCGTCGGCGAGGTCGACGTCGAGTCCGAGGCCGGGGAGCTGGCCTGGCGGACCTGGGTGCGAGTGCGAAGGGAGCGGGGCGTGGATCTGCTGCTACGAACGCAATGTCCCGTCAGCACAGTGTCTACAACGACCAAGAAGAAAGGACTAACCTGCGGGACGTATACGCTCACCGGGTAGTATCCCTGGGCCGAAAAGAGACTCTTCTTGGTCTCGACGGGGCTGCTCCACGGTAGCTGATGATAGGCAAAGAAGTCGTCGCCGTGCTGGCCCTGCTGCTGCTGCGGGTGCTGGTGGTGCCCCTGGGCGGTGTACGCAGCAGTGGGGTTGGCGGCGGAAGAGGCCTGACGAAAGTCAAAGGCATCGTCGAGCGGGGAGCGGATGGAATCAGCGGTAAAGTCGGAGCTGCTGGCGCTGAAGTCTGTGTAGGTCGGCGACACGGGGGACGCGGTGGACATGGCGTGTGCGTGCGACTGGGAGTAGGACGGGGTGCTGGCGCTAGACGGGGTGCTGGCGCTAGACGGGGCTGGGAGCGGGAGCGGGTGGTGGGGGAGGTGTGATTGGGTCTGCATTTGAAGGGGGCGGGTAATGTTGTTTAATTAACTTGTTCAAATAACAAACCGCAAGCCACTTGAATGCGGCTGCGATCGGGTAGTTGTCGTCTGCGATCGCGATCGTCCTCCAGTCTCACTCTTCTCCACCAGTCGTGCGGGAATACAGTCCGTGTCGTTTCGCTGGAGCACGCCGCCGCCGTTGTCGAGAGAAGCCAGTGTTGCAAGTCGAACCAGCTCGACCCAGCGCGCCATCGCAAAACTCGCAGTCCAAATCAGGACCACGTCCCAATCCGGCGCACCCTGCTGTGCCTGTGACCTCGTCCATCCGGGGCTACGTCGAAATCGGGCGTGCTCAGATCCCGTCACCAGATCTCCATCGCCATCACTTCCTCGGGCCAAATCGGGCACCGCAAATTGATGCATTACGATCATCAGTCTCGCTCACGGGCGTCCCATTTCAATCCACCATTCAGTCCGACGTGCGCTAGTGCGAGATTTGCAGCGAGGACACAAGTCTGCGCAATGAAAATCAATACTTCAAGTTGGTGCAGAAAAACATATGCTTGCACGCGAACGGAACGGACTCTTGATGCAACCCGCAGGACTCCTCCTCTCCCTCCATGGCAACCTATAGCAACCCATAATGAATTGTGCCAAAGGAGCCCGGAACCAACTGCTCCCCTTTGCCCCGACGTTTGCATCCATTCGTCCGAACCGCACGGACAGAGTCCTCTTCGCTGAATACAAGGCAAGCTAGGAATACAGAATACAAGACGCGCGCGATTGCGTTTCATCCCCCCGCCCCGCCAAGTCCGCGCCACATTTCTGCCAACCCTGGTAATCTAACCCGCAATTGGAGTTCCGTTCTTGTTTAATTCTCGTTCAAGTCGGGGCTTTGGCTTTGTCAGTCTCAGTCTGTCTCTCTCTTCTCTCTTCTCTCTTCTCTCCGAATCTGTGTCCAGGGCCACCTCTTGTCAAGCTGTCGTTTCAATCTAATAAATTTTCCCCCACTATAATGACTCAGCCTTAAAGTTCAATGCGACAGCTCGTATCGCACAAACAGGCTACATAATACATAGCACCCGCGCAACATTTATCCGTTTCGTGCCGTTTCGTGCCGTTTCGTTTCGTTTCGTTTCCTTTCGTTTCGTTTTTTTTCAGAGGCGTTGGGTCTCACAGATGCCGGGGCCGGGCGTATTAATATTCCAGTAAGTAAGGTTTCCAGTAAGTAAGGTTTCCAGTAAGTAAGGTGGTGAGTAAGTAAGGTGGTGAGTAGCGCTCGGCTGAGCAGGTAGGGGAAGTTGTTCACTAATTACTATTAATAATTCAAGTTACTCAGCTCCACAATACACAATAAACTGACGGTCCCCACACCGTGACGCTCGCAACATCAATATCGCAGAACAGCGGTAGACATCCAGCCCTGGCCCCTGGTGGTTAAACGCACCGCGGAAAGGAGGAACGAACGTCTGCATATCATTTCGAACGTCTGAATATCATAATATCATTTCCAGTCCCCACCACCGTCGCTCGGGCACCTCGGACGACGCGCGAGCAAGAGCAAGGCATCGATAGGCATGCATTGGTTGAGTCGGTCGTTTGTTTCTGTGGCTCCAACGACTTCGCGGTTAGGGTCGGAATCGACTCGCAATCCACTCGGGATAGGTAGCTGAGCAAATAATGAGCACGGTGTTTGAGGAAGTTGACTGATGTTGACCTCAAACCATATGCATCTGAGCTAGCCACCTCCCGCACACATTCAGATCCTACTGAATCGCCGCGCGTGCGCTCCAGTTTGTGTCCTGATTATGAATCCATAATATACATAATCAACACGGCGCGTATTGTGGTGGCGGTACCACTGGGAGAATGCAGGTCAACGGACCGAGGGAATCACGGCTCGAAGAAGAGTATTAATAAAGGTTTCGTCTGAAGGTGGTTGTATACTCAGAACTCTACGGGGCACGAACAATATTCGAGAAACGCTTTCGAGTTCCGAGCTCCGAGCTCCAAAGGTACGGTTTTGCGCGCAAGTTCCGCCGTTTACCGGTCTGTCAGTGGATCTGTGGAATCCCAGATGGATGCTGGATGCACCGACTCCGAAAGGGTGATTGTACGCGCAGGTAATTATAAGAATGCTTTCTCGAGCCCTACGTCCGAGTCGGATTCCGCCTTTTCCTGGTCAACATCGTTCGCTCGGGCATCTCGGGCAGAGAATCAGCTGTTCAACTCCGCTAGATTGTGCTGCGCTTAGAGATAGTGTGAGCCACGGCTAAATTGAGTGCGCTCACGCCAAACATGTTGAGCTTCAGCCGTGGAATCGAGAGCGGGATCACTTGGCACGTGTTATAAATTGTGACTGACTCTCCAAACTTTTTTTTCAACAGTCATGAAAACAATATTTCGCCGCGCCGCGGCCGGCCACACTCACTGACCGCACTGACACCTCCGAGACATTTCTCAGCGCGCGACGTTCAGTTCTTCATCTGCAGCGTCCAATCATTCATGAATAGTAATCATTCAACGCTGCCACTGCCACTTCAACGTGCAGGGCCAGCTACGCTGGATTTTTTCTTCCGCTCCTTCATTAATGCGCTCTGTCTCTCCCAATTCTGACTGCGACAGCGCGTACTTACACGCATAGGTAGAATTTGGGGCAATAATAGGCGATAATAGCAAGAGCAATAGCACCCGTGCACCGTGCAGGGCCGTCTCTCTTTTTTCTTCCGTCCGAATCTCCGTTTAGTTATGTCATACTTAGTCTAAACTTCCTTCCTTGATCTTCCTTCCTTATCATGCCCGAGTGCGTCCGACCCCGAACGTCCGCAGGTACGTGCAAGGTAGACATGATTTCCGAGTGTGATACTTAATTCCCGAATGTCCGAGTCGCGCGCCCGCGGAGGACCCTCCGACCCTCCGCTCCGAAAGCTCAGATAACATACAAGAGACAGCACCCGCGTTTTTATTGCTCTCTAAGCACTAAGCAAGAAGGACGAAGGTTGTGTTAGTCATATATGATAAACCCATATCGCAGTTTCGCGCGCCGTTTTGAGCGCGGCGCAGATCCTGCGGTGCGCGAGCTTCGAAGTCACGGTGTCGGGCAAGTCGGGCGCGGGGGAGATATCGACGATTGAAGGAAAAAGCTGGAGGGTGAGGAAGCAAGACGGCGGGGGAGGAGGAGTCAGGACCAGTGCGCGTTTACATCAGCGCGCGCACAATCTGAGCCCGTAAATCCCGAACCTCGAATTCAATTATCCCAGTTGCGGCCATTTCCCATTTAGAGTTTCCGTGTCACGTCCACCGATGCAGGGTCAAGACGCCGACGATTGGCCAACAATCCAGCCAATCAGCGCGCGAAGAACGATGGTGGCGCCCACCCACACCCACTCCAAGGTAACGATCGCAACCCTAAAGTAAAGCAACAAGACAAGACACAATCAACCAGCTTGTCGATTGCTGATAGATTAGGACTGGATTAGCAATTTAGCATCAGAAAAAGAAGGAATCACAATGAATGTGTAGGAATGTGTTCCGCGTCGGCGTGGCGTCGACGTCGGGATATTCCGTTCATCTTAAACTGGGGCGGAACACTCCGTACGTCCCGGGCTGCGCTGCCTTTGTACGAGCTCGGGCTAGCTTGTCCTGGGGCGTTTGAACTTGGAACTTTGTAGCAGTTTGTGGCGCGCAAGCGGATTCGAGGCACCAACAAAAACATAATGACCGGGGGATCTGCAGGGCAAAATTCATTCTGTCTTTACCGCGTACCGCGTAGATCCTCCAACCATTCATTCAGCCTGTCTCTTGTCCCGTCCTTGTTCTTGAACGGTCTTGCACTTTCGTATCACCCAGCAGCCCTGAGCGCACAACGCAGCAAGCAAGCACTTGTCGATAGCGATAGCGATACATGATAACGGCCCCGGCACAGTGTGAGAGTCGGTGGCGCGGGAGCGCGAGCGTCGCACGTCGCACCGGGAAATTCAGGGATCCGGACGGGAACAAGGCCGTGTTGTTGAACAGCTAAAACACCGGTGGTTGAACGCAACGGCGACCCGGACCGTGTCTCGAATTTTGGGGATACAGACATGTTGTAAGCAACCATGGTCCATGGAGCGATTCAGAGCCTAGAGGGAACGTTTGCCAAAGCGAGCCGTGTGTAACGCCTTCGCATGTCGGTTTTATGAGCGTTCGCCCATGCATGGTGGAAGCGCAAGCGGTTGAGTGGCGCAAAGAAGCGAGCTAACGACCAGGCGCCTCCAGACGCTCGCGGTGAGAGAAAATTTTCACCAGCGTGATATCCGTGCTCCGTTCCACGACGGCAAACCCAATGCACCAACGCAGCAACAGAGCAACTGCCCAACACGACGACGCCACAAACAGTTGAACTGATGGCATTGATAGCCGCGCACTTCCGATTGGTGCAACCTTGTTTCCTGGAAAAGTCTCGGTGTTCGCAAAATTCAGCCTTCTTTTTTTCTGACGGAGGACGCGTGCGTTTGTGGGTTCTGGAACCTGAAAGAATTCGAGGCAGGCGCACGCGACGCTGAGCGGGAAGGTCGGTGATGCACCAACCATGTGGTTTACTGATAAGTTAGAACTTAAAACCTTGAAACTTTCGTGGGGATTTGCGTACGTGTGTAGGGTAGTGTAGGGTCCGGGGGGACACGCCAAGGGCTTGGGAGGAATCGGGATCCATGATACGAGAGGAAAGAAACCGCTGGTCCGTATGTGGCCAAGCCCAAGCGCCGCGGCGACGACCCGAAGTTTGAACGGACAACGGACGGTACACGCTATTTGAAAGTGAAGATCCCCCATGTCCCGTCCCTCCCCCTATGGCGGACGCATTTCTGAGCCCGGCGGATGCATTGACGGGACGACGGACGACGGAGATAATCTCGGAGAGGGACGACACAATGACAATGGATCGGTCTAGACCCTCAAGTCGCCGTCGGGCCGGCTTGTCAGTAATCCCCAGTCAGCCGTCGAGATTACCCTAAGAGTCAATCCAACAGTGCTGTTGAAGCGGGAGAAGCTCGTCTCCCAGACGCGCTGCGCGAAGGCTGGGCTTCTGGCAGTGAGAGGTGTTGGAAGGCGGGAAAAGCGTAACCGGCATCCCCCGTGATGTCTGATCCCTGATGGTTCAACCAAGGTTCAACTTCCAAGTTCAGTCTGCATGTGGCGGTAGGTTCGCACCAGACATTGAAAGGGTAGAATGGTTAGGAACGTAGTCCATGTGGGTTTAAGCTGAATTGATGCTAGGAGTGCGGACCTATCTGACTTTCGTGCCACGCTCCGTCCTTTTTAGCATTAAGGAGCCTTGAACGTGGGATTCTTGAAGCTGAGGAGGCTCCAGACGCATATCCAACCGGAACCTTTTCCGCACGTCTAAATCTAACCGCCCTTCCGCGGCTAGACTTGTGTTCCGCGAATTAAACCCCTCCCCCTCCCCCTGCCGAAACCATCCCTAACTGCGGCGGGTATAAATTCAGGGTGTCCTTCAAGCTTGCCAGGTCTCCCCTCCCCTCCCCTCTTATACCCTCTTCCCTCCCAAAATTATCTCAACGCGAACGTAAAGCACAGGAAGGAAAGACGGAGGACTGGGATAGTTGAGTGGGCCGGCAGAGTCCGTGATGGGTTGATGGCTGGTTCGATTTCCTCCTCTAAGGTGCGTCCAGTCTAATCTCACGGAGGTTCAGTCCCGGATACGTTATTTGAAGCACATATAGCTCGGATCCCCTTACATGGAGGCTGGTACTGTGTCTGTCTGCTGCGGAGGAACCAACAAATAGTCAAACAATTTTGCGCCTCCTCGCCTCTACGGAGGTGAAGTACTCTTTCCAAGGCAGCTCTTAGGCTCGTTTACGTCCTTCAACACCTCCACTTCGTTTACAGACCTGAATTCAAGTGGCGGATGAAGAAAGCAAGTCGCCGGACACCGACGGTATTCCCCGGAAGGCCTGATCGCTGGTTCAATGTTGCCTTTCAGGCTGGCTGTCGGTTCAAGTCAGGCTCACCCGCGGAGATACACTGGGTTAGGTTCCATTATCCGCTTCACGGAGCTTGAATCCCTATTTTCGCCTCGCCAGCGTTCCCAACCTACCTCTCCTGCTTTCCAAGGAGATCAGGAGTTGCGCCTGACTCGTAATTTCGCAGTTCTCCACTTAGGCGACGGGCTCGCTTTGCTGCTCGATACTGGACGTCGGAATGTAATCCAAACCGCCACGTTTTTCTTTTGCACCTGCACCATCAAACGTCAACCGCCAACGATGCCAAATGACCCTATGTACGTGCTTGTTCCAATGCTACCGGAGGTGTATGGCGATGTATGCTGGCCGGACTGTCTCGCCGTCCAGCAACACGAGGAACGCAATAGTGCAAAATGGAGAAAGGGGGCGTTTGAGTTCACGCCTCGCGGACCGGGTTAACGTTGTGTTTTCGTAACCGTCCCGACTGCCCCGCTCAACTTTGATGCGGACATACTCGTGGTAGGCAATTCACATGAGCGAGTTCATTTGTTTTCCACCGTTGTCCGAGATATTCGGGCACCGAGCAAATCGCAAGGGGAACCCGTTTTCTTTTTTTTCTGCTCGATCGCAATTCCACGCGGGCACTGCAATAGAAACATAGATGTATACAGTTGTACGATCGAGGGGAAGAAGGGTGGATAGGAGATGCTTAACCAGCTAGTCCTCTGGTGCTGGCGGTCACTGGTAACCCAGGGCTTGTTCCATGATGGCAAACAACTCGCGAAGAGAACTGGTTCAAAAGTTGTTCCCGACAGTACGACCGACGGAATAATAGGGTGTTTCATTATAGGATTTGGGGCCCAACTTGGGCTCCAACTTGAGCTCCAACTTTGTGAAGTTGGAGACGAAGTTGGGACCGAAGTTGGAGCCAAAAATCGAAGTTGGATGTCAAGTCGTGCATAGGACCACGACTTGACATCCAACTTCTGTCCAACTTCGTCCCCAACTTCGGTCTCCAACTTCGGCTATCTCGCAATTTGGCTTGTCGGCCCCGGATCACCCGCTTGGCGGCCAAGTTGATGCACTCGACACTGAAAAGGGCGTTCACGATAGACCGTCCAACTTATGGTCCAACTTTTCTCAAGTTGGGACCCGAGTTGGAGCTCAAGTTGGAGCCCAAGTTGGGCCCCAAATCCTATAATGAAACACCCTAATTCAACCCCGCCCCGCGGCGCCCGCCCCGATCACGATCGACGCGTCGAACCCGGATTCCCCGCATCAGTGATGATTTAATTTTCGCTGGCGGCGATCCCTCGCCCCTGAGTCTTTCCTTCCTTTCGGCGCGTGTCTATTGGGATAGGGGTCCGCATTCATTCTCAGACACACTTAGGACGTACTCCAGAGGGATTGATTCCGAGCAGTGGAGCGTACAACTATGTCGAAAGGTGAAACCACCTGGCGCCCTCGCTACAATTTAGTTGAATCTAAATAAGCGCCATCAGTTGAACCACAGATGCGATCAATACAGTTGAACCACAACTCTGCGCAGGTGCAAAGGCTGTCAGCTTTGTTTCGCCAATTTTCAATATGGATGCGCACGTTCGTGGATATCCACCTCTATCACAGCAGTTGCGCAATTGGAATCTATACTCTTTTGAACAGAACAGAAGATGAAGACATTTTTCGCCCTTGCCCATGAACGCTCGTATCGTTTCATAGAGCACTGTTCTTGCAATCTTCTCAGATATGAATCCTCATCCTGATACACGGATTTCTTGCGAAAGGCAGCCACAGATGTGATCCCATAGGCGCGCGATCGAATGAGTGCATTTCCAATCAATTACTTATCTGTGTACATACCTTGGCGTATTCTGCGTGCGCCTGGCCAGGACCAGGCTCAACGTCTATTCCCCGCCCAGCGCAAAGATACAGTGTACAAATGTCGAGCTCTTCATGCATGATGCAATTATCTTTCGTTCAATGCTCTGAATGCCAACATGTTCAGAATCGGGTACCGGCCCTGAAGGATATCGAAATGTTTTCGACACCGATACCGGACGATCGCGATGTCAGCGCGCCAGTCAAATTTACCGAGGAACCAAATGACTGACTGATCACGACACCGCATACAGCGTTATCTGAGGTAAAATTCAGGGGTTTCAACCTGCCTCCGTTCCGTTCCGTTGAACAGATGACTTGGCTGGCCGAAGTCTCTTTGAGGCATTTGATTTACCTAGGCGTTTGTGGTATCGGATTTGCGAAAGGAAAATTGCCCGACCCGCCAAACTAAAAAATAAATGGTTGCTTGAAACCTGCCTTTTAACCTGCTGTGTGGAGCAGCTCCACTCAGTGAAGGCTGTGAATCAACAGACGCCCCGATCTATTTTTTGCTGCACTGGTTTACAGTTTACTCGACTTAAACTTACCACATGAACTGTGATTCAAAACCGTTCGACTATTCAGAAATCTTGTTGCTCATCGACCAGGAACACCAGGCACTCAGGGCCGATCGAATTGCTTCTCATTCGCCCAAACAAGAAAAACCGTGATACGAAATTCGGCTTTTACGGGTGTCGGGCGGGTGTCGGGCGGCGGAAGCGGTGCAGCATAATTGAATTCGTTATTCCACAGCTCGGAGGTTTACGGGAGGATGGACATTATTGCAGGCATTTGGTTGAATTATTGCAAATATAATTTTTCATATGGCGAGTGCGTGTGCATTAGATGATCCGCCTGAAGGCGGGAGCAGAAAGGCGCATGATGCGCACGAGATAAATACCTGATTAATTTCCGCTTCACGACGACGGGTGGAGAGTGTCCGCATTAATCTTGTAATTGCGGCGCGTGACGCTGAGTCGGATATTTAGGGAGCTTCACATTTGGTCCACTGCATTACCAGAATCGTGCGTGAATACGTACAACACTAGCAAGGATCCGCGGTGTCACAGGGCGCGAACAGAAGACGCGAAGCTGGTCCAGGATTGCCTCTGTCCTATGGGATCGGAGCCTCTCTCCGCCACTTATTGAACGCTGTGTTGAGCAGACCGGAAGCTCCCGCATCGGTCGCTGCTTGGCGTAGTAGGAAATGGTGTATCCATGTTCAATGGGATCTGTACACTCGCCAAGAATATTTTCGTGCCGTTGAAGGCGAGTTCATGAAAGGATGAGACAAAACACCTGAAATGCATTGTGAGGGTCAAATTGAGTTGACAGGTTATTAGTCGGCCCGACGTACGGCGGTGGGATATTCAGGGCAACTTGCTGACGTCGACAGACGGCGCTGGCAGGATCAATCATCGCACCCCGATTGGGTCGCAAGATGAGGTTCGCGGGAAGACGTGCCTGCCCTTTGCCTGCAGGTGGGTGGTAGTGTGGTGCGTCGAGAGTTCGCATCGGGTCAGCGGCGAGTACGCAAGGATAATGAGAGAATGAGCGGCGGGTGATTCGCAATTCGGGTGGGCGAGCGTTCGCGAATTCGTGATGCGCATATATGCGTCCAGAAGGAGACAAAGTGGGTTCCGTGGCCAGAATCATCCGGCAGGTGAGGCCTCTGGAGTGTAAATGCAGAAAAGATGTTCCCTCCTTCAGTCTGACATTCAGTAAGCGATCCGCGTCGGGTTTTGCTGTGATTTCTATCCGCTCGAATAACAGCTAAAATTTTCCGCGCTCCATTTCGAGCGGAAACGGACAGCTGCTCCGCGGGAGAGACTCAGAAGCGCCGCTCCCACAGTGTGCGGATGGACATCCGTTTCACACAGCCAAGTACCTATATCTGTGCTGTATTCCCAAGCGCCGCGTCCCTGGTTCACGAATCATTAGACAGGATAGCGACGAGCTCGACGAACGTTTGTTTACCTTCAATGAACGTCAGCGCAAGGGAATAGAACATTGTTCCCCGACCCGACTAGAAGACACACCCCAAAGAGTCAAAGTCACCGCCTTATCTGGCCCATTATCAAACTCCCGCCAAACATAGACGCCGCCACGGCAGGCGGCCGCTGTATAGCTGCCAATACCATCGCCAAATTCCGAAAGAATCTGCCTGGGCGTCAGCTGGGCTCGGCGAGCTTAAAAATGGCGCGGTGCGGCGCTTTCCATCACTGATTCTGTTGTTCAGTTCGCACACCCACGATGAGTGTATCGCTGTGGGTATCGGAGAATCAGTGATCACCGCGACGACATTGAATGAACGGATCACCAGGGGATGCCGTATGTACTTGCAGATTAACGAAAGGCTCCCAGCCCTCCAGTGCCGACACAGTGGGCCGAGTATTCGTGGCGTAATCTTGGGCAGGCGGGATAAATTTGTCCTGAGCGTTATCCTGGGCTCTACTTCGAAAACGCCATTGAATCAGTTGACGCCCAGACACGAGGCTACGAAGATTCGAATGGGGAAAGAGCGGCTAGACTGACTCGGTGGTTTGATAACAATTCAATGCCGCGATGTTCTTGGATGCCAGCCGAACCGAGAAATGGAAGGGCGGCATTGTTACGACAGGTACGTGCATGGACGCTTGAGATCTGTCGACGAATGTGCGCGACACAGTGGTATCAAAATGGAGAGCATCAAACCAAACGATCCGAACGTATCTTCAAACGTGTCGCCATTGTGCGCGGGGAATAATTGTGAAGCAAAGGTATGGTCCTCGGAGGTGGACAGCGGCGGGAGCAGGAGATTGCGAGTAGTGTGGAGACAATCTCACAACGGGCAGTGTCAAGCTGGCAGAGTTCCCTTTTTAATCCCTTGATAATGTGATATGATTCGCAAACTGCTGTTAAGCCGCATGCATGTTGAGCGGACAGTACGTCAGTGTGAATTGTTGACTGCGGAAAGCCGATCGACAAACGTACAGCCTGAGTTTGCCGTTGACTCGAATGATCTTCCGGTGGGTCCATCATCTTTAGTGAGTGGCAGGCGGCAAGATATCGCATTGTCCTGCGGGTCAGAATCAGCGTTACCGCACGGAGTACACGCCACAAGACGGAGACATGTCATTGGTTTTTCATATAAATCAAGAGCGCTAGCACTCAAGGCAGTGTTCGGAATAACAAGCAACGCCGAAGATCATGGTGGAATGACATAATAACGGCAGAGATTCTGTAAAATGGTGTTAAGCTCAATAACGACGGCCACGGGTATACATCAAGAAGGATCAACGCACGCGGGAAAGTAACAGCAATAGCTGCGACTCAGAAAGGACCTATGCTAATCCTGGGTCCACCGACGAAGATCATCAGGCCAACTGGATCTCGAGCAAGACCCACTGGCAAGCCGCGAGCGAACCAGTTCATTTCGAGTTGCCCCGGCGGAATTCAATTCGGTGCGTATCAAGCTTCGTCTGGTCGATATTGTACTTACTGAGAGAGAAGTGCCGCGTAGAGCCCAGAGCGTCGGAGCAGGCAGATAAGCAAGAAATAGCGCGTCGGGGGCCAACTGTCCAATCGACTCCATTGAACTGAGCACTCGTGCCACCGCGTATGTCTGTCTCCGAGAGAAGGAAGGAACGACGCCAGATTTGGAGAATGGTGCGATGTCCACGAATAGCGGGGCGAAATGTATGAGAAAGATCAGGCCCCGCGTAAGATCTTAAGAGCGCGCCATCGAGTCGTGCCCGACATTCCCTTTGCAATGGTCTGGGCTTTGTGGCCGGCGGGAGAGATGGCAGCGTAGGATTGGAGTGGAGCCCAAACAAGTCAGGGCAGAATTGGAGTCCGGAGAAATTTGGGGCAGATGACATGGCCACGGACGCTGCTGGCCGTAGCTGTGGATGTACAACACTGGATTCGATTGCGAGCTGGGTTCCGGTACTTGCTTCCTCGGGGAGAATTCGCGAATCGCGATCCGCCCGCCGCGAATGAGGGGACCCACCCCACACATGATCCGGGCAGCGACGTGCCTTTCACGAGCCCGAAGAGCCAGAACGTGCGGAGGCCCTCAAGCCGCAAGCGAGACAGACCGACAGACGCTAATTCGGGTCGAGCATGAGACTTTTGAAACCTTTGGCAATGAACATGACACGGTCATAGCGGCACCATGCCCCAGAGTGCCCGAAAAGTCAATTGCGCAGTAGACTTGGGTAGACACGCCCGACGCAATGGCAAGATAAGACAAGTAGGACGATTGGTCGGCGGGGCCAAGAATCAGGAAGCGGGAAGCAGGATCGATTGAAGGGTCGCGTTCGGACTCGGAAAGTAAAGCAAATGACATCAAATGTGGACTTGCGGGAGGCGCGCCGCGCGCCGGACGCAGACTTCAGTGGCGAGAGATAAGACAAGGGCCTCGGAGCGGGTTCACCAAGAAGCGGACGCGTTTGGGAAGCAAAGGAAAGCCAATCATGAGAAAGAACGCTTGGGGCGCGTCGCACCAGTGGGGGAGAGAAAACTGCCAGCCATGGGATATTTTGCGTGGAGCCGCAGCGAGAACTCGGACACGGAGGCGGAGATGAACTTGCTGCAGAGGAATAGGCTTGCTCGGGAGTGTGAAGGTTGGGAAGTGAACGTGCGCGGGAGAAGAAGGTGGCGAGGCCTGGCGAGGCTTGGTTCGTGTCGATCCACGTGACCTGAAGAACTTTTTGGCGAAGGCGGAAAAAGATATTCAATTGTTTTGCATCGATGACAGACCAGCTTAAGGATCTTTAGGGTGTACAAATGTGCCTTGTAGCACACAAGATACCGAATGGCAAGGCAAATAATTATATCATAACAAACGGTTACAAACCAACGTTTAACCGTTGACCCAATTGACCGAATCAACCCAAGTTCAACGCGCAATCTCTGGCAGGCTCGCGCAACTCAAAGTCAGGTCCTTCAAGTTGTAGACACCGGAGCGTTTGCACTCGCCGGATTCAAAAAATCAGTATCAACCGACCGGCAAAAAAATTGAACATACATCCGAGTCTGAGCCTCAGGTATCAGAGGGAGCGACGCTCGCCCTTGATCTCAAAGTTGATGTAGCCCAGACCACACCCTGGACAATGAGAACTCGATGTAAATTCAAGGGAACCGTTGCAATAAATTCAGCTCTCGCCTCCGAGATGCGGCTGGCACACAGATACCAGCGTGTGGAGACTGGTGGTGGTTTCGTGCTCTCCGGTGTGCGACGAGATAATTACAGACGGTGCGTGCGCATGGGACGATTACGGCTCGGAAGTCCAATGGAACCCATCATCTCGAGAACTCGAGGTTGCTTCAGCCAGTAATTTCGGTTCAACAAGTCTTCCAACATCAAGAATTCCAGCACGTTGTAAGTACTTGGTCCATTAGTATTTCATGGCCAGCTTCGTCGTATGCTCGCTGAAACGATAGAGAATTGCCGGCTCGGCCATTTCTACCGGAAATGAATATTGCAGGTCGGTCCGTTGGGTTTGAGGGGATTACTACTGCCAGCACTGGTATCGAATGATAGATTGCGTCGTTTGAGCAAAACCCACCTACGTATTCTTTCGATGGACGCTCACGATCGGGATTCGAATTTCGGAGAAGCCAGCGCCTGTCCGAGAAGTCATCGCACCGTCCAAGAGTACTTTCGTCCGCGGAAAATTATCTGTGGGTCCTTATGTACAGCACAGTACATCCTTGCGATGAAGACCCGATGATCAGGGGAGCGGAATCGGACCGATGCTGGTCTTTCAGCTGGGGGATCGTGTCTGCGAGTATACGATAGATGATTCTTGAGATGGGCTGATGCACGAGCAGATTGGGGACGGTGGCCGTTCGTGGTCGTGCCCGACGCATCCATGGGCCGAGGACTCAATATTCCGGGGGCCATGGCAGTGTGTACATGTGCGAGAATTTCATATTTGCAGGGCGATGGAAGCGTATCTTGTTTTTGTATCGTTCTCCGAATGAGAGTCGAGTAGTTTCTGACAACTAGCTTGTGGTTTCGAAGTGGCTCGACCCAAAGGCCCCAATGTTGAAATAACCAGAGGCAGGTTCAACCTGTCCAATATTTGCGCCGTCGTTTCTCAGACATGCTCTTGTGTCCACAATTCGAAGCTTCAATCGGAGAAGCCGCGTTTTCATTTACGAAGGTTGGGATCTTGGATGCGGACCTACTCGGCGCCGGACTTGGTTCTCTTCTCGAAGCCTTTGCGTCGAACGGTGAACCATGGCGAGAGGTTCGCGGGTGCTACATCCGCGGGGGAGTCCAGGTGTTGCTGTGCAGATTGGCTGGCGATTGGCGGATGTGAGATGGTTGGAAGTGTATAGGTTTTAGATGAGAGTAAGCAGAGAAGCTCGAGATACTTGAGCGCTCGAGCAACTTGAACGAATATTCAGAGTCGTGGTTGAATTTCGTCCGCTTGCCTTATAGCAGCTAGCGAAGCATTCAAACAGTATCGGCGGAGAAAATACCGCGCACTCTGTATTCAGGGTGAAGCAGCCATCGGCTGAGCCCAAAATCAACTTCCCATCACTTTCGGAGCGTTCTGCCGAGACCCCGCGAGGTTCGACCCGACCCGAGATGCGGAGGCTTGTGCGCGAGTTGAATTGAAACGCAAAGTACGTTATACGCCCTCCATGCCCGTTTGCTTTCCGACACCCAGGTCGACATTCGTGCTCAGCCGTGACGGCCGTCGTCTACGGCGTTCACGGCAGGTACAACCAATGACGCGGATCGGTGATGGCAACGGCGGCAACTTGCGTTCCGGAATTTTCAACCAGCAAAAGCCTTGATTCGGCGACTCGGAGGTGGGGCTAGGGTCCGAGTAGGTATCGTCTATTGTGCCGGTTGATTTTCGAGCACGGAATTGGCGAGATACCGAATCTTGTTTGACCCCCATTTCGCTCGGAGCATGCTCGGAGTGCACAGGCGCGAGTCAAGGCGCACCCACTCCACTGTTGGGATTCTGGTAGCAGCCATAATACGCATGGGCAGGAACTCCAAAGGTCGAAGCACCCGAGGCTCGTACGGCCGCGGGCGTTCTCGAGTCAAGTGCAAGGCAATTGTAAGACACCCTCATGTTGCTTGGGGGTTGAGACGACATGGAGAGCAAGCGACTTTAAAACAGCGAGAAGTTGGAGTTGAGTTGGCGTTGGGATAAACTCAGCCGCGGGGAGCCTCAGCGTCTAGGCCCAGTGAGATTTCTTTATTCGCGGGAAGGGTTTGAAAATCTTTCGAGGAAAGCCGAGCGCCAGGTCAAGTCAAGTCGGCGGTATACGACATATCAAATCAAAAGACTTCATTACTTTTTTTAGGTTTGTCCACGCCTTGTTCTTGTCTTTTTCCATTATTTTGTGTCGAACCTAGGCATAGTCCTAGTGGTCTTTCGTGGAATTTATTCGTCGTGGGTCTTGCGACGAGAGCTGCGAATTGGAGTCGATGGAACTTGGAAGGCAAAGTCCGGAGCGGTCCCTCGGCGGCTTGAGAAGACTCGAAGACGTCGGGAAGCGTGAAGCGGAAAGTTTGAATCTGATACGTCCGGTCCGCGGAGCGTAGACGGAGTTGATAGATGATTATAAATACTTGCTTAGGTGGCTGGGGGCGGGAGGAGGGAGGAGGGACGTTGAAAGGGCGGTGAGTGGATGTGGATGAGACTGACATGGGAGCCGAGACGGAGACTGAGACTGAGACTGAGACTGAGACCAAGACCAAGACCAAGACCAAGAGCATCGAAAGTGAGACAGGCTGACAAGCGACAAGTGAGACAAAAATGTGGGTTTGTTTTTCGTTGGAATTTGAGCGCAGTGAAGCCGGGGATGATGTCTTCCAGATATTGGAGAGGTGACTGTTTGAGGAGATAATCGAGACCCGAGAGAATCCCAGGAGACGCTTAAAGAGGTGATTGAGCGCACTTGAAACTCGAACGTCCCGCCCCGAGGATTGTTTGCCCGACGACCACGATAACCCGCAGAACAAACGTAGACGCATAGACTTTGAGACTGCGAATTGTCTCCGGAAGCCCCTCGCCTCGTTCCGATATCGCCGAACCAGCCTCGTTTTTTCTCCAGTTGCAGCCAAAAATTCGCAGAAAATTCGTCATTTACCGGAGAGGCATCCCAGACTCTCGTATCCTTCCCATCATTTCCCTCCAAGCCAAGGGGCCGGGTATAAGAAAGAGAGGGCGGGGAAAGGGAAGGAGAATTGAAAACGCGTGACTTGGACGGGTAAGCGGAAGCAAAACACGTGCGGCTGTGCGAAAATTTAGCTTCCGAGACGGCCTTGTGCACGAATCCACCACTCAGGGGCAACCCGCCAAAATTCCCCTCCCTCTCTCTCTCCCTCGCTTCCTCCCTCGTCCCCCATCTCGAGCACGCCGTCTAGCACACTCTTATCGTTCTCCACGGTAATATACAGAGGTGTGTGGTTAGTGAGGGTGGAAGGAGGGCAGCCACTGACAAAGCACCCCTGTGCAGCGACAAACGGGAGATCGAGCGCTCGATGGTGTCGCGCAAGACTCAGGGACCCGCACCGACGCAACCACCCGAGGAGGCGATGGACGTGGACGTGGACGTGGACGTGGAACGACCGCAGGTAGGCCCGTCGTCGCCGTCCGCGTCAGCCAGCTTGACTCAATCCCGCTTTAGACGCAGAACGCTGAAAGTAGCTCCTCCGCCACGGCCGCTGCCCCTGCTACTACTAGTACTACAAATGCTAAGAACACCAAGAACACCAAGAACACCCCTGCCGTCGCCACCGTCACGACCGCGACACCCGCCGCCGTCCCGCCACTACGCCCCCTGACGCGCTCGCTGACGGGGCGCGCGTCCAAGCCGCGCGCGCGCGACGACAGCTGGTACACCCCGCCCAAGAAGAGCCCCGCGCCCCGAAAAAAGGCGTCGGCCTCATCACAAACGGCAGGGCAGGCGCAAGGGCAAGGGCAAGCACAAGGGAAGAGACAAGGGCGCAAACGCACGTATGAGGAGATGGACCGCGCGGAGTCGGAGGAGCCGACCTCTGGCACGTCTACACCGAAACCTCCACCCGCACAAGGGCAAGGAGGGGGAGGCGTCCCCCCGCTCAACAGCACACAAGCCATCTTCGTCGACGTCTCCTCCGGGCCCTTCCCCGCCCCGTCCTCTTCCTCTTCCTTTCCCTTTTCCTCGGCCTCCTCTGCCCCCGGCTCTGGCACCCGTGCTGGTCCCGCCGTCGCCGGTGCAAATGTGCACCCACCGCACGCCCACCCGCCCCACGCGCACCCAAACCCGTACCACAACCCGACGCGCGCACGCACGAACCTGCCCATCCCCGTGCCGAACCTGATCAAGAAGTCGCGCGGGCGGCGCGTGCCGGTCGTCGCCTCTCTGGCCGGTCTTGCCTCGCCGTCTGCCAACTCCGCCTCCTCCTCTGCCCCCGGCTCTACCCCCGGCTCTTCCACCAACGGCGGCGCGGGGGATGCGAACGGCACAGCCGCGGGTGGAGGAGGAGCCCCAAACGCAAACGGCGCAGGTGGAGGAATACGAGGCGACGACGAAAAATCCAAGCGCCTGCACATCTGCAAAGTCGAAGGGTGCGGCAAGTGCTTCCACCGCGGGGAGCACCTGAAGCGGCACATTCGGAGTATACACACGCATGAGAAACGTGAGTTTCCCCTTCGTGCCTTCTGCTTCGTATCCGCCATTCGGCGTTCTGCTTCGTATCCGCCATTCGGCGTTTTTGGGGGCGCATTTTCTTTGCATTTTCGGCTGCTTGTGCAGGGACTTCGCCTTTTGTGCGCCTTTCGTGCCGGGCGCGCTTCTTTGCTTTCTTTGCTTTCTTTCATCTTTCAGGCGTCTTTTGTGCGCCCTTTTTGCTCCGTTTTTCATCTTTTCATCTTTTCGTCTTTATATCTTTATATCGTGGGAGGAGGGATGCTGCGATCGGGGGCTTGGGATGGGGGGCATGGCAGCGACGTCTTCGCGGCCGCTGCCTACCCGTCGCTCTCTTTTCTTCGGTTTCTTCGGTTTCCTCGCTCTGTTATCTGGGGGGCGGGGTAGAGCGACGGCCATCCTCTTACGGCTATGATTTCTTTCTTTCTTTCTTTCTTCATTAATTCGTTCATCCATTCGTTCGTTCATTCTTTCTTTCTTCATTCTTTCGTGCATCCGTTCGTTCGTTCTTTCGTTCGTTCGTCCGTCCATTCATTCATTCGTCCATCCGTTTATTCTCGGTTTCTTCTCGGTTTCTTCTCGAATCTTCTCCCCTATCTCTATCTCTCCATATCTCTATCTCTATCTCTATCTCTTACATCCCCACTTTTTATCTCGCTGCGCGCGAGCCGGGCTTCGTTCCCTTTCCGCCGTTTCTTCTTCTTCGGTTCGTTCTGCGGAGGGCACGTCTCGGCGCGCAACTTGGCCTCCAGCACGTCTCGCCGCGGCCCGGCCTAGCGCGCTTTCGGAGGCTCGATGTGCTATGCCGCGCGCGCTCTTCGTTTTCGCCTTTCGGTTTGGGCGTTGGGTGTTGGGTGTTGGGCGTTGGGGAGTTGGGGGTTGGGAGAGCGACGCCGGTGGCGTTATTGGTTCTTCGTCCTGCGGTGCGGCAGCTTACTCTGCCCGTGTCTGTGCTTCTCCTACTCTGCCAGCCACCCTCGGGCTCGTCGCGTCCCCGCCTTTCTCGGGATGTTTCACGCACCGTCTCTCCTTCTCCTTCTCCTTAACGATGGCGATGGCGATGGCGTTCTCTCCCGCATCGTCCCCTTGCTTGTTCCTCTTCCTTCCTTCTTTCTTTCTTTCTTTCTTTCTTCTTTCGTGGGAGAAGCGTCGACCGCGGGGATACGGCGCGGTGTCGCAGCCCTGGCTTACCGTGCTGTCTTCGTCCTTCGTCCTCTTGCCCTCGCCTTCTCGCGAACGCGAACGCGAACGCGGACTTGCTATCTGTGTCTCCGAGCACGGACGAGCGGAACGCACGCACGAAGTCTGCGCTGCGGTCTTCTGCACCCGCGGCGGGTGGTGAGTGCCCTGGCCTCGACTTTCCCCTCCGAGCGCGCCGTTGCTGTTTTCCGCTCACGTCGTGCGGGAGATGCGTCTGCGCCGCGGCTCGTTTGACCGCAAACGCAGTCTGGGATCCGACGTCGGGGACCTCTCGTTGCGGGGCTGGCAGTGCGCGAGTGTCGCGGTGAGCGACCGAGACGGGCGGCGGTGCGTCGTGCGCGGCGTGGGCTTGCGCGTTGTACGCGGGACGAAGCACGCGTACGGCACTCGGGCACGTTCGAGGCGAGGCAGGGGAACACCCCAAGTCCGTGCTCGGTTTTTCACCGTGCCTGTTCTCGTTTCCTCGGGCAGGACGTTGTCGTTGTCGTCGTTGTTCGGGTGGGCGTACTGACAACCGGGCGTTTTTCTCATCTCTGCTTCCGGTTTCTTTTCCTCTCTCTCTTTTTCATTTCTCCTTGGTGTTTGGGAGAGCGCGGTTGGGTGCACTCGCGGACTGGGGCAGACATCCAGCGCCGAAGAAGGATCTCCGCACGCCGCTGCCTCTGCCGGCGCTGGGCTTGACTACGACTTCTGTCCTTTCTATTTTTCCTCATTTCTACCTTCGTTTCTTTCATTCTCATTCCTCGTTTTCCTCTTATTTCTATAACTCCTTCCTCCCACCCTTCTCTCCCTCCTTCTCTCCGCCATTTCACGCTGATACTAACTCCTTCCCCTTTCCCCAGCCTTCCCCTGCACATTCCCCTCCTGCCACAAATTCTTCAACCGCCACGACAACCTCCTCCAGCACGTCAAGGTGCACCGCCCCGACAACGGCACCGGCTCCAACTCGGGGCACGACGACGACGCCGATGCCGATGCCGATGCGGACGCGGACGCTGACGCTGACGCCGACGCGGAGGGGTCGATCGCGCCGGATTCGCCGCCGGCGTCGCCAAGGGGGAACACGTTTACGGGCAAGTTCAAGGCGCATTCGTTTGACGCCTCGCACACGATGAACGGGATGGGCCTGAGCACGGCGATCACGTACCCGACGCTGGGCGCGCCGTCGACGGGGATGGGGATGGGATGGGGTACACGGCGTTCCCGTTCCGGCCGACGATGATGCAGAGGGCGAGGACGGGGATGGCGGTGTCGTCGTTGCGGACGGAGTTGCCGGATTCGCCGGTCAAGGAGGGCGAGGGGGGTGCGGAGGGCGAGGGCGAACAGGACGGCGAGGGTGAGGGGGAGGGGGAGAATGGGCAGGATGGAGAGCGAGAGGATGAGCGCAGGCATGAGCGGGGGGACCAGCGGGGGCGAGGGCGAGGGCGAGGAGACGATGAAGATGATGGGATGGGCGAGGAAGACAGGGATGGCGACGGGATGGGAAGCGCGATGGGGAGGGGGAGCGCTACGAGCCCGAAGGGGAAGACGTCCACTTGCCTGACGCGCCCCCTCTTTCCGTGCCCGTGTCCGCCGTTGTAGCTTCCTCATCGTCCACCTCCTTCCCCGCGGCCCCTACCAACGCCTCCACCTCTGCTCCTCTCGCCACCCCGAATGCCGCCCCTCCCAACACCACCGCCTCCGCTCAACCCCACCCCGAACACCAATTCCTCTTCGTCTTCTCCGCGCACCCGCAGCCCCCCGCCGACCAGCTTCCCCAACAATCACAACAGCCCGGGGAGCATTACCGGCCGGAGGTTGTGGGTGTTGCGGCGGGCGGGGGAGGCGGGGTAGTAGGTGGAGGGGGTGGAGGAGGGGGAGGGAGTTATTATCGGCTGAGGACGCCGCCGGGGCAGGTGCAGCAGCAGCAGGCGCAGGCGGCGGTTTGAGGGCTTGCTCGCCGCACACCGAACCGGTACCGACTGCCCCCGTCTTGCCCTCGCACCAACGGACCTCGCTCTCACGCCTCGTTCTCGCTCGCTCGTACCGCATTGTTCTCAGCGCCAGGATACACCGACACATGATACACCGTCCCATGTTACCCGTCCGTTACAGTTACCTGTTGTTGCCGCCTGCCGTCCGTTACCGCTACATGTTCCAGTTATCGAGCTACAGTCAGTACAGTACATTACCGGATTTCGATTTAGTCTCTCTTCTCTGGTTCTCCCTTGTTTTTGTTACTTGCCGATTCCATTTCTCCACTTCGCCCTTTCTTCTCATTACTTCGCTGAATCGTATTCGTACCAGTCATCGCTTTTTCTTGTACCTACTCTAGCTTACTCCCGTGTCGACAACTCTTTGTTCTTCTTGTTCTTGTACCTAGGGTTTTTTGGTTCCTTGTATGCCGAGTGTTTTGTTTTTCTAGCTAGCTTTCTGAATGATTAGGGTAGTACTGCTACGGGGTATGAGTGTAGACAATCTAATTATTTCACGATTCGATCACAGTGCATGGAACATGGCGTCCACTACAGACAATGGCAATGACCGTTGAGCAAATCGCACACGGTATCGTGATCGGGCTGAGCCCCTACCCAACCTCTACCCATACATCGCGATAGTGCCATACAAAACGCCGGGTGTCGACCATCATCCATGCGAATTCACTCGGGTATGGGAGGGTCTTGACGATGAGGAACGAGATGACGGTTTGTTCTTATCGAAGACGCAATTTGCCAAGGACGGCGCACAGGACGTTCGGAGTTTGGGCGCTTGGGATACTGACCTGCGTGAAATTGACGGGGTGAATGTAGAATGCCTATTGCATCGTGCTGTATCTGAGGTTCCTGCAAGTCGGCGCTGTTACACGGTACCTGGGGTGCCAGTCCCAGCGTCAAGGGCGTTGACCGCTGCAACGTCGCGAGCTGCAGTGCTCCACAATGACCGATGGGAGAAATGTAATAAGTGACGACTCGGAGGCACGTAGAAAAAACGCAGTGGAGGTCCGGCCGTGGGTAGACCCAAAGGCCAAGGTTGGCACCATTTCGCATTTCTGGGCGCATGAATGAGCGTCGAATGCGCGTACAATCTTAGATTCCAACGAGCCAAATCTTCAAGCCCATATATGCGGCTGGCAATCGAAATTTATGAACAACTGTTCGAGGGGATATAGAACTTGATACAATACAGTACACGCAGCGAGATATGTGCCGCTAGCGTCCCCGAAAATGGATGCGTGAGACAGGCGTCCGGCAATTCACTGCTTCGGCGGCGCGTCATGGGCGTACTGCGGCTGGTAGCTATTAGGAGGGCTCTGTGGAGCCGCGTTCATGTATACGGGCTGGTAACTCGCCTGGCTGTGCTGCAGCCCTGGCGCTGCGCCACCCGGAAGCGGAGGGTCGGGTTGGCTACAGCGGTGCATGGTAAATATTCGAGGAAATCAAGAAGACCGAGGAGACAAACGTACCCAGCGACATGCGGCGCCTTCCACTGGCACGTCTGGCAGAGCCAGATATGCTTGCTCGAGAACGGGATGAGTGGCACCCAGAAGAGCTCGAACCAGCTCGTAGCCTTGGCGGAGAGCACCGAGGCTGTGAGTGGGCGCATTTAGGTGCATATTGGTGAGATATTGGTAAATTGTGGGTACCGTTGTGGCAGTTTGGGCAAACGCGGCGACTTGTGGAGTCGCCCTCGGGTTTCAATCTGTCCTGGCAGCCAACTGAGCCCCACGACTTTAGCAGGGGTTGTCGGGATCGGGAGGGTGCGCACAGATGATTGGAATACACATTGTTCAAGCTAGGACCGAAACGAACTTCAAGGAGAATGGAGGAAAGAAGAGAGCCTCAAGCGGTGACCGGATTCGGAAATATTTGCGGAGCAAGATTCAGCCAAACAACCGGCCGCGCCAAAAGTCTTCTCTTCCCACCAGTGACCACTGACCACCGCAATAATCAGCGCGCTCTTCTAAGGCGTTTATTCTTACAACTTATTACGATTTCTATTTAGTGTAGATCTAGAATCCAAGTTTTCGCGAATCGCAAATCATATTTAATATTCAACTTGAACGGGAACTTCTCGCAGCCGCTGCGGGCGGTGCCGCGCCAGCTTCAGATTTTCTTCTGGAGGAAAACGAGCTTTTACTTGGACTGACATCGACCGGGACTGGGCATCGAATTGGAATTGCGCGGCAAAAGAGAAGGACGAGTCTTCGGTCTCGTTTAACCGGCGTTCACAGGCACTGAAAATTCACACAATACCGTATCGAGGAGAGCGTTCTTGCCCAGTAAGCGCACGTCGTCTGGATGATTTTCGAGCGGCTAGCAACAGTAGCCTTCCCCGATGGGCCGGGACCAGGTACACTCAAAACAGCTCGAAGATGGGTGATACACATCTGGGTTGGAAAATACAAGTTGACATCGCATAGGCTTAGCGCTAGCGCGGACGCACCGGGGGACGGACTCATATGTCGATATGCGGGGTTGATTCGGAGCAATTTGAAATTGATCCAGCAGTAACGCTTTTCGCAACAAGTGGCGTCGGCTCTTTTGCGGAGGAGGACTCGCAGACGAGGTGGCGACCGGCAAAGGTGATATGTACCCACCATGGTATTTGAAAAAAAACAGCATGGATTCATTTCGACGGGCCTGCGTGGGGCTGCGAGCCACCGTCCTTCGCTTGAAAAAAGCTATCCCCATAGTTCATGAGCAACTCCTCCCCTGGTGCCAACTGCCGTGCTATGATCGCGTCAGCCATTCATTCAGTCATTGAATGGAGTGCAACCCAGAACAATTGGTACTCACTAGCGTAGATGCCGATACGATGCTCGCCATTGACCAGACAGACTGGAACGCGAATCAACAACAATTGCGCACGGCGCCGAGACAGCGGACAGCACTAGACGTGCCTTTGGCAGCACAGTTCGAGTTCTGCGCGCCGTGGTTGATATAGCGTGCGTCGTTGCCCACGTACGTGCTGTCTATTGACATGGTATTGTTCAATTCAAACACGTAGTTGCGTCCGCGGTGCTGGGCAATTGGTCTGCACGAAATGCGGTTGATCAGGAAACGTGAGGAGACGACGCTCGGGGACGCATTACTCGCGAGATAGGGTGGTAGGATCATACACGAGCTCCCCGACGTACTCTGTGCTACATCAGCCATGTAGCACAATTCGGGATAGATGGGCGACGCACCGATGATCAGATGGCCCACCGCGGCCGTTTCAGCAATGAATAGACCCATTCCCCAGCGCGCAGGCGCCACTTTCGTGCGCTGGAGAAACATGAGGGTACGTTTGGACTCTTCAGTCAACCGTCGCACCTTCCACTTGGCTCGCTGGATATCTGCATTCCGACAAAGGTTGGCCTGCGCGTCTGGGTACGATGTTAGTTGTGAGCTAAAGCCTGGCAGATTTTCTTTTTCTTTACCTCTAGATAATATTACAATGAGCGCAAGGGAGAAAATCGACCTACTCACTTTGCCTGACACTTCCTACAAACCTCCGGGTCGCACTCGCGGTTCGCGATGAAGCACGCGCAGCTCTTTGTGCGGCAAATATCGTGCCGCTTGATAGACGAACAGTTGCAGCCCGGCCAGCGACGTGCACCTTTGTACGATTCAGTCAACGAAAATATCCGCGGGAGAGCAACAATAGCAGTGCTAGTAATGATACCCACATTTTCGGCTGCAGCGACAGCCGCTCTCGCAGTACGCCTTGTTATTGAGATAGCACACGCACTGCGTGGAAGCATCGCAAGGACCGTCGTGTCGGCAAGGCGTCCCTCTGCACGCGACTCTTAGGACAGGACATGAGTATACAGAGAACGGCGCACGGGGTGAACTGCTTCGAGTCTGGAGAATTCGATGAGGACTGGGAATGCACGCAAAGTAAATGACCTTGCCGAGCGAGGAATCATTCCGGGTGAGCTTGCCTTTCTTCGCCTTGGGCTTTGGTCGCTTGATCGTGTCATCGGGAACGATCGTCTTGCGCTGCTCAAATACCTTGAATAAAATTTATGTGAAAATAATACTGATCGAGGAAGGTACCGACGGTTACCTCGTAGCATGATTTAGCACATATGACGCCCAAATCGCAAGGGAGTGTGTCTGGAGAGAAGTCGAGGATTGTGCACAGCAGCTGGGTATCATCGACCGACCACTGTATCGGCTGTATACCATCAACACCAGTCAAATCCAAATCACACAGGAATTCCCGCACCTCATCACCACTGGATTTGAGCAGAAAACAGTCATCCCCGCACGGTGTCCCCGCAAGCCCGTTCATCCGATCACTCTTGACAAGAGGTGGAACGGTAAGCGGCATGGGTGTTGGGTCGTCTGCAGCTCAATATGAGTGAAGCTCAAAGCTAGACGACAGACGTACAATGCGTGCTGCAGAACCCAACGGTGCAGTTCAGATTGATACAGAACGTCTCGGTCAACAGAGCCAACGCATTGTCCGGAGAATTTGGCAGTGGGGCCGTGTCGGTTTTGAGACGTTTTGCTGAATGTGGGACGCCCGGAGGCCAGTCAGGGAAGTCACTGTGAAATAACATCAAAGGCAGAACGATGCAGGGATAGTCATATGTGATACCATCGCTGACTCTTGTAAAGCATTCCACGAGCACCATCTCGGTCCAAGAGCTCTAGTGGAAGCACTGCAGTCTCATCGATGTGGTGGTACAGCATATGGTGGTCGGTGTGCAATCGGCGCGCCGCTTCCAAGACAACAACCTCCACTGCACTGGTAAGAGAGGTACTGATTTTTGTCAGAGAAACTTACAGTCTGGGTCAACAGGCGGCTCGTCCCAACTGAAAGTACTGTATTCCCTCAAAAATTTGGCATGATCGAATGTCGGATCGTCTGCGAAGGGTATGTACGGCAGATCATCCGGGTCGTCGCCGTGGAAGATATTCCGAGCACTTGGGGTCCAGTATTCGTATGCGGGAAGTGGCGGAAATGAATCCGGAGCCCGGTACACTTCTATCGGAACGCGTTGTGTCGTCTCAGTATCGTAGTCGACGAAATCGACGAATTCGCGCGTCGGTAAAGGGGTCGCTGGCGGTTCAGTAGATGCGATGTGCTCTGGACCTGCGGTTGCGGGTTCAGCCATAGTCTCGATCCGCGACGGAGGATGCGCCACAGCGTCAAGCACCCTCGCCGCGTAGTCCCTTTTCCAAAGGCGGAATTCTTCGTAGACGGCCCTAAACACATGCTCGACAGTCTGGGTGGCTTGGGAGATCGCGCCGCTGGATTCTTGATCGCTGTCCATAAGGTGAACCGAAGGAAGAGGAGACGTGTTGTTGTCGCCTGTTGTTGGGTGCTTGACAAGGCGTCTGATATCGGAGCTTGAGGCCCGGCCCCAGCAACGACTCGGACGTTTTTCCGTGGATGATGAAACGTTTTTAGTTCGGAACGGGCTTAGACCGAGTTGGCAGCAGACAGCCAGCGACATTGGACCGCCTTTGTCCTGGGCGGCTGGAGACCTCGAACCGTGGCTCCAGACCCACACCGCCTTGGTAGCGGACAGGAATATCCGAAGCGGCCACGATCTCTTCGAACAAGGATTCGATAGTCTTAACGCAACCTGCCTGCGTCTTCGTGTTGTGGCCGCGTTCAGGAATTCAGGCGACGACAAAGTGGTGGCCGCAGCTCAGGAAATCCCTCAGAACTTCGTCTACGCGCACCCATCCATAGAAGAGCTAGCCGCCGCCATTGCTACGGTGGTGCATGGTAACTTAGATGGTTCGGATGGTGGCCAGGCTGGCATCGTCGAGAAGATGATCGCTAAATGCAGCGAAGGGTTCAAAGCCCTTGTTCCCGAAAAGACGACTAGCGTGGCCTCTGGAATGGTCGTGCTCCTCACGGGCTCTACGGGCGGCCTTGGGTCGCACATGCTCGAAATCCTGCTGCGCCTGCCTTCCGTTCAACGTGTCTATGCGTTTAACCGGAAGGGCAGAACCTCATCTTCTGAGCGGCAGCTGGACGCGTTCACCGACCGTGCCCTCGTCGTTGGCTTGCTTTCTTCCCCGAAATTGGTGTATCTCGAAGGCGACACGTCTAGTGCTGAATTGGCATTGCCCTCCGAGATTTCGTCCACGGTAATTGGAACCTCCACATTGCCAAGTTTTTCTCATATTTCATTTCTAGCTCCGCGACACACTCACTTGCATTATCCACAACGCCTGGAATTTGGACTTCAACAAATCGTTATCGTCCTTCGAGCCGCATGTGAAGAGAACACGGAACCTGATCGATCTGGCGCTCCAATCACCGAATGAAGCTGGTGTCCGATTTCTGTTCACGTCGTCTATCGCATCTGCTCAAGGTTGGGACCAAAAGCTCGGCCCATTCCCCAAGAGCTTCAGCTCGATGCCCATGTCGCTGTCGGTAATGGCTACGGCGAGAGTAAATATGCTTCAGAACGGGTAATTTCAAGTCAGATTCATTATTGCGTTGTTGTTGAATTCCAAGAGCTAATTGTCTGTCAGATCCTCGCGGCGTCCGGGCTTGAAGCGACGTCCTTCAGAATCGGCCAGGTCTGCGGGTCCGCGAGTAATGGCTCTTGGTCGACTACAGACTGGGTGCCATCAATTGTAAAATCCAGCATCGCGCTCGGAAACTTCCTATCCGACCCCTCCAGCGTCGTGGCCTGGCTTTCTCCCGAGGCAGTCTCGCACGCCATTGTTGACGCGGCGCTCAGCACGGAGAAGCCACCATTCGCAATCAACCTTGTTCATCCTCGACCCGTCCCTTGGGATCGTTTCATGTCGGCCATCGCTGGCGACCCGCAGCTCCCGCTGGTGTCGTTTGCAGAATGGGTGGAACAGCTGCAGACGCGTACCACAGCGGCAACACCCGAGGATCTTGACAATATCGTGAGCGATAGATCTGAACAGTTGATTGGTTGTAACTTTCTGATATCCCGTAGCCTGCGATCAAGTTGCTCGACTTTTTCAAGGCTGTCGTACTAGCCGGAGCAGGAAATACTGAATTTCAACATTGAAGGCACAGGCGATCAGCGAAGCTATGAAATCGTTGAAACCACTAACTGACGAGGACACTAGACGGTGGATGCACTATTGGAGGCAGAAACAGTTCATTACTTGATGTACAAAATCCAAACTACATTCATACAGAGTCTAATGAAACTTTTCTTCTGAATCAACCCAAGTACTTTACCGCTTCAAGTAAGTCCGAGAGAGAAAGGGTGAGTTGAATCCATGCATATCCGGTTCATTCCCGCTTTTCAAAAATTTCTGGCGTTATTCCTCTCCCTTGCTTCCTAAACTGCAACAACAGTGCGAGACCCGCCAAATCGCACGCCTTATGCAAGAATTCGTGCTTGAACAAGTAAGCGTCAGTGGCGGCAACAGCGGAATCTAACTGACAAGAGCAACGGGACTCACATCTAGTAACTCGACCGCCGTTGCGCGACTGTTCACATCCACACATAAACACACCGCCATAAAATTCTTGAGCTCGCGGCTCAATGCCTCGGGGTGCTTGAGTGTCGGCGTGCCATTAGCGGCAATAGAATAGAGTACTGTGAGGGGCTCCTCATCCATATACGGTGGTCCGTTCTCGACGCCGGTCAGCTCGATGGCCAGGATCCCGAGCGACCAGATGTCGACTTTCACCCCGTATTCTATTTGCTTGACAACCTCGGGTGCCATCCAGTGCGGTGTTCCCGCCATAGATGCGCACCGCGGCCGTTTCTTCGTCAGTTTGGCACAGAAGCCGAATCCTTCTGCGAGGGAAGAAAATAAGAGGTGTAATGATCGAGGGGAAGTAACACACTGATTTTGACTCTACCTAACACATCGACGAGTATGTTTGGCGGCTTTATATCCCGGTGCATGACATCTTGACTGTGCAAATACACCAAACCTTTACACGTCTACAAGAGTACGTGTAAATTTCCGCCCTCAACCAGGAAAGGAAATGATACCGTACCTGCGAGAGAATATTGCTGATCTGATCCTCCCTTATTTTCGAATTATTCTGGAGGACTTCTTCCAACTCGCAACCCTCGACAAAATCGGTGACGATCCACAACTCAGGGGCCAGCTGGGGGCCATCCAGTTCGACAAGATAGCTGTTGACGAAACTGATTATATTCGGGTGCTCCAGCTGCTTCATCACCAGCAGTTGACTCAAGAAAAGGTGTTTCTGGTCCGATATGTCGTTTTTTGTGATCACGACGCTCCTCCTTGTCGAGATCTCTGTGGCCTGATACACTGGGCCGGACCAACTGGAGCGCATGTCATGTTAGACGGGATGGTAAAAAGATCGACCACGCACCCCCGCCCAAGCTTCCTTATTATTGCATAGGTCGCATCTGGGTTGCTTGGCGAAACATTTCGTCTCAGTCCATCCATGATGTCTTCGTCCAATGAGGCAGCGGAGACCGCATATTCTGTTGAGTATGGGGCGGCCTTATAGAATTGTATCCACGGGTTTAGAGGTTTCTGCTCCTCGTCGCCGGTTGGGAAAGTGGACTGGACAGAAATGGGGGTCGCGAGCCATGACACATAATTCAGTCCCATATTTTGCACCACGCCGCCAGTGGTGGGACGCATCGCTGGATCTTGTGCCCAGTACTCGCCCACATGTTGCCAGAGCGCGTCGGACATCGGTGGTTCCCCGGAGGGCCGTCCACACCGATCGCCTTGTATAACTCGGAGTAGGCTGGCAGTCTCGGCCAAGTTGGCGAACGGTGGTCGACCGGTGTATAGCTGGAGGGAATGAGAACGGGTGAACAGAGGGTTCAGATACAAGTGAGCACCTACTTCGAAGCAAACACACCCAAAAGCGTAGATATCTGTTGCAGGTGTTCGCAGAAACGGCTTCCCAAAGCGATCGGGGTCGATCAATTCCGGGGCCATCCAGCGAATACTCCCAGCTCGTTGGGAGGTATGAGTGGTTGCCGTTGCATCCGACAACGAAGTCAGGCCAAAATCTGCGAGGCATGCACTCCAGTCCTGAGTAATAAGAATATTTGCCTGCACCAGTGATCGTTAGTACGTGATTTATGTATCGAGGCCAACCAGATTTTTGCTTACACCGCGTAGATCTCCGTGAACAATATTTCGCGAGTGAAGATATTGCAGGCCTTGTGCTATTTCCGATAGCTGGGAGGATCGTATCAGTAAGACAGTGAAACATGAATGATACTAAGGCGGACCAGTTTGTCCACGTTGGCCCTTCCATGATCATTCAGATATCTGAGAACCGTTCCATTCTCCATCCAAGGAGATACCATGGAGAGCGACGACGAGAACGTTTCGCGGTCGATCCCAATGAAAGGCAAAATGAAAGGGTGTTGCAAGTGCTGCCAGACGAGCGCCTCACGACAAAATTGCTGCCTCGACCGTCATTTTCGAAACGACGTTCAGGAAGCGGAATACTTGCCAGCCGAATGCGCCGCTGCTCTGCGTCCCTCTGGAAAGTCCGTATGTGCTTGAGTGCAACGGTCTTTCCGGCATAGGAAGCTTGATATATGTCGCCAAATCCACCGCCGAATATTGCGTACTCGTTGCGCCCGGTCACTCCAGTGATGAATAAGGAGGACGGAAGTTTGTCGCAGGCTTCAGAAAGCTTCAGGACTAATCGGCGGGCTTTGGAATTGGCTTCCTTCTCCAGTAAAAATCCACGATCCAGTGTCTACAGACAAACATGAGACAGCGTGAAATCGAACAGAACAAGCCGCGCCACGTCGCCAACATTTTGAACAACGTCGAGGAAATTTTGCGCCGCATCACCCTGAAGCCGTAGGACGATTTCCCTTTGGGATTTCGAGTCGAGGATGCCCATGATGTACGTTGCAATACGCTCCTCGTCTTGTCGGAGCGCATCTCTGAGAGGTGGATCATCGAAGATTCCGATAGACGTGGCTACCTGAAGAAAGAGTAAGTCTGTGTTCAAAATGAGGAGCATTTTGACGAACCTGCAACAATGACTTGCGGGAATCGAGGCTTTTCACAAGGGCCCAAATGATGTCGTTAGCGGACATGATATCGTGTTGGCGACCCAGAGAATTATGTAGCCTAGTTGTTTAATTGATACGCATAAGACAGTGTCAGTGAATCGATAATATGTAAGACCGTACTGTGGGTTTCTGGAGTAGGAAACCTCCTGCACCAAAGAAAATATGCTCTGTGCCAGTGGTCGAAGAAGTTAGCCCGCGGATTTGTGGCTCCAGAGAGATCAGTGCAAACCTGGTATATGAGCAGACGTGAATCGGGTGACCTTCTTGGATTCGAAGTTGGATTTGAAGGGCCGTCGGCGCGGTTCGACGAAGCGAACATCCTTGACTCGTCAATTTGGCGCTTGAACTTGGCTTGAACTGCATTCGAGACGGTCTTGTATTTACTGTCACTCGAGACCCAACCTTAGAGACTTACCTATATGGTCCAAGACAGTTTTTTTGTTGCCTCCTTGAAGGGCAAATTCTGTGAGAGATACGGAGTGGAACAAGAGGGATCAAGGGATCACCCATATCACTGATGAGTGCCATCGGGCGGCTCGGGCCGTTCCGGTGGGGACATCTTGGTTCAAACCGCGCCGGTATGGCGCCGGTCGTAAATTTTTGACTTTCATCATACTTATGTTGATCCTGCTGCTTGCATTCTCTGATGATTCCCGTCCTTTCTTCATGTCAAGAGCAGCGGTCCCCCCTTCAGAATTGCTCCAGTAGGATGAAAGGCTCCTCCACTGTGTCGACTCGCTCGTTGGGCTGTCCGCGGTAAACAGTCAGCTGGCTTTTGACTCCCCACCGAACAAAGGTCGGAGAAAATTGTGCCCATTCTGGCGATCTCTGAGTCGGATTCGTAGCGGATTCGTGGCGTACAAGTCCAAGCTGGGCCGCTGCAAGGTCGCGCTGATCTGCGGAGGAGGCTTGGTGCGCGAAGCGTCACTGCGTGAGGACTTCGTTGGTGAGTTTCCTGCGGTTTTATATGAGGACGCGAAGATGACCTGGATGCAAAGTAAGGGGATGTGGTGTCTATTCCCAGCTGGAATTTGACCCAAGCTCATACGCAAAAAGAGCCGCCGTCTGCAGACTTGTGCTTCGCCAGATATTCTCCACAGCTCCACCTCAAGATCATTTTTGTGAGAAGGACGCTAGGTACGTCTGGTATTCTCTCCTGGTCTCATTTTTCCGATATTCGTACCACAGAAATCTGCTCCTACTCAAGTGCGTACACACAGAGGCTGCAATGGCAGGAATTACATTTGCGACATGAATTCTAGCGATGCAGCCGCAACCGAGCACGACTGAGCACGCAGAAAAGTCCGACGACAAGGTCAAGTGCATCGTGGTCGGCGACTTCGCGGTTTGGGGGATGAACTTGGAGGGCTTATGATCACCAAGCGGCCTTGCCGGCGTTGTCGTCTACAAGATCGCTGGTGCGCTCGCAGCCCAAGTCGGTTCTCTCGACCGCATCTGCACCATCACCACACGTACCCGCCACGCGCTCTGACACCGCCCGACGCTGGGCTGGAAGTGGAACCCGAGCGCACCGCCGCCGGCGCCTGCGCACCTTGTGTATGGCAGCTGGCGCCTACAGCGCTACTTCGAAAAAGCGACTTCCGCTATATCTGCGGCGGGCCTGTCGACCTTTCTGACGGTACTATAGGGCGCGTGCCTCGCATTCGCTACTTCGGAGCTGGAGATCAATTGCGGGGATTGTGGGCTGGCGCTGAAGGTCGGGGCGGGCAGTAAGTTTATCCATTCGCTTTCCTACCTATCGCATCCGAGTTTGCTCTTTGCGACCTCCTTCCCTCCCTCCTTCCCTCCCCTCCCTCCCCTGCGGGCAATGTAACACTCTTTCAATGTATTCACTCTGTATATACACTCTGTCCTGATCTGCGTGCCGGTTTCAGGTCCATACTTTTATCATGGCCTCCCTACCTCTTCATGAAGAACCAGACTGATGCCTACCTTCTCAGCATCTTCTTCTCCGCCCTCGCGTAAGGTCTTCAATCTGCATTCATAACCACCTCCACGATGACAGTGGCGCTTAAGCCCTTGCCGTCGCCTCCAGGAAGCTGTGCCCGTGCACCCGTACGCGCGCGCTATCAGCGGCCCGTCGCACGTTCTCGTCGGGCAACTCCCAGCGTTTGTCGACTCGTTCGCGGGCTTTGACTTTAAATTTGCGGGCCCGGCGGAGCACACGCGCGACGTCGATGCAAGGGCGAGATGTGTCGACCTACTCGTCGACACTCTCGTGGGCTTTGATTTCACCCCCGCCTTTGCGCGCGCGGCGACGGAGCACACGCGCCACGTTGATACAAGGGGGGTACGTCGATGTGGGGTGTCACTTATGAGGACCCTGACCGAGACGTGGTGGAGGAACCTGAAGGTGGGCAAGAATCGCAGCATGTGAGCATCGCGAAAAGACGCTTTGACCGACACGTGAGTTGACAAATCAGTGCAAACGAATTTCTTTTTTCTTCGACCACAACAAGCCAACATCATGGATGTGGAAAGCCCTTATGTCGCAGCGCTAGGGAATATCGTAGGCTGGGATGAGGACGACATAGCTGGGAAACTTGAAGAGACAGGGTGAGTTCTTAGCCGCCAGAATCTGTACTCAAATTTCACCAGGAAGAAGCTGGATTTTCCCCGAAGCCAAATCCAGAACCCATCGCCGAGCAGCTTCTCACTTCCCCCAAGGCCGCTCAAATAGTCGCGATCGAAAATATCATTCGGACTCAGAATGCCACCCTTTCCACATTGAGGGCCGAGATCTTGGAGGTCCACTCTGCGGTCCGGGCAATGCAGAAGAAGCGAAATGCTCTCGTCGAACAGGAATATGCACTACTCGCCGAGATGCGTCGGTGCAATGGTGTCTTGTCGCCGATCCGACGCTTGCCACCCGAGATTGTTGGAGAGATATTACTCTACTTCACTCCGTCGTTGCGAAGTGACCACCGGGTTCGCTCGCGGCTTTATTACGAGTGTCCGCACGGGATGCCTGACGACAGAGTGGAGAGAGTCCAAACTCCCTGGTCTGGGTCAAATCTGCCGGTATTGAAGAACCGTCGCTCTTTCTTTGCGATCTCTATGGTCCGTTTTTGATCTGTGGGCCCTTCGACGCTGGCAAGAATCCTACAGTTACATGTGCAACGATCACCCGAACATATATCCGGCTTGGGACCCGGACGCTATTCACACGACACCGTCACTTCTTGTGCGAAGTTTCGATTTGATCGAGAATCAGCTTGAGCGGTCCGCCCAGGCAATTTCATGCCGGATGGCCTACTCCAGGGACGCTCGTATCTGGCTCCATTTTGGCGCCATGTACGCACGTGCACATCGTTTGCGTCACTCACAGCTCGTTGACTTCCCGCCGGACCTATTCTCAAATGCCCATTACGACCAGTTACGCAGCCTCAATCTGTCCCCTCGCTGTTTGTGCGCCTACATACTATGTACAAAAAGAAATATATTTAGCAATAAGCCCCCAAAAATACACCACATTCTCCCCCGCACGGATTTGGCCTCACATGAGCCCATCCTCGAAATCGTAAGAAAACCCTCCAAAATACTGCCACTTCCTTGCCCAGCTCGCTTCCCACCGCTCATATCCCGCACTCTTGTCCCTCTCTCGCACGAGCCCGGCGGTCTTGGCCCGCTCAACCCTCAACCTCTGCTTCAAACGCTTCACGTCGTCGTCCCTTGCGATGAGAACATCGGTTTGCACCTCGCGCTCGACGCGCTGCTCGCCGCCATGACGAGAGCGAGAGTCATCTGCGAACGAGAGGGTGCGCGCACGCGCACGGGCCTTCCCCTTATCCTTCGCCCCTGCATGTACGCTCGTGTGCCGTCCATCGCGCAACTCCCGCACGTCGTGTGGCGCCCACAGAATGCTCCGCCGCTCGACATGCGAGGTCGTTAATGCCCGGGCATGTCTCGCCGTGGTACGCGCGGCGGCGACACTGGATCCGCTTTCCACGGTAACGAAGTCGAGCAGGCGGAAGATGGGCGAGCTCAGCACCTCGTCAGTGAGGGAGGGGGAGGGGAAGTGCAGCGCCGGGAGCGCGGGAGTGGGGGGAGTGCAAAGGGCTTCGTCGTCGGTGGAGACTGAGGCCGAATAAGGACGACGGTATCGCTCTCCCGTAGGAGTCTCCACGCCATTCTTCAGGGCCGTGCTTTCGCTCGTCCGAGGGACTACCACAGACGCGGAGGTGAATTGCTCTAATTGAGGGGCATCCAAGGGCGCTTTGCCTCCTGCTAGAACATCATCCGCACCTGGGAAGGATGTCAAGTGGAACTGTAGCGCAGGGAGCTCGGGAATGCCGTGGAACTCGTCTTCGAATCGATGGTCGGCGAACGCTGGGGGCGATTGTGATGATAGTGACGTCTGCTTGTCCTCATCGTCTCCAGCGACCTGCGGGTCAGTAATTTTGCTGGCGCAAAGGACTACCGCAGGCACGACAAGAGACGGCTCTTCCTCATCTGGTCGAGGAGCCTCGAATGGAGCTTGAGCTTCTACTACAAAACTGTCCGCACTTGCGAGAGACAGGGAGGCCGGAGAGAGCTCGCAGTCGTCCACGATGTGCGTGCCATCTTCCATGGCACTCAATCTGCCCCCTTGAGTGTGAGGAAGATCTGTCACAGCCTCCGCGAGCGACGTCTGGCTCCCGTCGGACGAGATTTGGACAGCTTCCAGCGCTTCCGCTCCTTCTGCAAAATCTGCGCCACCATGCACATCCCCAGACTCGAGGGTCGCGGACGGTAGATTGCTGGATGAGACAACCGCCTCGTCGCCAAGTCGGGCGTCCTGGGAGCGGTAGAATGGGACGACCTCAACCCAGTCTTCCGGGAACTCGAAACTGCTGTCCAGAGAGAGCGGCAACGAAATCTCGTCGAGGCCCGTGATGCTCAGCGGCGTCAACGCCGGATACTGGTATTCGTCGAGATACTCGAGCTCGCGGTCGCTCTGCCCCTCCGTGTCGGCCTCGAGGTGTTCGTCCCGACCGTCCTCGTCGTCGGAGAGAGCGGACGCCGTTGCGGGGCGGATGAGTAGAGAGGGTAGGCTCTCGCTGTCATTGCCATCAGTGACGCCCGCGGGGTCGAAGAGGGTGCATTGCGGTCGCAAGAACGGGTCCCCGGCGTTGGAGTCAAGTCGGTGAAAGGTCGAGTCACTGTGCGGGTGTACGTATGCATCGTCAGGCGCGTGCTCGTCGCCGGGTCGTTCGTGCATCACACTGGATGGCGTCTCCGTACTCCGGTCCGCAGCTCCCGAAGCTTCGACCTGAAGAGAATCAAGATCCTCCACGTCCGAGTCCGCGAACCCGCTTGAAGGCGTATCGGTCCGCAGAGTGGAGTTCGACGCGCTGCTCAACGGACGGGCAGTAGATGGCATGCTTATCGATGTGACGGGCGGAGAAGGGGAGGCGAGATCAACGTCTTTCAGAGATGATCCCACCGAGGACGGTGAAGACGGCGAGGGGCACTCAGCTTCATCCTGGCTGAGGTCGTCCGCTGACGATGTGGATAAGAAAGGCACGCCGAGCACTGGCGGGTCTTCCGAGCTTCCAGCACCCCTGTGCACGTTCGCGCCGTTGGTCGATGCGCCGGGGTCCGGCTCTGAGATCGGGTGGCCGACGCCGGATAATTTCACCGACGACGGTGAAGGCGAGCAGGGGCGCTCGGCTTCGTCCTGGCTGAGATCGTCCGCCGACGAGCTTGTGGGGAAATTCAAGCCGAGTGCAGGTAGGGTTTCGGAGCTTCCAGCACCCCTGTGCACGTTCGCGTCATTGCTCAAGACGCTGGCATCCGGCTCTGAGATTGGGTGACCGACGCCGTCGAGCGATAATTTCACCGACGACGGTGAAGACAGCGAGGCGTGCTCTGCTTCGTCGTGGCTGAGATCGTCCGCCGACGAAGTTGTAGTGGGGAAAGTCAAGCCCAGCGCTGGCGGGTCTTCGGAGTCTTCAGCATCGGTGTGCACGTTCGCGCCGTTGGTCGATGCGCCGGGGTCCGGCTCTGAGCTCGGGTGACCGACACCGTCGAAAGATAATTTCACCGCGGACGGTGAAGACAGCGAGGCGTGCTCAGCTTCATCCTGGCTGAGGTCGTCCGCCGACGGGGTTGTGGTGAAATTCAAGCCGAGCGCTGGCGAGTCTTCGGAGTTCTCAGCATCGGTGCGCACGTTCGCGCCGCTGGTCGATGCGCCGGGGTCCGGCTCTGAGATCGGGTGACCGACGCCGTCGAAAGATAATTTCACCGAAGACGGTGAAGGCGGCAAGGCGCGCTCTGCTCCATTGCTGAGATCGTTCACCAACGAAGAAGTGGATGGGAAAGCCAAGCCGAGCGCTGGTAGGGTTTCCGAGTGCTCAGCACCGCTGCGCGGATCCTCGTCGTTGCTCGGGGCGTTGGCGTTCGGCGCTGAGATCGGGAGATCGTCTGCGTCGTCATCGGTGGACGGTGAATGGGAGAGGTATCCGGGGTGTTCGGCTTCATCGTGGACGAGGCCGTCCACCGACGAAGATGTAGGGAAAGTCAAGCCGAGACCTGATGGATTTTCGGAGGTTCCAGCAGGAGCGTACAAATCGTCGTCACTCGCGGCGCTGGCATCTGACCCCGAGATCAAGGGACCTTCTTGGGCGAAATCCCAGTCAACGTCAAGAGTCGGTGCAACGGACTTCGTATCCGTGGGGCAGCGAGACGCAGAATGGATATCGTCCTTGATCTCGGGGAATATGTTGTCCAAGAACCGAGAGCGTCGCTGCTCAGGGCTGTCTCGGATGTGTCGACCCGCGGCCTTTCTCTCTCGTCGTGGATCCGTCGGAAGGCTGGGGTGACTCGTTAGTTATTTGCATTCAAGCCATTAAGCAAGCGACGCACACTTCGATGTCATATTCAGGAGAGATGCGAACCCGCCATGTTTCTCTGGAGGTACTGCTGGCGGCAGGCGAGGCAAGCAGAGAGATTTCTTCGGACAGCTCTGCGGGATCGAGCACAACGATCTATCGGCGGCATGTTAGCTGAAGTGCAGCGGATGATAGTCACGTATATCTACCTGGTATGATTCCTGAGATTCTGGAGAGTGCGGGGTGGAATCCCATGCTGGCAAGGAGGCAGTAGAATCCGATGGCTCCATCACCTCCAACGGCTTTTGTCCATCCTTGCTTGTGTGCAGGTTAACAAGATCTTGCCGTTCGAGCCGCTGCTCCTCCTCCTCCTCGAGTACCCAGGAACCACCTGGCATCCCGGCAGACGGGGATAAAGGCATTGGAGGCACAAGTCGCCGATATGATGTCCTCGCGAGTGTTTCCTGCGGACTTGAAACAGAGCTCCTGCCAGTTCTTCACGGCGTTTTCGAGGACTGCCAGCGACGCAAAGAGCAGCAGAAGCGCTCCCGTGCATATATAGGCACCCACAGGCGCTGGGCGTCTAAAGCCTGTGCGAATCCCGGCAGACTCCGCGAGAAGCTTTCCTTGAGGCTTGTGCAAGAATAGCCCAAAGCTTATGAGACATTAAGTCAATTTGGACCTCGCAACGCAAAGCCGAATGCAAGGTTTTGAGCTGGCAGCAGAGACACGAGCGAAGAACAAAAAAAAAGGAAAAAGACTTCGGTGGTGGTTGTTTGCAAGAGAGTCCCAAAAAGGAAATTTACTCGCAACCGCTTTTCTGTCCGCAACGACCAAGTCGCTTTTGGATCCTCAGAGTCAAGCAACATCCACCGGCCATGGGTCAGACTGGATTGTATCCTGTTGCGCGCTTTTCTGCGGGTCCAGACGCATTCGGTTCACTCGAATCTGAAACCGTTACCGAATCGACCGCCAGCTTTCGCAACCGCCGGTTTCCTCTCCCGCCTTTTGTCTTCCGATACATACACGCAAAGGAATTTCCTCGCCAGGTTCTCCTCCTTTCACTGGATGATTTCCTTCCGTTTTGGATGACAACTGCTAGACTGTTTTTCTGGCCCCAGCTCCACATTCTCTTACCTACGCTCTCTCTCTATGTAATGTATCCTGTCTGTCGTGAATCATCCGCTCATATCCTCTCATTTCTGTCGATCAACAAGTGTGCCTATTGCATGTACTCCGCCTCGGTTCTGGTCTTCATCCTCGCCGCCGCCACCGTCTCATTTTTGAAATGACATTTTCACACCTTCAAGATGCTTTAGATGCCGTGTTCATCCTCGATATCTATCACGATGTCAAATGCCTCGTAAAGCTTCCAGTCTCGCCACGGCCCGCCACCTACTTGGCCATTCCATTTCGGGCCGCTTCACATTCAAGAGATTTCACCGTCAATATCAATCAGTACCGATCAAGGCTTTGAGTTCTTTTACCCCCGCAACACCTCTCCAACCTTCAATCTCCCTACTCGACCCGCACTCTTTCGTCGGTTTCGGTCACCACTCTGCGGCTGCTCAGTCAGCGACGTATCCTGTTGTGGACCCCAAGCCCGCATTGAAAAGCCCAAGACCTTCAATATGGAAATTGTCCACATCCAGGGTGCGATCGAGCGAAGCGTGAAGCAGGCAACCCCCACCCTCTCTCTGCGCACACGCCGGCCACACGCTTATCGTCAGCCCCTCAGCTCGCCGACGTCGACGCCGGCCAGTCTCGAAACTCGACTGCCTCACTCACCCGCACATATTCCCTTTCTGTACCTTGCGTTCGCTAACCATGGCACCAACAATCGACCGCCTCCCAACCGTATACGTCCGCCGTACGCTTTTTCCTTCTTCCCATGACTACTGTTCGCTGACGAACTCTGGACACAGATTCGTACATCTTTTACCTCGCGACCTGCAGGACTGGTTCCGCGCGCGGCGCCGCGCACCCCTCCCCCGCAACCCATGGTGACGGACATCCGCAAAAGATTTGGCGCGCTGATACACTGCGCGACCGCTGCTCCCTCGCGCGCGCTCGCAGTGTCGAAGGTGGCGCCGGGGCATGGGGGAGCGAAGACGGCGGCGCGTGTTGGGGAGTTGTTCGGGGAGCTGGAGTTATCGTGTATGTGAGGGGCTCGGGTTCTGGGAAAGGGGTGGGCTGTGACTGAGAGGCGAGGATTTCTAGAGACCCTCATAAATTCGTGTACAGTGACCGTGATACACATTCATATTTATTCTACTGTCTTGACAATATTGTGCCTTTAATAATCATGCGAACCAGACGTTTATCGTACACCACTTGCACTCGAGGTAATCCTATTGCGCCTTCTCCGCCACCAGCCTCTTGAGCTGCTCGAGCTCCTTCTCCCGCTCTATGAGCTTCGCCCGCCACTTCTCGTCCTCCAGCACGACCGCCTTCCGCGCCTTCTCCAGCCTCTCCGCCTCCTCCTTCTCCATCTGCGTCGTAAACTCGGGCGTCCCCCCCTTACTCGCCTCAAGCCCGCCCATGTGCGCGAGGTGGAACGGCACGGGCTTGCGCCGGCTGCGCACGAGCTGCGTCGGCGCGTGCGCGGTGAGCGTCGCGAGGAACGTCTGGAACGGGTCGTTGAAGACGAGCTCGTCGTACTGCCACGAGTGCACGGGCCCCGCTTTGACGGCGACGTCGAGCGGGGGGATTTCGGGGTCGCCGGCCGCGGCCCAGGGGTGCAGCTTTAGGTGGTGGTAGAGTGTGATGGGCTTTTCGCCGGCGTCTGCGACGAAGGCGATGCGGATCTGGATCTCGAATTCGCCCCATCTACGAGCGAGCATCAATAACACGTAGGGAAGTGAAAGAAACCACGCACCCGGTCTCAGTCACCTCGAAGGGCGGCTTGTCAATGTCTGATAGCCGTGAGTGAATCGAAACAAAGTCGGATTAAAACACACTGCGCGACGGATTCGCATAGGTATCATGCAGCTTGAAAGTGACGCGCTTGATAAAGTGGCTCAAATCGTCCGCGCCCCCGACGGTGTCTTGATCAGATGCAGACGCTGCACCGCGCACCGCGACAGTCCAGGTATGCGTGTGGTCTGGAAATGTCGCCGCGAGACTTTCACGCTGCTTTGGAGTGAGTACTGTCGCCGTGTTCCCGTAGATGACTGGGCGGTGGACATTGAGACCCTTTACAATGAGTCTGAGCAGGCTTGAGGGGACCAGAGATAAGTTGAGAGACGGACGCGGACACGGACGCGCTCGGCCATTTGAAAGTCAAGTAGCCAATTTGTTTTTTGGATTTGGGGATTGTGTTTCGATTTGACGGGGTCCCGGGACGGAGGCACGGTAACGGTACTCGATCTCGCCGAGTAGGAAGGTGGCGTTCAAAGCAGGAAGCTCAAGGGGCCAGACAAGAAGTGAGCACTGAGCGAGACTTGAAACTGACTTGAAAAGAGAGAGCCAGGACGATGTCCTGTGAAATAAACAAATGCAAACTTGCTCTTGCTCAAAACCAATTTCTTATTTCTTGGCAACTTGCCAGAGACGGCGGCCATGGTCATAGATGCTTTCCCTTTCGCTTGCATTCTACTAGGCACACCTCCGATCAGCTGAGGTACCTCAGTGCGCCGCAGCAAGCATCCCATTGACAGCCGCTGTCCTTGTGTTCAATGTGCAGTGGAAAGAAAATCGGCGGACTAAGGTTGCAGCCGGCGAACTGGGGAAAACTTCGACACTTGGGAAGCCTTCAGTGTAAGAGATTAGTGACTCTGCGCAGCAACTCAGCGCTTCTAAGCCTAGGAGACTACGAAACCAGAAGCAGCTCGGGGCAAAAAACATCGTTTCGGATCTTTGTTAGGCTGGCCGCGAGGCTCTCGGTAAAGGCTTTTACAGCAATACAATGTATCTTAGTGTATTTGAGAACCTTTCAAGACTAGCCAGATAGGATACTACACAAGCATCTCTAAATTAGCTGGAGTCACAGAAGTGTCCTTTCATAAAGTTACACTGTACAATAGAGATGTCCAAGCCTTCCTCCGCGAATTCTTTTGCAATCTCAATCATCTCGTCTGCCCGAGGTGAATATATGTCATACAAGGTGACTTGGCGCAGGCGTGCGACGCCTGCGCATACCTGGGATCGAGACTGGATCATTTCCCGGATGGCGTCAGTCCGGCTGTTGCATTTTCCCAACTGCAACACCTCCAATTTTGGACACAACGGCAGCCGGTCCTCGCCAGCAGTAAGGAGCTTTACAAGATCCCTGCGCCTGCCAGTGGGAAACTCGAGATCGGAGAAGTTCTCGAGGTCGATGAAAACCTCTTTGAGCTCCGGAGCGCGTACCAATGCGTCTCCGAGTCCGACCAGTGTAGCGCTTTCTACACCGACACGGAGTCGCAATACCTTCAGATGTGGCAAGGTTTGCAGAGAGGATGATGTCCCGGGGAGCTGAAAATGGTGGCAATACACCACAGAACGAGCTTCTTCGTGAGTGTAGCTCAGACTTTGCAGAGCGGGAAACTCGAAAGCTTTGGGCATGAGTTCCCCTCCCCGGTAGCTCAACCGCGCGCTCTGCAGTTTGGGCATGAGAACGATATCGTCCGGGCCATCGACCTCTGGAGGGAACTGAACACAAAAGTCGATCACGTCGACTAGTTGGCGATATGAGACCCATCGACCCTCTGCGTCCTCCCAGACGCAATCGGTTTCGCAGTATTTAGTGAGTTGTGCCCAACGGATCGACGCCTGTGTGGCTGGGCTGATTGTTATGGAACGCAAAGTGAGAGTCGTGAGATGGGTGGGGGACTGGAAAATGATGCTGGGCTTGATCCGGGTAAAGACGAGCGCAAGACTGCGCAACTGGTCATACTGCGCCGTCGACTGGAAAAATTGGTCCAATAGATTCTGCGGGAAGTCCACCAAGCCGATATGGCTCAAACGACGTGTACTTTCGCACAGCGCGTTAAGAAAGAGCCTAGCGAGAGGCTCATCGCGATAAACTATCCGGCCCGAAACTGTCTGAGTGGACCGCTCGAGACGATTTTCGACCGCCGCCAGACGACGTTGGATGGACAAGGACTTCCGCATAGTGTCATCTGCAAGATCCTCCCACGGACATATCTCCTTGTCGGGGCTATCGGGGTCGTCGTGGTCCATGTACCATAGTCGGTGATGGGGGCGTAGGTCGAATACGGACCACAGAGACCGGACTGAAAGAGCGATACTTCTCCAGAAGCGGGATATGTGACCCAAACGCCACGGGATTCGGGCCCTACCCAGGTCCGTACACCGATACTGTTGGCGCGAGAGCCCATGGTCGCTCTTTAGTGCCGGAGCGAAGTACAGGAATATCTCCCCCAGAATCTCCGGTGGCAAGCGGCGGACCGGCGAAAGAACACCTCGATAGCGATGCAATTCGTCGAGCAGAGCATGTTCCTCTTTGACGAGGGCATTTCGCTTCGCCTGCATTGCCCGCACCACAGAGTGGACCTCTGAGATTTGGGCTTTCAGCCTGGCAACGGTGGCATGCCGAGCCCGCATCGTGTGTTGTATCGCAGCCGTTTCCGCTGCCTTCGGAGCATCGTTGGACGTGAGGAGGTGTTCCATAATGGGCGCCGCGCCCTTCGTCGAAGAATGTCCAGGTCGTTCCTGTGTGCGATCAGTTTTCGAGGGTTCAAGAAAGAGGCCAGTCCAAGCTCACCCGGGTCTTGTTCGGTGTCCTCCAGACCTCATCTTCGAAGAAGATAGAATCACCCAAAGCTGCGACATAGGGGTCTTGCACGTCCACGAGCATGCTGTCGTATGGTGGTGGTGTCAAGTCGTTGTTGGAGAAGAGTCGCGATTTGCAGTTATTTGTCGCCTCACGTGTCGGTCAAAGCGACTTTTCTTGATTGATTGCTATTACAAATTTAATAATACAAAAGGATGTGTAGTATCATACAAGAGGAACGGAGGGAGGGGCCTGGAAAGGGAGCGAGGGTGGTAAAATAATGACTAGCAAGGAAGGGCAGTGCAAGTAGTGGGAAATGACGAAGCAGACGAAATGATTGCAAAACAGATGGAAAAGAACGAAGCAGATGGATAGATTTAACTTACCATCCGTGTCTTGAAGGTCAGCCCACAATCCCCGTCCTCCGCAATTTTGGCCTCACGATCTCTGGCTTCGCAGCCGCGAGTCTGACATGTGGATCTCTGTGCGTCGCGTCAGCACAGGGTCAGCGACTGTGAAAGGAAAACACGCGCCATTAACGCCCCAGCTACTGGCAAGACCCGCTTTACGCCGATTTTCTTTTGCCCAGCTCCACACTCCACGCCCCACCATCCCGCCCGTCTCGAGCTTTCGCCAGAAGCAAGATCTCGTTCTCCGCCGTCCTCGAATGGCAAGAACGCGCGCTCCGTGTCCGTCGTGGCCCACTGGGCCCAGAAAAGGCTGTCAAGGAGGCCCGACCCCAAATTGCGCAAGGTGGTTGCTTGCGGGTCATAAAAAGTCGAGAAGACACAATTAGCCAGGAGTTGATGACAAGCAGGGTAAGGAGGGCAACGACGGCAATCAGGTACATTCAGTGTGTGTATGGGACGATAGAGGCAGGCTAGAGTGAGGAGGACAAGTAAAACCGCGAGTCCGATGCCTGCTGAGCCTGCCCAGTGCACTAACGACTGAGGTTCGGTAACTTCGAGAGAACAGAATGCGCCCGGACTCTCGAAAGACGTGCGATTCAAGTAGAATTCGGTCCTGGCCAGTCCAATGGATGTTGCTTGAGGATTGAAAGGAAAACCGACATGGCCGTCGCGGACAGAAAGGCGATTGCTGGCGAATTTCCTTTTCAGGACTCTCTTTCAAACGACCACCGGAGCGCCTTTTCTTTCCTCGTCGAAGTACGGGCTCAAAAGCTCTCGAGACTCTGGTCAGACGCCTTAGACTCAACCTCCCTCTGAGGGGCCCTCGATGTTCAGGCTATCTTAGCCAGCCCAAAGCTAGCCTCCCCTGCCGGGAATTGTGCAGGTTTTAGGCGGGCGCTCATCCGGCCAGCGGCTCTTGGTACCTGTATATGCACGGGAGCGCTCTTTGCATCGCAGGCAGCGCCCGAAATCTCCGCCAGGAACTTCAAGTCTCCAGCAATTGCTCGCGAGGACAGCCAAAGATTTGTGCCCAGTATATCCGTCCCTCGGAAGGGCGGCTCCTGGACACTCGAGAAGGAACAGAGAGAAAGGCTCTAGCCGCATCATCCTGCTATCGTACTGGCAGGACACTCCGCTCTGAGTCCTCACTCCCCTTCTGCCTTGATTCAGAGACCGCGCGAGGTGCATAGCTCGGTATTCTCTACCGGCTTATAGCTTAAACGTGCCATCTTCAGACGGAAGAAGAGCAGACAAACTCGGAACAGCTCGGAAGATTCTGCTACCGCGCGGACAGAGGAATCCCCTCCGTCGTCTATCTGCATTCAAGAATCACAAGAAACGTACCAAGTAAACTAAACCCTAAATCATCTACATGCCGCATGCTAATGCCATTGGCAGGCTGTCGCGTTTCATATGCATTCTGCAGAGCTTTCCGAAGAACTCCGTTTGCTCGCCTCGCCCGCCAGCATAGTAGAGCTTTTTTTTTTTTGGAAGAGAGGTGGAAAAAAAACTGGTTTACTGGGGCTTACAGAGAAACGTGAAGAGTTCGCATTCCCCCTGAATATAATATCAAAGTGTGCGTTAAATATCAATGCTCATGAATTCAAGTATACTGACGATTCTTCTGCCAGATGTTCGGCGAGAGAGATACGACGCGGGTCAGCACATCCGAGATAGCCCGGAACCGCGACTCTCTCGGTTCTTGGACAACATATTCCCCGACATCCAAGACGATATTCACGCTTTCTCTTGCTGCCCCACGGACACCAATTCCGTTGCGACTCTTGACATGGATTGGAATTTTAATCAAGACAGTCTCTCCACCTCCGCACTGGATTAGGCTAGCCTCGCGAGTGGCCAGGATCTGGGCGTTTGTGCCGAAGGCGTTGGATATCTTCCGGCGCTCGGCTTAACTTTTCCCACATTATCGGTGAACGATCCCAGCCACGACGAAGCCGAGCATTCCTCTTCGGCATCGGTGGGCTCGTCCCCCGACAACTCGATCTCAGCGTAGGCGTTCACCCGATCTCAGCCCCGAGCAACGGCGAGAACGCGCGTACCGATGCTGGAAACTCCGAAATCCTACCAGCGCTGGGCTTGCCCTTCCCCTCCATTTCTTCGGTGGACGACCCCAGTCACGACGAAGCCGAGGGTGCCTCGCCACCTGCACCGTCATTCAATTGGTGGGATCATCTCTCGGCGACCCTGATATCAGAGCCCCTTCTCCGCCTGCCACTTCGATCAGCATGCCGTCTACTGCCCGTCCATTGAGCAGCTCTTCGAACTCCAACGCGCAAACCGAGACACTTTCGAGCGGGTCGCAGAGTCAGATCTGGAGGATCTGGATTCTCCTCGAGTCGAGGCATCCGGATGCGCAGACACCATCCAATGCGATCCACCTCCCGGAAGTCACCGAGCAACGCGATGAGGAGAGCGCGCATTGCAGCGGTTTCGAAGAACCACGCGACGCCTCAGACTCTCCTCGACTCTCCTCGACCGCCGATGACCCGTTCCTCCGACCGCCATGCACCCTCCTCGCGGCTCTCGTCAATGATCGGGGCATCGACAGCCTACCCTCTATATGCTCGTCCGCCCCGCGACGGCGTCCGTTCTCTCCGACGACGAGGCGGAAGCGGACGAACATCTCGACCTCGAATATTCCGAGGAACACCGATGCCGCTGAGCCTGCGAGGCCTGGACGAGATCTTGTTGCCGCTCTCATTGGACATCAGCTTCGAGTTCCGTGATGGCTCGCTGGACATCGCCCCGTTCCGCCCCTCCCAGGACGTCTAGTGCGGCCTGGAGACGTGCACGTATCGACTGGGGGTGTGAATGATACGGATGCATCCACTGGTGGTGCAGATCCGGATGTCTTTGCCGAGGGAGCTCGTCCAGTCGTCGTCCGACGAGCACCTGCCGCTGCATCCTCCACCTTTGGCGGACGCAAGTGGCTTTTTAGCGGAAGCTCGAGCACCATCCGATCATCTACCGAAGATCACTCCCTCTGCGTGCCTGTTACAGTGCTTCACTACGGACAGATATACGGACCTCTCCGTCGCAGGGTAGTTCCTCGGGCAAGAACGGTCGCAAGGAATGATTGATGGGATAACAGCACCGTCATCCTCACTCGCCCTCCGCCTCCACCGACGATGAAACCCTCAGGACTCCAACCCTCCGGCGCTGCACTTTTCCTCCCCCTCCCTCGCCGACGGGGTGCTCAGCTCGCCCATCTTCCGTCTGATGGACTTCGAGTGAGCCGCGGATCCGATGTCGCGGCCGCATGTACCACCGCGAGGCATGGACGGGCGTTAACAGCCTGGCACGCGGAGCGGGGAGCATTCTGTCGGCGCCACCGACCCGCGGGAGTTACAGGATGGCCGGCGCACGAGCGTGAATGCGGGTTCTGGGGATAAAAGGAAGGCCGCGAGCACGGATGACTATCGCTCTCGTCATGGCGGCGAGCGGCGCGTCCAGCGTGAGGTGCAGAGCGGGGTTCCGCTCGCATGAGATGAGTTGCGACGTCTGAACCAGACGCAGAGGGCCGGGCGGCCCAGGCCGCCGGACTCGTGGGCAGAGGAACGAGGACTATGACCGGTGGGACGAGAGCTGGGAAAGGAGGCGGCAGTATTCTGGGGGTGTTTCTTACGATTGCTAGGCTCATGTGAGGGATCTGTGCGAGGGAGAATGCCGACAGTGGTGCATTTTCTGGCTGTTTCACTGGTCGCCTTATCATTCGATATCTTGTTGTACATTATGTATGTACAAAGTAAGTACGCGCACAAACAGGTGGGCTTTCCCCTATCCAACAAGTCACAACTTGTCCATGGAATAAAGCCTGCATCATCCAGAGTTGCAGAAGTGTTCTTCCAAGAAAGCATGTTCATATTCTCTGTCGTGAATATCCACGCCTTCATCCACGTATGGCCTTGAGACGTCAACCATTTCCTCGCAGAGATATTCCGGGATGTCGAGGCCATATAGCGTAAGTTCACGCATTCGTGTAACATCCTTGCATTCCCCGAAGCGAGACCGCAACATGTCTTCGATGCTGGTGATCTCGTCGAAAAACCGTATCTTGCCATGTCCGAGGCGCAGCACCTCCAATTTCGGACACAAAGGTGATCGGGTTGCCGACGGAGTGAGACTCGCCGCGATATCGCAGAGTTCAACTTGGAAGGCCGCGAGGTCTATGAAGATCTCGCTGAGTTCCGGGGACTCCGCCAATATGTCCCTAAACCTTATTGCGATCGACATCGGCTCCGAGTAGCCCTTGAGGCGTAGCCGCAGGGTTTTAAGATGGGGCAATGACCCCGGCAGTTGAAAACTCTGGTCAAAGGGCATAGAACGAGGAGCGTCGGCATGGTCGTAACTAAGGGTCTGGAGAACGGGGAACTGAAAAGATTTCAGCATGTATTCCCCTCCCTCGAACCTTAATCGAGCGTGCTGCAGCTTGGGGATGAGGACTGCGTCGTCCGGGGCGTCGAGGTATGCAGGAAACTTGACGCAGAAATCAACCACGTTCACAAGATGGCGATATGCATCCCATCGATCTTCTTCTTGTTCCCAGGAGCATTCGTTCTCGCAATATTTATTGAGTTGCGCCCAAGGGATTAATGCCTGAGTAGCAGGGGTGACACACATCCATGTTAAAGAGAGCTCCGTGAGACGTGGGGGACACCGGAAGGCGATGTCGCACTTCAATCCCGAGCCATTGAAGATAAGCGCAAGGCTGCGTAACTGCTCGTACTGCGCACTTGATTCGGAGAATTGGTTTAATAGGATCGGCGGAAGGTCCACAAGGCACAAGTGGCTCAAACGACGCGAACATGCAGAAATGGCGTCCCAAAGGAGCCTCATGCGAAACCTGTCCGAGTCGTCGTAAACCATTCGGCATGAGATTGCAGGGGCGGACCGCTGAAGACAATACTCGATAGAGGCTGGACTCTCATGCGATGTCTCGGAATGATCCGACAGTCTGAGTGAGTTACAGGAGTGCTCCCACTGTTGAAGGGGCCAAATATCGTATACGGACCACAGAGATCGCAACGAAATAGCGACGGTTCTCCAGTACCGGCAAATTTGACCTAGATGCCAGGGGATTTTGGCTCTATGCAAAGTCGACGAAGCCGGATACTCATAAACCGATCCCTTGCGAAGCTGGTGATCCTTCTGCAATGACGGAGTGGAGTAGAGGAATATCTCCCCAAGAATCTCGGGTGGCAAGCGTCGAACCGGTGACACGACACCTTTGAGCCGATGCATCGCGGCGAGTAGTGCGTATTCCTGCTCAATAAGAGCGTTTCGCCTCGTCTGCATTTGCCGCACCGCAGAATGGACCTCTAAGATTTCGGCCCTCAATGTGGAGAGGGTGGCATTCTGGGTCCGCATAATGTCTTCGATCACTATTATTTGGGCGGCTTTGGGCTCATCGTTGGACGTAAGGTGCAGTTCTGTGATGGCTTCTGGAATTAGCTCAGGGCAGAATCTAGGTTCTTCCTGGTGGAAACTAAGCGCAGAAGCGGATTTTGGCGGCTGAGAACTCACCTGGAACTCTTCGAGTTTCCAAGTTATGTCGTCCTCATCCCAGCCGTCGGCATTCCCCTGAGCTGCGACATAGGGGTTTTCCACGTCCATGCGGTTGTTGGCTTGTTGTGGCTCGAGAAAAGAATTATGGGCTATTTACAGTGGCTTGTCAACTCACGTGCCGGCCAAAGCGACTTTTCTCGATCGATCGCAAACAATTAGTAACACAGAGCTCGTATGAGTCCACTTCGCAGCTATTCTTACACACAGCTCCTTCAATATCCCCGCTCCCCTCGCTCAATTAAAAGCGCCTCCAAAATAACCACCACGCCCCACGCCCCGGGATCCGGCACCCGTTCCCTCAGCACCTCCACATCGACATATGTACGCGCTCCGCCCCGCCCTCGCATCGACGTCGCGCGTGTGCTCCGCCGCGGCGCGCACAGCGGCCACCGCACCCGCATCGGGCTCGAAGTCGAAGCCCCCGAATGAGTCGATGAAGCCCGCGAGCGGGTCGACGAGCGTGCGCGAGGGCGGGCGTGCGCGGGTGTATGTGTACAGTTTGTCGGGCGCGGCGGCGAGGGCGGCCGCCCAGAGCTCGGGGGTGGCGGTCGTAGTGGAGGTGGTGATGGATGCGGATTGGAGACCTTGCGCGAGGGCGGAGAAGAATATCCTGAGAGGGCAGACGTTAGTCTGGTTCTTGGTATAAAGGTTAGAGGCAAAGACAAGAGCATGGGGAAGAGAATGGTACGTAAATGAAGACACAGAAAATATAGTAAGGGAACGTATACGCACGAATAGCGCACCACTTGTTCCGCCCATCTCCGTCTCCGCGACCTTGGTGATCGCGCGCACGTCCGCAACGAGGTCTTTCCCCGTTAATTTGCCGGCGGCGATTGCTTGGGTTACACCTGGCAAACAAGCAAGATGCACGTTAGTAAATCTGTAAATCGATCACTCAGCGTCACAGACAAAGAATGTGTAGGTTTGCACAGGAGGGACGAAGGAAGGGCAGCGAAGAAGGACGCCGCAAGGCAGGAAAGTGAATGCAGCAGCGAGGGACAAATCAGAACAAGAAAAATAGACCCACCCCCTGCCCCCGCCTTCAACGTCAGCCCGCAATCCCCATCCCCCGCAATCGTATCCATCCTGGTAATCTCCGGCTCCGCAGCCGCCAGCGCGGCGGACGCACCCTGCAGCGCCTTCAGGAAGACCGCCGGGTCCGCCGCACTGATAGCGGAAGTCGCTGTTGTGATCGAAGCAGAACTGGATGCAGCGGGCGCGAGCGGCGTAGGCGTCAGCGGCGGCGCGCCCGAGTTCCACTTCCAGCCCGGTGTTTGTGCGGGTGCGTCGAGGAGCGCGAGGAGCGAGGCCAGCGTCGGTGCACCGGCCTCGTTGGGGTGCGGGAGGAGGAGCAGGGAGAGGGAGAAGCCGGGCATGTTAAGGCTTGTCTGTGCGTCGCGTCAGCTCGAAGTCGGCCGCTGCGAGAGGAAGACACCCACCATAAACGCCCCCGCCAACACCCTCCTCACGCCAATCTTCCCTCTTCCCCAGCTCCTTGCTCACCGCGCCCACCACGCCGCCCATCTCAAGCTCGCTCAGCCCGCCCAGGTTGTTCACCAGCAGCACGACCTCGTCCGCCACGTCGTCTTTGAATGGCAGGAACGCGCGCTCCGCGTCCTTGGTGGAGGCGATGTCGAGCAGCAATGGCATGAACTCGGCGAGGGGCGGCACGGGCGAGAGGCGCGCGTTGCCGGCTCGTTGTGGATGCCCAGTCCGATCTCGAGCTCGTTCGCAGCGAGGGACGAGGAGGGCGGGGCGGTACCAGGGACCTGTTGGTAACTTGAAGAAATTCGGTAAAATGCACGCGGTAACAAAAGAAGAGATCTCGAGACGGACATGACATTTTCCAGCCCGACACCGATGGTGCCGATACGCCCTGCAACCCACTTTGCCACAAGATAGACTTTGTCGAGCGAAGCGCCCTGGGCTGTGAGTGCACCGGCGATTTTGTAGACGGGGACGACGCCGGCGAGACCTCTGCGCGAGGATCAGTATCAGCGTTGCGAGATTGTTGGATCGTAAGTAACACAACGTACCTGCGCCCGACTACCCCGCCCTGTGTTCTGCCAACGTCGTCTCCGATCACGGTGAACTTGACCTTATCCGACTTTTCTGCGTGCTGGGCAGCATAGTGCTCGGCGGCAAGACCAAATATGTGTCGCCAGTGTAATTCCTGCCATTAGTTCAGTGTTAGCATCATTTATGCGTGTGCAAATCGAGGAGCAAGCACTTGATTGAAGTTGACGAGGATTTGACGAGGATCAAGGTTCTTAGGTTCTGTGGTAAGAGAATCAGAATAATAAGATCCGGGAGAGAATGGAAAGACGCACCCAGGATCGTTCTCCACCAGATCAGTCCCTCTTCGGACCTGGGTGGAATTTGGCCGCCAGATCCTGCCTGGCTCGTGGCTCTGTGAGATGTGGGCCATGTGAGGCCATGTGGCGCCGGTGTCGTCCTCACGCTCCACGTGATTTGTCCGCGTCGCGTCGCGTCTCACGGCCTGGCCAAACTTGAACTTGAATAAATCCGAGTCTGGGCTCGGTCAGTGCAAGGTCAGTGTAAATCCCTCCCTTCCAAGTCAACTGCTTGCCATTGTATGTATCTCTTTCATGTATCTTCGCTACGACTCGGCAAGGAAGTTTGAATCTTTCATTAGTGCGAGGACGTAGAGGATGTGATGGTTTGAAGCGCGGGAAACCGATTTCGAGTTAACTCCAAGTTGAACTCGGAAAGCAATAAATTGCAGGTAGCGCAAGAGATACAATGTACGAAAACGGGAGGAGGTCGGATCAGAATGAAACCGCGGTGCGTTCAAGACGAGGCATCTAAGTAGCGGGCTCAAGTCAACGCGGCGGGGGAAAAAGGAGAATGAAAGGCGCACCAAACACAGGTGTAGAGTGTGCATCCTGGCTTCGGGATAGGCTTCGGTTCGCGGGCCTCTTCTCCGGCGGGTATATGAGGCAGCCTCAAGTAGGGCTCCTAGTATACCAGGACACAGGAATAGTGAGCAGACAGACTCCAGTGAAAGAGAAGCGGCTCGCAGGTTCGCGGTTGGCGATTTCACCTATGGGGGCAGCGATAGCGCCCGAAGCGACTGGAGATGGAAGGTAAGCACACAAGTCCAGGGAAAAAACCAAGAGGCGTACAATACGACAGGAAAAGAGCGAAGAGGAGCGTGGGCTGCATGCTGATAGGAAAGAGTGTCTGTTGTTCAGTTTTTCTGGCGTGGATTGGACCCTTTTTAAATCTGGTCGACAAAGGCAGCCCCAAAGATGGAAATTCATTGAAAAGACACGCCGTGTCATTCAAGTTCGGCTGCGGGTTTCTATGGGGTTTGACGATTCCTGCCGTTGACTTATAAAACACATACCAAGTCGCCAAATGCGCACGAAGTTTCCCGATTCGGACAAAGGGTTCGTCGAACGGGAGCGGCGTTTTGACCCTGATGGACACTAGCTGCTGAATTGACGACCGGACCTTCATCAAGTCCGTATCACTTGGGCGCGACACTCGGCGCGCGCGACGCCCTGACTCTTTGTTATTCATTTCTTTGTTTTTCCAACTCTTCTCCCGCGATACATATCGCCGCTCGCTGTAACTGTACTGTGGATGACTGTTCATATACGATAACTATCCACCCCCATTTCTTTACTTAAATGGTATTTATACGGACTGAACTGTAGACGCACCTCAGACGTTGACTCTACAATCCAACTCTGAGGTGTATTGACTTATTGTCTAGTTCAACTTACAACACTAGCGTGAGTGTGCTATGTGTTGGCTTGTACTCGTTTACTCCATGTGTGAACGGCGGTTGCTGGTTTTGCAATGCAAGCCCAGAGCGGGGGATATTCAGATGCCCGACGGAAAGCTTCCGAAGTTCTGTTCACTGGCAGCCTTTCAGGCCAGGAGCTTGTTGTGCGCGGGACCAAGCGGCCAGGCTCGGATACAACAGTCCAAGACTTGAATCCTATCAGCCGCTGAGGAGGGAGCAGCCTATTAGCGAAACCGGCGAGCAACTTGAAGACTCGAAGCGAGCCTGCAAGTGAATCTGTTAAGTAGATACCTCTGATATCCCTGGTACAGGGTGACTGTAGCCCTAAAGCCCGATGGATTTTCGCGTCGGTGTTTAAACGTTTACATTTTGAGAGTCTGAGAAGAATGGGTGTGAGAGAGAAGAGTGCCGCCAATGCCGCCGTCAATATTTGATCCACGTTGATTCAAGCTCCGACTTTTGTCTCTCACGCCCACTGCCCGAACCACTCATTCGCGCAGTTTGATTTCGACCCGCGGCCTTCACTCGTACACAGGGAAAGCTGCATGGGATGCTGATCCTCCCCCAAACTTGGAAATTCCGTGCAAGCGACAGCTTCAAGAGCGGCATCTTGCAGACTTTCAGTCACGGTGGTCTCACAGCCAAATACCGTTTGTGAAAATCTTTAAAAGGCCCGGCCAGTGTCATTGAAGCGACTCGGAGTACGTCTCGGCCCGCTGCAATAACACCTTGTCCTCAAGGCTCGGAGACACCAGGCTGTGAACTGCGGGCACCGATTGGCTCTCTTTGCTGTGGATCTGCTGCCACTAGATCTTTTTGACAATGAGCGCGATCTACTTCTGTGTCTGCTTCGATTGTCCTGGATCACTCCCTCATAAACCCGAAGCCCTTTGCAACTTCGAGTCCCCTTGATTTTTTCCCCTGCGCCTTTTCTGCGAAGAACTGCAGGGGAGATCTCTTGTGGATACAAGACCGTCCTGGCTTTCGGTGAGTTCCCGGATCATATTCACTGGCGAGAATCAAAAGATCTTGAACATTTTGAACAACACGAACCCGGTGGTACTGCCAAGCAAAGGAACGTCCCAGAAATTGGCTTGGCGCCCGCTAAGCTTGCCAAGATTTTGCCGCGCGGGCCGCCAAGTAGGAGATAACTGCGCCCTGCTGCCCATTGCTGCTGCAAATCTGCTCTCATCGGAAGTTTAACCAGGATTGAATTCGCACATGTCTGTCGTCAGCTGGAATATCCTTCACAGCCGCCATCTCCCGCACGGTCCGCCCTTCGTGGTATAAAAGCCCGTTGGGAAGCACTGCAAACCCCAGAGTCAACTCCCAATGCCTTCCCTCACAAATTTTCTCCAGCTCTCTGCGTTGGCAGCCGTCGCTGTGGCTTTCCCTGCTGACAATAGCACGATCTTGGGCTCGAGAACCGAGACTGCTAAACGCGCTACATGCACGGTCAACAGCGTCGCCAGCGCGGCTGATTTATCTGACTGCACCGCCGTGATAATAACCGCCTTTACCGTTCCGGCTGGAAGTAAGAACCATTTTTCCCTGTGCAATTTTTCCAACTCACGATTCGCCCAGACACCATCACTATCGCCGTAAGTTTATTTTCGCAAGCCGAGTTTTGCATGCATGATGTATCCAACTCTTGGACCAGGCCGCCACCGGAGCTTCCGTCACCATGACGGGCGATATAACTTTTGCAAAGACCACATGTAAGGACTGTACTTGACCTGCCAAATATTCTTACACGATTTTATCATTCAGCTGCGGGCCCGCTTATCACTTTCGACACGGACAACATTCTGTTCAACGGTGGAGACCACAATATCAATGTGAGACCGCATTGGAACTACGTCACCCAGTATTGATGATTTTTCGTGCAGGGAAACGGAGCGTTGTACTGGGATGGCCAGGGTACCAACGGCGGAGTTGCAAAGCCGCATCCGTTCGTCAAGTAAGAGAGATGATGTTCTCCACAGACTACCCGTCAATAACAATTTCTTCCAGGTTCAAGGGATACGGGACCTTCGAAGATGTCACGGTCCTCAACTCTCCTGCTCAAGCTGTTTCTGTGGGCACGACTGGAGGAGCCGCGATCATCCAAGGAATCACCGTCGACAATTGTAAGCCGTCGTTGATTTTTCATCGTGATTTATTTCTAACGAACACTTCTCACCCCCAGCTGCAGGCGATGCCGGGGCACTTGGCCATAACACCGACGGCTTCGACATCAGCGCGTCGTCCGTCACGGTGTCCAAGTGTATTGTGAAGAACCAGGATGATTGTGTTGCAATCAACTCGGGGAGCACGCTCGTCATCGAAGACATGACTTGCACCGGCGGTCACGGAATCAGCATAGGTAGTATCGCGACTGGGAAAACCGTCTCCGGCGTCAAGATCGCCCGCAACACCATCGGAGCCGGGTTGTACGGACTGAGAATCAAGGTGAGGGAAAATAAGGCTCGTTCGCTGCAGTTCGCTGACGAGATTTGCAGGTCGACGCCGATGCGACTGGAGCGAGTGTTTCCAACGTCATCTACGAGGCGTAGGAAACTCTTTCCTCCTCGATTACTCCATACTCATCATTCAGTTCAGAAACACCATCACTGGCAGCACTGAATACGGTACGTGGTCAATTCGGAAAGTGCTTCGCGGTCTGATTCAGGGTTTCCAGGTGTGCTCATCACCCAGTCCTACCCGGACAACGACGGCACGCCAGGAACCGGCGCACCCATCAGGTACTTTCAACGCTTATTGTCTCTGTCAGTGACTGATCGAACCTCAGCGGCATCTCGTTCACGGGCGGCACCACCAACGTTGCCGTCGGCAGCTCAGCTCACACCCTAGTCGTCGACTGCGGCGCTTGCACCGGCACTTGGGATTTCTCGGATCTGCACGCGACGGGCGGTGTGGGTCATATCATTGCTGCTAACAAGGCTACGGTCCGTCCAATTCTTCTTTCATCCTGCTGGTTCTGATTTATGTTCCCAATTCCACAGATCTCGGGCGGAACGTACTAGGAATCGGTCGTTGACGTTTCCTGTGTAAAAATGTGTTGCAATGTTCAAAGAATATGAGGGTTTGATAATGTCAGTGATCAAGAACGGAGTTGAGAACTAAAACTTTCGGTGAGACAAAACCCTCTTCAACATTCAACTGAACATGGCTGTTGCAACAGTCTTTGAGACGCTGTGGTCTTCCCACAATCCATGAGCGCGAATATTCAACCCATGAAACTGCAAACTTTCTCGATGAAGATTGTTTTTTATTCGCAGCATCTAAGTTTGCCTCAGAGGTGACATCTTGCTCGAAGCATTTCAGGCGTGGTTCTTCTTTCCTGCTGACCATTGACATGACGCGCAAAAAAACGTCGATCGGCGGCCGGGTGGGTCATTTTTGGTTGAACTCCCGAGGAAGCATGCGTTTTCATTTTCTGTGCCAGCGAACGGCGCTCCCCGTGGTGTTCGTCGCAGCTGTATTTCCGACGTGCTTCCGGGGCGGACCGGCGGGTATCCCACGCATATTAGCTTCAGCCACACGTGAAGACTTCGGTATCAAAAACTATTTTGGGCTCGCCTGTTTTGGGTCAACTGTTTTGTCGCCACTGGCGCCGGTTTCCACAGGGACAACCATGGCCAATGGGCGAGTGGCTTTTCGTTGCTCAAGCCTTTGAATCAACTTTGAATTGGTCTCAACCCGTTGTGCCGTACCTTTTCCAAGATGGACTTTGGGCGTCAAGTAACAGAAATTGCAGGCCTGCGACATCCCGCATCTTCTCACCCAGTTTTGCAGCTCCTGGACATAACTTTGTGGGACGTCCGAAATATCACCTGCGCCACGGCCCATCCGGAGGTTGCCTCTACTCCTACGGCCCGCCAAGCGTTACAATTTCAAGCTCCACAGGCTGGCAACGGACTCAGGCGCATAAGTCAGCTGGAGTAACTATCCTTGTTCGCGTTCGCATTTTTCCGCGCGGTCCGCTCCATTCAGCGAACGGTATTATAAAAGGTCCAGGAGATTCGTCTCTGACCTCAAGCCTCAGCTTTCCTCCGAAACGATGCCTTCACTCACTGGTTTTATGCACCTGGCCGCCCTCGTCGCTGTTGCCGTCGCCGTTCCGAGCACGAGAACCGACACCGCGAAACGCGCCACTTGCACCGTCAACAGCGTCGCGAGCGCTGCAGATCTCTCTGACTGCACCGACGTGGTCATCACCGCGTTCACTGTTGGAGACGGAGGTGCGTTTCACCTGTGTACTTTGAAGGAACATCGCTGATCGTACGAAACAGACACCGTCACGATTGCTGTGAGCATTCGGACCTCATGAAAAACGAGTGCCAGTATTAAGCCCATTCCAGGCGGCGTCCGGCGCCACTGTGACGATGACCGGTGACATCACCTTCGCGAAAACTACAGGTCGGCTTCCGGTTCAATTCTTTCCTCTTTCTCATGGACGCTGAAATTACCACAAGCTGCCGGCCCGCTTATCACCTTTGACACGGACAACATCGTTTTCAACGGCGGCGACCACAACATCAATGTGGGTTGAATTCTCGAAAATCACCTGAACTGCCTGTAAATTATATTTTTTCCTAGGGAAACGGAGCACTCTACTGGGACGGCGAAGGTATATATATACAGGGTGTACGCGGGAGGATGTGCTGACCAGCTTTTCAAGGTACCAACGGCGGAGTAGCCAAGCCCCACCCCTTCGTCAAGTGAGCGATATATACTTCTGACGCAGGACTTCACCAATCTTGTGATCTTAGATTCAAGGGATTCGGCACCTTCGAAGATGTCACGGTCCTCAACTCTCCTGCTCAAGCCGTCTCTGTGGGCACGACGGGAGGAGCCGCCATCATTCAAGGAGTTACTGTCGACAACTGTAAGGCGATCATATCCGTCAATGTATCCTCCTTCTAAACAACCACCAGCTGCGGGTGACGCTGGCGCTCTTGGCCACAACACCGACGGCTTCGACATCAGCGCGTCCGACGTGACGGTGTCCAAGTGCATTGTGAAGAACCAGGACGACTGTGTTGCCATCAACTCGGGGAGCACGCTCGTCATCGAAGACATGACCTGCACCGGCGGCCATGGTATCTCGATCGGCTCTATCGCGAGCGGCAAGACTGTCTCTGGCGTCAAGATTGCCCGCAACACCATTGGCGCAGGACTCTACGGGATGCGAATCAAGGTGAGTAGAACCAGCGATAGTGTTCGTGCACATAATTCATCGATATGTTCAGGTCGACTCGGACGCGACTGACGCCAGTGTCTCCGATGTTACCTACGAGGGGTAAATCACTTTCCTTTCCTTCGACAAATCATCTCACAGCCCGCTACAGGAACACCATTACCGGTAGCACTGAATATGGTTTGTCTCCATCGATCAAAAGAAAATGTGGAGTCTAATCCAGCGCAGGTATCCTCATCTCTCAGTCCTACCCCGACGACGACAGCACACCCGGAACCGGCGCGCCGATCAGGTACTCTCTCTGAGCTACCGAACGAGCAATGCACTAACTCGTTCGATAGTGGTATCTCATTCACTGGCGGCACCACAAGCGTCTCTGTCGCGAGCAAGGCCCACACCGTAGTCGTCAACTGCGGAGCCTGCTCCGGCACCTGGGATTTCTCTGACTTGACCGCCTCGGGAGGTGTTGGGTCCATCATTGACCCTGACGATGCAACGGTGCGTCAATATCGTTTCTTCAATGAATCCCGACTCACGCTGCAAAGATTACTGGTGGAGACTTCTAAAAACGTGTCCATATCCATAATGCTGTATTTGGTACAATATACCTGCTGTCTTTCTATGGCCCTCTGCGGGGTCTTGTTTGTGTCTTCGACGGGATCCAAGTAGCTCTGGTCTTTGGCGCCGCGAAGCCAGATTAGGTCAGAGATTTAGCGCTTGGACCGCCAAGGCCTTGGCGCCGACTTGGCTGATCTCTGTATGTAAAGTTGATCTCAGATCGTAACGCACCCAAGAATCCACCGAGCTCGACAGCCATTCGACAGTCTCAGGAAAGCGTAAAGCTTATGTGGTGATTGCGCGGAGACAGTCTTGCTCCAAACCTAGGCCGGAGCAGATGAGTGAAGCCTTATCAGCTACACCTTCGACTCCGAGCCGACGAAAGAGTAGACGAGGCACTCGATTAAGATGGTAGTCAATCAGCCTACTAGTGATATAATCCATAAGGTAGTCCATGAGAGCCGTGCGTGATGGTAGTGGTCATGAAAATCCGATAGCAATTGTAACGAACGGCAAAGTCTGTGTGTGCGATAGCGAAAGTCCGACGCCCGTTAGGACGTATGGATAGTCTTTTACAGGACACCAAAGACACCCCACGTCCCGACGAGCGCCCCGATCGCGCCTACAAAGGTCGCGGCCCACACGCCCGCGGGTATCGCGAAGCCCTTGCCGTTAAACGGCACGTACGGATTCGTCGCCGACGCGCTCGCGCCTGCGGCACCGCCCGTTCCGCCGCCCGTCAGGTTTGCGCCGTTCGGCTGAGGAAGGAAGGGTGCGTCAGCATGGCATATAAGCGCTTTAGTATGGGGTACTGACGCCGATGGGTCGCGAAGCGTCATTGAAGGTGCAGTTCGCGGCGGTGCAGAGACATTTTCCGCCAATCGGGTCCCAGAAGGCCGTAGAGCAGTTAGTGGGTACTGGAAGTAGGTGGTCAGCGGCGAGCCGAGAGGTAGGGAGGGAGAGAATACACACGTCGGAAACGCGCCTGCTGTCCGTCGGGCACCTGCTGCGCTGGGTTGGGGTTGTCGACGGTTGGCTCAACTTCAGGGCAGCCGTACTGTGGACGATTAGTTTCGCTTGCGGAATGATGGAAAGGCTGGGCATACACAGGTGTAGAAGGGGAAGTCGTCGAAGGCGCAGTGGGAGAGGAGGCCATTCTCGTTCCCGGGGATGCCGTTGCAGATCTTCTGTGATGAGTCGACTGCGGGGGTGGAGCACTTCAATGCCGCGACAGAGTCGAGCTGCGAGACAGGGACAGGGTTCTGCACCCATGCGAGCAGCTGCTCGTTGTTGACGATCCAGACTAGCACAGGAGAATGAGCGCACTGTCAATAGATACGGGGAAAAGACACACCGTTCTGCTGTTCCTGCGCCCAGTCAAGGAACTCGTTGATCATATTGATAGTCGAGTTCGGGGGGTTGACGCCGGGGTAGGTCGTGGACAAATGGATCGGGTGGGTGTAGAGGCCGATCGGCTGGCGGTTCCCGTTGTAGTGCGCCGTGAAGGTGTTCTTCATGTACTCGAGCGTCGCCGAATCGTTCACCTTCGACTCGCCGTTCGCGGTGTCGAGCCACGGGTCCATGAGATGCGCACCGGCGGCGCCACGGTTGTCGAAGTACGCGTACATGGGGATCTCCCAGAAGCCGGGGAGCACGGGCTGCCCTTTGCACGAGCCCACGACGTCGAGACAGTCGTTCGCCATCCCGTTGTCGAGCGTGTAAGGCCAGTACGCGTCCGTGCCCGGGTCGGTGACGGCGATCGCCGCCGCCGAGCTCGAGTCGTACGTGAAGCCCGCGGCGGCGAGGAGCTTCAGCGTGTTGACGCTGTAGTTGAGGAACGGCGCGCGGAAGCCGATGATGTTCTTGAGCGGGATGCCCGCGAGCGCGTTGAGCGCGATGAGGTTGCCGTCGATCTGGTCTTGCGGGGGGTCGCCGACGTGCGTCATTCTATAAGTACGCAGATCAATATCAGCAGCCGACAAGGATGGAACTCCGTACGTGTGGTCCGCGATCTCGTTTCCGGCGACGAACCAATCTGCGGGGTGGCTGTGAGTACTCGGTGAAGCAGCGTGGCGATGTGGACCCACCAGTAACCAAGGTGTAGTTAGTATAATTCAGCGAAGTAAAGTATGTCGTTTTAGGCTGGCAGCCGTTGGGATTTTGCCGGTGGGCCAAGAACTGGTTGATGGCGTCGAGGGTGTATGATTGTACGGCGTCGTCGGCGGTGAAAACCACGAACATTGGTACGTCGGACTACGAAAGATTAAGACTATGGCCGGAAAGGGCGACGAGAGCACATACGCCATTGAGGCCGCCCGGTGGGTTGGGGCTAGCACAATTGCAGGTCGGGAGCTTGCACTTGGTGGCGTCGCAAGAGTACCCAGCCGCAGAGGCACTCGACGTGGCTCCGCTGATCGAGCCATCGTCGCCCTGCGCCAGTGCCAGAGCCGAAAAGAGGAGGAGAGTAAGAGCGCGCGGGAGCATAGCGCTAATTTTCTTGCAGCACCGAGGGGAGAAGACGGGGAAGAGGGGCGGTCGGAGCTGCTGCAAGGCTCGGATGAAGAGTGTTGGACAGGCGTCGAAACAACCGTAAGCTTATTTATAGCGGGTTATGTCAGCCGACCGATTCTAAAGTTAGTGTCGGGCCTCGATGGCCGCTGGCTCTTGCCTCGCGCAAGGTGGGCATTCCCGCGAAGGGCCATAAAAAGGATGCACAGGTTAGCGAGAGCCGTCCACGCCCATCCCTGCCCGCGACTATAGAGGAAGATGAAAGAAACCCTAAAGAAAAGTTAGATTTAATTCGTCTAAAATTAAACGCGACGCTCACCGGGATGATGAAACCATTTCCTCTTCGCAATTCCAGGAGATGCTGCGGTCGGATTTGAGTACTTGCCCGTTTGCCCTGTACATCCACGACACCCATCCCCTTGCCAGGCAGGAGAACCCGCAAGAAACGCGTGCCAGATTTAATTCGTCTAAAATTAAACGCGACGCTCACCGGGATGATGAAACCATTTCCTCTTCGCAATTCCAGGAGATGCTGCGGTCGGATTTGAGTACTTGCCCGTTTGCCCTGTACATCCACGACACCCATCCCCTTGCCAGGCAGGAGAACCCGCAAGAAACGCGTGCCAGAAAATTTGAAGGTCGATTGTGAGCCTAGACCTCGCGCATTTGTGATGCTCCCAGACAAATCAAATCTAGACATAGGCGAGTTGAGGCCGTAGGTGTTTTGGAAGCCACAGGCCGGACATGGCCCACAACGTGCGCAGCGTAGGAGTAGCCTCGACAATTCTTGACGCGCAAAAGGATTCGGTCTTCGAAGGCCACGGGATTCTGTGGATATATCAGGGCCAAAACCCTCCCAGTATATCTTGGACGAGGAAATATTTCAAAGAGATTTCACAGTCATCTGGGTTATATGACGTTGAGGACCGTCGCTCCGGGTTATCTTGGAGGACGAGTAATCTTCAATGATTGCAGCAGGGCTGGAGCCACATCTTTTGCGCACCGCCATTGAGCGCGCACCGCTTTCTGCTGGAGAGGAAAGGTGAGTCGCGAATGTAATAAAAGACTCATGGACTGACCAGATAAGATGTCTAGTACACAGGTCGCATCGTCTCTTCTGTGCGAGACGTCTGTGGGCAGCTTTTAAATTTCTCGTCTTACTGGAAAATCATGAGCTTGGGCACCATCGAACAAATGTCGACCTTGCCTGCAGAACCTCGGGGACACAATCCTCCTGGTAAGGGAGAGAACGAAGCCTATCTTCTTTTTCCGGACCATCGACCTTGATTCTGCCTAGAAAGTCTTCTTCGCTTGGCGGTGGCTAGTAATGATTGTTCAGGTGTTCTCAGTTCGTGTAGAATCGGAGAGCCCAAGACATCCAAGAGGTTCGAATCCACACCAAAACCGGTCTGAAGACTATCCACAGACGCAGGGAAGAACCGAGAGTATCCGTTTTTGATGATAAGTACATGTTCCAGCACTGGTTCCAATACACGACTTCGCCGAGCCAACCGCGATGCAAACAAAGGGTTGCTCTGGAATCGCCGAGGCGGTGAATCAAAGCCGCGATGTGAATGTACGTGGCATCCTCCGTTTGTCGTAAAAATTCTTGAAGCAAGTTCAACCAAGCTGTGAATTTGAAACTGACCCTCGAGTCACCAGGAAAATCGGAAAATCGGCCAGAAGATCGCCTGGAATCTCGCTCCGTCGAGGATATGGCTTTGCGGACATGGACGGGAAAGACAAGCGTGAAACGGACAGCAAGGACTTGGCATCAGAAAGCCCAGCAAAAGTCACGTGCGGCCTAGTGCTCCACCTCCTCCCCTTCTCCTCCTCCCACCACCTCGAAATTCCTGGGCCTCGTATTCTCTGCCGCTGAGTGTCGACACAAGACCCTCGTCTGGTAGAAACAAGCCCCTCGGAGCTGAACAAGAATCTCGAAAAAAGAAATTCCTCTTGCTTTTTTAGCCATGCTTCCCCACGTTCTCCTTGCGCTAATTGCGCCTATGCTTGTGCTCGCCGGCGACGACGGCGGAATAACTGGAGCGACCTCTAGTACAGCGGCCGCCGGGTATTCTTGCGATGCGTCAAAATGCAAGCTGCCGACTTGCGCTTGCGCCAGCACGAGCCCTCCTGGTGGATTGAGTCCTGTGAGTGTCACTTCTTCTCATTCTTGGACTCGGGCTTTTATACTCTCGGATGCTGTATTCCCCGAGCGAATGGCGCCACGGTGCATATTTCTGTGTGGAAAATGTTATAATTACCACAACGTCGAGGACTTCTTCGGCGTTTGCCCTCGTTTGTGGCCGCCATGCACTTTTCCACCCGTTTCCCGAATTGGAGGTCTTGGGGTGGCGTCGGGGGCACACTCCACATAGGGGATTCAGTCATTGACTCGGATGTTACCATTCTGGGTCTTGACACCCGCGTGTCTGGGCGCCGTGGGCCGGGGATTCATTCCTGGTCGACCCAATCTATGCCCTATGACGGTGGCGCACGAGCGAGGGAACTGTAGTCCTGCATACAATCTCTTGCCAGCTCGGCGGGCGATGCAGGCCGAGCCTGAAATTTTGGGCGATTTTTTTCGATTTTTTTTTCGATATTCAATCTTCGGCGTATTCCCTCGTCCGTGGCGGAAGAACGCGGGAATCATCCTGCTCTTCCCCACTCGTTTCCCGAAGTGGGGGTCTTGGGCACGCTCCGGGGATTCGTTCCATCGAATGACTTCCTCGGATATACAATTTTGCGGCCCTACGCGGGATGGAGTCATGTCTTCACCTCGACCAGCATGTCGATCGAGCTCGGGCGGGACATGTCATTGCGCGAGCTGGCTCCCTAGGCAGTGCCTAAAGAGCTCCCCTCAGCACGCGCGAGCGACAGGATCGCGGGACTTCATCTGCTCCGGCTCCTTGAGACCGAAGATCGAGCAGCTCCTCGAAACCTGACTCCTCGAGAGAGACGTCGGAGATGTCATGGAAGCTCGAGTGCGTTGCGGAGGGGATATGACGCCCAGGGGGGCTTGGGCTGGAGCGTCTGAACGCAGTGTGGACGGGCTTTGCTTCTGCTATGCGGGGGCCGTGGGCTGGGGATTTATCCTTCGTCGACTCGGGCTCTATACTCGATGGCGGTGGCGCGAGCGGGCAAATGTGGTACTCCACACAATTCCTTGCCAGCTACCGCGAATTTTCAGACGATTCCTTCTCGATTCCTTTTCTTTTCTTTCTTGTATGCTTATGATACGACTTTACTGACCTTCAATTCGCCTAGTCTGACACGCCTATGTTCGTCGTCTTCACCGCCGATGACGCCGTTCAGTCGTACACCCTCGACTCCGTCAACCAATTCCTCGGTCACCGCCAGAACCCGAACGGCTGTGCGCCGAAAATGACCTACTTCACATCACTCAACTTCACAAACTACACTCTGGTCACCGGTGCGTATTCCCGCTCACTTCTTCCCACACGAAGCTCACCGTGCCCCAGATTGGTTCGTCGCGGGCAACGAGATCGCCGACCACACCATGACCCACGTCGGCGACCCGCCTGTGGACGAGATCAACGGCAACCTCATCGCGCTCAACGCCCTCGCCGGCATCCCCTTGGCCTCCATCCAGGGCTTCCGCGCGCCGTTCCTCAACTACACCGTCAACACCCTCAAGCGCCTCCACGACGCCGGCTTCACGTACGACTCGAGCGCCGCCGCGTCCATCCCCGTCACGGACCCCGGCACCGACGCGTACTGGCCGTACACCCTCGACAACGGCATGGCCAACGACTGCCTCGAGGTCGAAGGGTCGTGCAAGGGGCAGCCGGTGCTCCCGGGCTTCTGGGAGATCCCGATGTACGCGTTCTTCGACAGCGCGGGCGCCGCAGGCCCGCATCTCATGGACCCGTGGCTGGACAACCCCGCGGGTAGCACCAAGGTGAACGACTCGGCGACGCTCGAGTACATGAAGAACACGTTCACCGCGCACTACAACGGGAACCGCCAGCCGATCGGGCTCTACACCCACCCCATCCATTTGTCGACGACCTACCCCGGCGTCAACCCGTCCAACTCGACCATCAACATGATCAACGAGTTCCTCGACTGGGCGCAGGTGCAGCAGAATGGTGCGCTTTTCTCCTAGCTCATCTTCAGGCGCTGATGGAAAGCGCAGTGTGGATCGTCTCGAACGAGCAGCTGCTCGCGTGGGTCAAGAACCCGGTCCCCGTCTCGCAGCTCGGCAACGTCGACGCGCTCAAGTGCTCTACGCCCCAGGTCGACGCGTCGCAGAAGATCTGCAACGGCATCCCCGGGAACGAGAACGGCCTCCTCTCGCACTGCGCCTTCTCCGACTTCCCCTTCTACACTTGTGTATGTCTTTCCCTTGTCCTTTTTTCCTGTCAGCTCATCACGACGCGCAGTACGGCTGCCCCGAGACCGAGCCGACCGTGAGCAACCCCAACCCGGCGCAGGCCATCCCCGACGGCCAGCAGGCGCGCATCCGCTGTATGTTCCCCTTCCTTTCACTTACTGTTCCCGCTAACGGTTTGCAGTGCCCACCAACTGCTCCACGGCGTTCTGGGACCCCATCGGCGGAAAGTGCCTCTGCACCTCCACGACCTGCGCGTTCAACGACGCCTCGCGGCCCATCGGCGTCAGTCCCCTCCCTACTCTTCCATCAAGTTGATACTGACTGTGAGGGACACAGCCGAACGGCGCGAACCTGACCGGCGGCGGAACGGGCGGGTCCGCGGACGCGAGCGCGAGCCCGACGAACTCGTACGTGCCGTTCAATGGCAAGGGCTTCGCGGTGCCGCCGGGCGTGTGGGCCGCGACGTTCGTCGGTGCCCTTGGCGCGCTCGTGGGGACGCTTGGCGTCGTTGGGCTGCTCTGATTCCACCCGCCCTCGTTTCCCCTGCCTGCCCTGCCCGCCCTGCTTGAGTAGAATACACAAGATAGGACAAAGGCTGTTGACGAACTTTTACGATCGGACTGAATGCCACGGACTACAACTATCGCATAATACATTGCACGTACACCACTCCCCCCTCCTACATTGCCTCGTCGTTCGCTTTGCTGTCATTCTTTTGGTTACTTTGGATTCGTACCCTATGGACCTTTTGTCTAATAAATTGCATGTGGGATAAGGTGGAATTTTGAGGTGGTGTGGTTTCTCGTTGGGGGTGTTGTATCGCGTCAGGGCCCATACTTCGGCTGCGCGTGGGATTCTACAGTGTATATGGAGAGGGAAATCGAAGCGCGGACGCGTCGCGATCACGTGTGTCGCGCCTGGTCAATTGCTACGATGAGTGCTATCGCTAGGGCGCTGAACACCTCATACCCCATAATCATTGCCTCTAGACTCTGCATACCCTACACTATCGGATATAGTCTCAGTCACCGCCAGATGCTTGAGCTGGCGCCCCGTCTTTGTCCCCTGGAGCTTGTCTCACGATACCCCGACGCCCCCGACACCGCTATAAATCATCATTTGCTCGACGCCAAGGCGGAGAAAGTCTTCCTGCGACACCAGGAGGATGGGGAGCTCCGCTATCTTTGGGTGAAAGGTGTCGTCCCGTCCTTCAACGGCAAACCGCCCCCGTATCGCATATTGCCCGTGGATTACGAGCGAGATCCGGCGCTGGAGGGGCTCGGGGAGGTGAGGGGCGCTTGCGTTGTCTGGCCCGAGCAGCTGTATAGTGCGTTATGGTGTCTGCACCATCTCAGAGACTGACTGTGCACAGTTCCCGAATGGTTTTATCACCGCCTCAACAGTGTCGTTAAGCACAGTATCGAGAAGAACAAGCTTAAAAAGAAGAATGAGCTGGAGCTTGAGAAGAAGAAGAAGCAGGAGTCGATGGGCGCGGAGCATTGATTATTTATTGTCTGTCCCTTTCTGCAGTCAATCGACGGACGATTCCGAGTCTTTTTGATACTTTCCCTTCATCTACTGCAACTCACGCAGTTCCACGACTGACCTTTTCTGTTCTGTAACTTAGCTACACATGCAAGCTATAAGATCTCAGATTGTAAGAGTCACTGGTATTTTCATGAAGCCTCTCCGCCATGCATTCGCCTCTGCGAGTGTCAGTGACTGCATGCCATGCACTCACCAACGCGGGGAAGTTGCCGACTCCTCCGCGGGGTGTGGAATCAGCCCGGTGGGCATTTGAGGTGCTCTGTATACTGCGAGTCATCGCGCGAGCAAGAGGCTGTTACAGAGTTTTCAGAGTTCAAAATATCTACATGTACATCTGCGCTTCGCTACGCTACGTGCGACCGGACCGATCCGCAAACCACCCCGTGCGCGCTCGCGCTGGCGCGGAGCTTGGGGCGCGCAGATGCCAGATGCCGTGGACTGTGTGCGTCTTGGCGCGAATTCGCCTCGTCCCCAGCGGCTTTGATGCGCTCCCGCTGCGCCGACCGCGCAAGGCCAAACGGGCCCGGCACGCGAGTCGCACTTTGTCCCCGCTGTCGCGTCTCCGCGGCGGCGTGTGTTTGAGATGCGGCGCACTGCGTCGCGACACTGGGCCCGAGAGCGCGCTGCTCGTGGATGGATTCGCGAGTCGCGCCGAGTCGCTGCTCCCGAACATCCGCGGCGGCTGTATCGAATGCGCGCGCGACTCGATGTGTACGTGCGCGCGACTTGCGCTGCTCCTCGGCGGTCCCGGACCGGTCCGCGGGGAAGACGAAGGGGAGAGGGAAGGAGAGAGAAAGAGGCGGGTGCGCACCTTGTGGGTTCCCCTCCCACCACTGCGCACGTCGGCGCCCTTATTTCTCTCGAGCATTGGGCGGGCGGGCTAGAATCGACGGCGGGGAGTCGATTTGATTGCGGGCTGTGTAGCTGCTGAGGCTGAGTGGGGTCAGAAGGGAAGGAAGAAGGAGAGGGTGCGTACCTTGTAGAGTAGATATCAGGCGACCCCATGCGCGGGGCGGAGATGCGTTGAGATTGAGCGCGATCCCGGTGCTGCACGGCTGTTGGCGGGGTGTCAGCTCGCAAAGAGGGAATTGGGGGAGAAAGAGGGAGATAAAGGCCAGCGCACAGCTCGCAGCGCGCTTGCGGTTAGCGTTTGCGGTGAATGCGGCTCCGTCGCAGTGTCCGCTACAGCAACAGAGCTAGCGGCGCGGACAAGTGCGTGCCTTGGGTTCCATTCTATGCCTCCGACTAACGCCTTTGCTTCGTAGTTTTGCGGACACCGACAAGGGCGCGCTGGGGGCAAGAAGTTGCGGGAGAGGAAGAAAAGAAGAAGGGGAACGCGGACCTTGCTCAGCGCCGAGGATCGAGTCGGTGCCGGGTTGCTGGCTAGGTAGGTGGTGTGAGAGAGGCGCACCCGTCCGTGTCAAGAAGCCCGCGTCCGAGCGCGCAGGCAGACGTCGCTGAAGCTCTGACCCTAACCCGAAGCGTCTCCCTTTCGGGACACGATGAACAACCTTGTGCGAAACCACGACTCCCATATCTTCATACTGCGAGACCGTCCATTGAACCCTCCAGCCCATAGGTTCTGGACTATGCTGCCGGTCCTCTCGCCAATCTGAGGCTCCCCAAAGCGTTTCTCGCACGGAAACCTCAGAACCAAATCGCTCTGAGCTACGAAATCTCCGATCCACTTTGTTTTATACGCGTCAGAACTCGAAGTTGCTGCCCTCCAGCACAGAAAAGCCACCTCCTGCACCTTTTTCTGGAGCCGACGTGTACAACAGTGTGGCGACTTTACTGCGACTTTCAAGCCGCGGCGTGTCAAGAGTTTTGACTCCTGGGGCCTTGAAGCCTTGAAGTGTTAGTCTCACCCATGGAGTCAGGGCCATTCAATCGAAAATCTAGCGGCCGTGTCTTGCTCACCCTTCCGGGTCCCGATTGAATTTGAGCGTCAACTCATCCTCTCTCCTTGAGCACGCTTTCAACCGCGGAGCATGATATCCCAACCTCTGTCCTTGAGCATGATATCCCGACCTTTCGTAAGTTCAACAACTTGCTAAAACCTCCCGAATAATGAACCTCATCAACGACAGGCAGCAAATGTATCTGTGGCTTGCAGCTGAACATTCCGAACAGATGTTGAAAAAGTCGCCGAATGAACGGGCAATCCAATGGCCTCGTCCACCGGACGCGATTAACAAACGCACTGGGGTGAGTGCGGCCGCTATCTAGCGATTACCATCATTGCCGGGACGTGGCGGGGCCGCCTCGCAGATGCCTAAAACGCGATAGTTCGCATGGGACCAGACCATGCTTAAATTCGGGCAGAGGATACGCACCGTCTTCCGCGTCTTCCGCGTCTTTAAGTTGTTCGTGCATTGCTCTAACACGATTTTACCGCCTTGCGGACTCGAACGGCCAATCTACGATTGGCGCACGAGATCTTTGCCAGATTTACGAGCCAGCTCACCACAAACGTGCACCAAGAAATCCGCCAAAAAAAAACCACTTTGATCAGCGATTCTTTCAGCCTTTGTTTTTCCGGTTCTTCTTCAAGTTTGCATTGATGTGTTCCCGTGGAATGAATGCGCTGAAAGCTCACCGATATCATATCAAGCTTGTACCGCCACAAAAGACTATCATTGCATATCATCTGTCACTTGGGCCATCTTCTCTGTTATATGCTATTCGCCGTTCGTTGATCCACCGCCACAGAGCAACCATTTTTTTCGAGTGTGGAAATTCTCGTCAGCCGTTTCTTCCCCGACAGGGATCCGGACGTCATACCTTTACTCCGGCTCAACAGGGTTCTCTTCGGCCGCACTAGTCCCACACATTCACTTCCCTGCAACTCAACGAAATCCCTTGTGATGGTTGCTTGTCCGGTCTCTTCTAAATGCTCTGAGTCTAAGCCCGCCTCCGCATCGCCTCCATGGTCCTCCCACGGCCCAAAATTGACTGTCGCTTTCCGACCACGAATTCAATGCGGTAGACCATCCGTCTCGTTCCCAGCCACCAGGCGAACAGCGTGAATGCTGAATGTATTCTCTCAAGCCTCGCATTACGGTACCAACTGGCCTCAAGAGACTGAAGACGCCGAAAAAAGAAGGTGCCACATCAACCAGTTGACAAGGCCCGATCACCACTGGGCCTACATCAGTGCCGTTATAGCCATGGGAGGCTGCAGCTTTGCCATCCCCGCTTTCCCCCCTCTTTGACCACTATACCCACCGGCCAGCCGGTCCTCGTAGAGACTGCCCACTGTCGACAATGGCTTCACCCAGAGCATTAACTGCAGACGATATCGCGTCTATCCAAGGCGCAGAAATCGCCCGAACCATTCTCATTGCGTTGTTTAGCCTGTCAGGTAAGGGACAAGCTCCGAATACATGATTCTCGCCATTGAGCCTTTTTGTCAGTTTACGAGGTTCGTGCTGCCTGTCCACGGCTGAATCATCTCTAAACTTTGAGCTAGTGGGCGATAACTCTAGATGAGGAGGTAAACCTCACGTCTACTCGCCCAGCGTCGGTCTGAGAAACGGTCTGCAGATGCGATATTTTTGGACGGGGTCCTGGGGCATGTCACGAATATTGTTCCTTGTGGTATGCCCAATCCTTCTCATCCGAAAGTACGCGTCCAAAGTTTACTTTGTGCAGAACCGATACCTCTCCCCAGCAATCAGCATCTTGGCCCTTTTCTGCAAGTATCAATATTCTGAGGTCCTCCGCGTTCTCACTGAGCTGCAGGTGTATCCTTACCGAACCCAAGCTTTCATGTGAGCGCATCTTTATTCTTGCCTGCATCTGGTATCCCGCTAAACTTCACGTTCGATTCGCTTCAGTTGTGAGATCTGTTCGCTCCCTCGGCTTCGAGACGGTTTTGAACCATCCTGCTTTTCTAGCTGCAAACGTGGTATTCAAACGCTCTTCGTTATAAGCATCGTGGCTCTTGGCGTGGTCCAAGGTGAGTGAGCCGAGCAGCTATGCAGTCGTGTGTACTTACGTCACTTGATTTCCAGCGATGCTAGTTGTCCGCGTCTGGTACCTCTTTGGACAAAGCCGATTAACGCGCATGGCCATGATCTCGGCCTTTATGATAACGAACATTATATCGCTTTATTTCGCCGTGGTCTCTGCGATAGAGCTGCAAGTCACTCCAAACCTGGTTAATCTTCACATTCACGGGTGTCGGGCAAGCCGACCGCCGAGGTTCTGGAGGTTGTGGCTCCCGTCTTTGGTCTTACATGTGCGTGTTGATTTTCGAACCGTCGTCTCCAACTCACCTTGCCGATTAGACACTGTTGTACTGTCTCACCGCCTATAGGGCTTTAAAAAACCGTCGCATGTTCAAGGAGGCGCCCATTTTGAAGCGACTCGTCAGGGAGTTCGTCATCATCTTAATTTAATTTCTGCCTAGTGCTGATGGTTATTTTCAGCGGTGGCTTCTTTTACTTTGTTGTATTCAGTACGGAATTGCCCATCCTGCCATGTGTTCAAATGCTGACACGGATTAGTATCTATCTTGTTCACCGCAATTGGCTCGTTTCTGTCTCAATACCCATCCGTGAGCATGCAGTAATTTTGCGATTTGTTGTTGATTCATACTCAAGCAGATCAACATTCCTGCAATATATGCAAAGTGCGTGCAAGACGTTGTTTCGGGCCATCATTTCTTATTTTCCGCGATACAGCTTCACTGTAGCTACGACATCCATCGCAGCGTCGCGCGTGATGCTCAGTATTCACTCCCTGGCAGCAAAATTAGGCTCCGACTCGGCGTGGCTCCTAAACAATATCGAGCTCAGTCGTGTTCCGTGGCGGCGCGGAGCCACGGAAGGCGAAATAATCGTAGACAGGTTCAGAAGGGACCCAGAAGAGGATGACGACTACTACGGAGTGTCTGAATCACCTTCTGCGAGTGTTGCATCTCTCAAAACGAGCCGCGTTGGTCGATGGAACGACGAGACGTGGTGAATTTGCCGTATTTTATAGCTAAAACCGCCAGTTTATTTACGGAACGTGCTGTATACTACTTGTATGGCTCGATTACCCTTTGTAGGTTTACTCATGTACGCAATACACGACTTGTCGGGGGATTCGGCGACGTTGCTGCGGTTCAACATAAATCACAGTTTGGTATCTGGCCAAACTTATACTAGGTGTTATTGTACATAGAAGAGTAGGATTAATTGGTTACTATACAGAATTCAAGTTACAGTGCGTTGTAGGGACTAATGGAACTATTGGATCTCAAGCGAAGATCGACAGCCGCTTGTCAATGTCGGCGGGATCGTTCATCTGAACATTTCCAGTCGTTAAAAACACTTTCGGGTCGATGGTTCAATGGATGCGTACCCGTAGACTGCAGTTCAGTCCAGAGATGGCCTTCATCTCCTCGGGTTCCAGAGTGAAGGACTGGATTTCCAGGTTTTCGAGATATTGTTGTTTGATGTCAGACTTGGGGATGACCGCAGTACCGCGTTGGGTCGCCCAGCGCAGCAACACTTGTGCGGGAGCTGGCGCGGCTCGTCAGTCGAATTCGACACAGAATGAAATGGACCGAGCTCACATTTGCTGTGCTTGCTTGCGATCGATTTAACAAGCTCGAGGCTCAATAAGCTGGAAGCCCCGTGGTCCAAGGAGATCTCGTAGTAGCCCTGGGGCCCAAGGGACGAGTAAGCGGTGACCGCTACTCCGAGGGACTTTGCGAGCGCAAGGAGGGGTTCTTGCGTCAGGTACGGGTGGAGTTCAACTTGTAAAACTTGAGGCTTGAACCGGGCATAGCGGAATATATCTATGAGAAGGGAACCCTGGCAGTTACTGTAACGATACTTAGTAAGTATCGAAATGTACGGTGAGAGGTTGCGGGTCTGACCTGATTCCGATGTTCTTAACGAGACCGGCGTCCACAAGCTCCTCCATCGCCGTCCAAGTCTCTTGCAAGGGCGTGTCTTGGAGATGAACGGTCTGCCCGTCAGGACCAAACCATTCGGGAGGGTATCGCTCCGCCGGGTCGACATATTTAAGGGCGATGGGGAAATGGATCAAGAAAAGATCGAAATCTAGGAAGCACGATCAGTGAAAATTCAACTTGTCAATATTGATGGGTACAATCGAGGCCCCAAGCTGCCAGCTGCTTCTTTGCGAGAGCGTGGACGTGTTCTTTCGCATGGAAATTGTTCCACAACTACATTTTTCAGTTCAAGCTTTGACTCCGAGCGACAACAGGCACACCTTTGAAGTAATGACTGCAAAATGTGAGCAACATAGATCGCGTTGGAAAAACAGGTACTCGCATAATTCCTCCCGTTTGACGAGGCCTTCGCTAATAGCGCGCCGGACGCCTTCTCCTGCTTCCTTTTCATTTCCGTAGTCACCTGGTTCGAAGGTCAATCAAGGAGCGCCTCTGCAGTGTTACGAATACTCACAAGCTCCGTCGAAGAGACGATAGCCAGCTTTAATCCTGGAAAAATCGTGAGACAGTCCAGTGCGGCGGGTGGGATCGAACGCACGCATTGTAGACGGTCTGACGTGGAATTCAACAACAGGAAAGCGGAGAACAACGAAAGAGGGACCCACATCGGCGCATTTGGGCTTGGGAACCTGGGTATGTTGTTAAAAAGTGGACTCGGGGTACCGATAGTTGACTCACTTTCCACAATCCATGTCTGTGGTATCGAGAGTGGTGAGCGGTTGAACATGGGATCGTCTGCGAAGCTTACCCAATAAGGGGCATCTGTGGAAATCAAGATCAATATCGAGGATATGGTTGAAATTATGGAGCGCACGGGTTGTCCGGTTCTTGGGAGCAGAATAGTCGTCATGTTTAAAGTACTAGTGAGGATGTTAATGGTGAGCACCCAGCGAGCGCAGGCTGAAGATATAGGCTGCTGGAGAATTCGCGGGGAATTGTATCTTTCGGGCCGGGGCTAGACGAGGGTCGAAAGCAGTGAATGAGCCGGACACTAGTTCGGTCTGTGGTCTATCTAGGCATCGACCAAGTCAGTCAGGATCCGGCAGGGGATTCTCGCTGGGACTGAGCTGGTCCATGGCGGGACCAGGTAACCCAGTCTTAGACGGTTGCAATTAATATTGTGATGTCGTGTGAGAAAGACTCGGAAATAGGACGTTGTAAGATTTACACTGGATGGCAAAGTGACGCGGCCTGTTACAGAGCTTGCTTTCATTAGTATCTGCCGGTTTCGAGGTACGAGAAGTGAAAAAACACCCTAAACTTGACGCGCGATTATGAAAGGCATATATTCAAGATACAGACAGATGCATCGAGAACGGACCATAAGAGGCAGAAATGGAGCCATGGTCCGTCAATTCTAGGCCGCCGAGACACTCGCATGAAAAGGATTGACGATCGCACCGGGCCGTAGGGTCCAAAGCCAGAATCTGTATTCCATTTCAAGGCGCCGCTTGCTCCAGCTAACGCTGACACCTAGTCCAGATATTCTGGGAGAGTTGTATCAGGAAACGAAGAAAAAGAGCGCAAGCTAAGTGCAAGCAACATTCTGGATGATCAGGGTGACGATGAGGAATTCGGCTCACCGATTCAGCAAGTTGACTACAAGGAAACTTGAAATGTGCATTGGTGGAAGAAGGAAATAAAGAAGCTGGTGAACATAATCAGTGCAAAGATATGTGAGAAATCACAACCCGCCATCGGGAGGGGTAACGCGACACATTCGAATTCGTGCTTCATACCATCGAAGACTTCGACCACCAAGACTGTAAGGAAGGCTGAGGGTCAGGAAGCCTTGTGCTTGAATAGCGGTTGGCTGCGGTTGGTCCAAGGTTGGTCCAACTGGAAAAGGAAAGCTGTGCGGTAGCTTTGTTCCTGCTTGCTGTGCAGCGTGGTCGCATGGATTCGAACGACGCCTATGGCATCAATTGTCTTTTCCCCGTTCCACGTCGTCCCGCGATTAATCCTGCTCTATGGTGTTTCGGCTAGACCTCAGACCTTACAAAATTCAAATGGCTGCCTCGTCGGACGCTCCGCCGTACCGGAGGATCTGCCGCTCATTTGATATCACGAATCTGCTTGAAATAATTAGGCGGGTCACCTGGCAAAAGGGTTCGCGAATCCATATAAAGCCGCCTTGCGTCCACTCACACTCCAATGGCGCTCCCAAAGCATCTGCTGAATGACCCTGAAACCCTTGTTGTCGAGTCGCTCGTTGGGCTATGCGCCGTCAATAATCAGCTGGCGTTTGACCCGCCGAACAAAGGTAAGGACGTCTGGCCCTCGTACGACGATATCTGATGTTGGTTATCATATAAGTGGTGTACAAGTCCAAGTTGGACCGCTCGAAGGTCGCGCTGATTTGTGGAGGAGGCTCGGGGCACGAGCCGTCGCATGCGGGCTTCGTCGGTGAGTTCCTCTCGATTCTGCGAAATGCGAGGCTGACTTGTATGCAAGGCGAGGGAATGCTCAGTGGTGCGTCTTCCCAGCTGAAATCTGACCAAACTTAAAGTGCAAAATAGCCGCCGTCTGTGGAAACGTCTTTGCTTCGCCAAATTCCACGCAGGTCCGCCGAGGGATCGATCTCGTCGAAAATGACGCTGGGTGGGTTTTACGTTCCCTCCGAGGGATCGCGCAATTTTCCACCTGTGTGAAGGTTCGCAAGCCACGCCTTTTGGGACCTCACACGGAAAAATGCCTGATCCCCCGACTGCTTTATCTTAATTCTGACTTTCGTGCCATAGAACCTTGATCCTCGTTAAGTACGAGCCCGCCGATTTGTGCACGAAGAAATGATACTGAGGCTGGAATCACAGGAACTACACTGGCGACGTCCTGAATTTCGGGCTGGCAGCGGAGCAATACGCCGCTGAGCACGCAGAAAAGTCGGACAAGGTCAAGTTCATCGTGGTCGGCGACGACGTTGCAGTCGGTAGGACGCAGGGCGGGATTGTCGGGCGCAGGTATGTTGTGCTGCAATTGAATCATACCGCGATGCTGATGCCCACCTGCAGAGGTCTCGCCGGCGTTGTCCTCGTCTATAAAATCGCCGGTGCACTCGCAGCCCAGGGCGGTTCGCTCGACGATGTCTATTCCGTCGCGAAGTGGGTCGCAGGGCGTATCGGCACCATCGGTGTCGGACTTGAGCACTGCCATGTCTGTCCCATTTCCTACTTACCGCCTACATCGCATCTGATATTGTATCTAATCCACCAGGTTCCCGGCACCGCCCCGCCCTCCTCCTCGCTTGCGGCCAACGAGCTCGAGATCGGGCTGGGCATCCATAACGAGCCGGGTAACGCGCGCCTCTCGCCGGTGCCGCCACTTGCTGAGCTCATGCCATTGCTCCTCAACCACATCGCCTCCACCACGGACGCGGAGCGCGCGTTCCTGCCGTTCAAGGACGACGGGGCGGACGAGGTCGTGCTGCTGGTGAACAACCTGGGCGGGCTGAGCGAGCTTGAGATGGGCGGCGTGGTGGGCGCGGTGAGCAAGGAGCTGGGGAAGAGGAAGATTGGCGTGAGGAGGGTGCTGGCGGGGGCATTTATGGTGGGTGTTCCTCCTCTCGCAGCTGCCGACTTCGTGACGCAACGCAGACGAGCCTCAACATGCCCGGCTTCTCACTCTCCCTGCTCCTCCTCCCGCGCCCCAACGAGGCCGGTGCACCGACGCTGGCCTCGCTCCTCGCGCTCCTCGACGCACCCGCACAAACACCGGGCTGGAAGTGGAACTCGGGCGCGCCGCCGCTGACGCCTACGCCGCTCGCGCCCGCTGCATCCAGTTCTGCTTCGATCACAACAGCGACTTCCGCTATCAGTGCGGCGGACCCGGCGGCCTTCCTGAAGGCGCTGCAGGGTGCGTCCGCCGCGCTGGCGGCTGCGGAGCCGGAGATTACCAGGATGGATACGATTGCGGGGGATGGGGATTGCGGGCTGACGTTGAAGGCGGGGGCAGGGGGTGGGTCTATTTTTCTTGTTCTGATCTGTCCCTCGCTGCTGCATTCACTTTCCTGCCTTGCGGCGTCCTTCTTCGCTGCCCTTCCTTCGTCCCTCCTGTGCAAACCTACACATTCTTTGTCTGTGACGCTGAGTGATCGATTGACTAACGTGCATTTTGCTTGTTTGCCAGGTGTAACCCAAGCAATCGCCGCCGGCACCATAACGGGCACAGACCTCGTTGCGGACGTGCGCGCGATTGCCAAGGTCGCGGAGACGGAGATGGGGGGAACGAGTGGAGCCTTGTATTCGTGCGTATGCGTTTCGTTGCTCTCCTTAAGATCATGCCTCCATCCACAAACCATGCCCATAACATACACAATTCTTTACTCCATGACTATCTTGAGAACGAGCCTGACACTCACCTCTTAGGATCTTCTTCTCCGCCTTGGCCCAAGGTCTCCAATCCGCATCCATAACCACCTCCACCACGACCGCGACGCCCGAGCTTTGGGCGGCCGCGCTCGCCGCTGCCCTCGACAAGCTGTACACATACACCCGCGCGCGCCCGCCTTCGCGCACGCTCGTCGACCCGCTCGCGGCCTTCATCGACTCGTTCGCGGGCTTTGACTTCACGCCCGACTTCACCGGCGCGGTGGCCGCTGCGCGCGCGGCGGCGGAGCACACCCGCGACGTTGATGCGAGGGCGGGCAGGAGCGCATATGTCGATGTGGAGGTATTGAGGGGGGAAAGGGTGCCGGATCCGGGGGCGTGGGGTGTGATGGTTATTTTGGAGGCGCTTTGATTTGAGCGAGGGGGCGAGGGGTATCGAAGGAATCTGAAGCCTGTGTGTGTACGAATAGCTGTGAAATGCAATCTTACCGACAGTCATGTACGAATTTTGTGTTACTGTTTGCGGCCGATCGACAAAAGTCGCTTTGACCGACACGTGACTTTTAACAAACAATTGCAAAATCTCTTGGGAGTCTGCTTCGACCACAACAAGCCAACAAGCTCATGGACGCGGAAAACCCCTATGACGCGGCCCTGGGAAAGGTCGACTGGTACGAAGGAGACTCAAACGAGGAGGCAATAGCTTGCAAACTCAAACTTCAAAGGGTGAGCGTGTCGTTGGGATTTAACCTTGAATTCGGATTCTAAAGTAGTATATTCTACTCAGGAGGAACCTAGATCCTTTCCAATGAGGAACCCCCTCGCAGAACACTACCTGACCTCGAACGACGAGCCAAAGGCTGCTCATATAGCTGCACTGGCAGATATCATGCAGACCCAGAATGCCACCCTTGCCGCACTGAGGGCCGAAATTTTGACGGTGCATTCTGCGGTGCTGAAAATGCAGGTGAAGCGAAACACTCTTATCGAGCAGGAATATGCACTGCTCGCCGAGATGCATCTGTTCAAAGGCGTCGTGTCGCCGATCCGACGCTTGCCCCCCGAGATCCTTGGGGAGATATTCCTCTACTCCATTCCGTTATTGCAAAAGGATCACAAGCTTCGCGAAAAATCCGTCCACGAGCATCCGGATTGGTCAAACGATCTGGAGAGAGCCAAAACTCCCTGGCATCTGGGTCAAATTTGCCGGTATTGGAGGACAGTCGCTCTTTCGTTGCGATCTCTATGGTCTGTATTCGATTTGTGGCCCCTTGGACGCGATAAAACGCTCCAGGAACTCTGTGGGTATGGTTATTCAGGCTTGTCCCATTCGGAGGATCTCAAGGCTTGCCTCCCCGGGCTTCCTGAGCGAAGTCTCGCCTCTGTCGAAAATCTTCTCCAGCGGTCCGCCCAGGCGATTTCGTGTCGAATGATTTATCGCGAATCGGATGAAGCTCGCATCATGCTCCTTTGCGATGCCATTTCCGCATATTCACGTCGTTTGGGCCACCTGTGCCTTGTGGACTTTCCGCAGATCTTGTTGGACCGATTCTCCGGATCGAATGCGCAGTACGAGCAGCTCCGCAGTCTTGCACTTGTCTTCAATTGCTCCGAATGGGAGCCCGACGTCGACTTTCAGTTCCCCCCATGTCTTACAGAGCTCTCTTTGACATGGGTACGTGTCACCCGTGATACTCAGGCATCCATCCCTTGGGCACAACTTACCAGATATTGCGAGAACAATTGCATCTGGCAAACAAAGGAAGATCGATGGGTCGCATATCGCCATCTTGAGAACGCGATCGATTTCTGCGTCCAATTTCCCGCGTACCTCGAGGCCCCGGAGGACACTGTTCTCATTCCCAAGCTGCAGCACGCCCGACTGAGTTTCAAGGGAGGAGAATATATGCTGAATTTCTTCGTTTTTCCCCTTCTCCAGAACCTCAGTTACGACCATACCGAAGCTCCTCGCTCTAGGCCCCTTGACCAGAGTTTTCAACTGCCGCGGTCATTGTCCCATCTGCGAGGTCTGCGACTACGCCTGAAGGGCTCCTCACAGTCGCAGTCGATCGCAATAAGGTTTAGGGACATATTGGCGGAGTCCCCGGAACTCAGCGAGATCTTCATAGACCTCGCGGCCTTCCAAGTTGAACTCTGCGATATCGCGGCGAGTCTCACTCCGTCGGCAACCCGATCACCTTTGTGTCCGAAATTGGAGGTGCTGCGCCTCGGACATGGCAAGATACGGTTTTTCGACGAGATCACCAGCATCGAAGACATGTTGCGGTCTCGCTTCGGGGAATGCAAGGATGTTACACGAATGCGTGAACTTACGCTATATGGCCTCGACATCCCGGAATATCTCTGCGAGGAAATGGTTGACGTCTCAAGGCCATACGTGGATGAAGGCGTGGATATTCACGACAGAGAATATGAACATGCTTTCTTGGAAGAACACTTCTGCAACTCCAGGTAATGCAGAGACATTCAGCAGAAAATAACGCACAATATGTACATCAGGACTCCAAATTTATGGATTTAGACCAGTGGGCAAAACCGCCTCGGATTTAGCAATTTGTGTTCGATCGAGAAAAAAGTCGCTTTAACCTTAGCTTAACCGGCACGTTTGAGCGCGGGCTGGGAACCGATTTTAGATTGTAAGCCCGTTGAGAGGCAGGCTGGTCCAGCCAGCACACTGAAAAATAAACAACCACACTCTCCGGGTCCTGAGTCCGGGAAACTCCCCGCCCGTCTTTCCGGATACTTGAGCGAGCGGATACTCAGGGGCAAGATGGATGTAGAAGAGGAAGAATAAAAGTAAAGTAAGTAGCCTGTGGCTGACCTTCTGAGGCTTGGAAAGTGGGACTCAATGAGAGACACCATCAAGTGGCGGTGCTGCCATTATCGCGATGGGAAACGATGGGATCAACCTTACGTGATCTTGTGGTGAGTCCAGTGGCAGAAAGCCACGATTTGGCCACGATCGCTCTTGTCCGACACAGCTGGCAGCTGCAGGTATGTAGAGCGTCCCCGCTTGTTCCAAGAGGATCGATCTCATCCGCTTTTGGCTTCACACCGAGATTTGAAGCTAATCTGTGAGTTTTCTGGCATCACGGTCTGTGAAATCTTCTGAGTCGCGACAAGAACACCCCCAGCCCCATGGCGACCACACTTCCTGTCGAACTTTTTCGAAAAATCTTCAAGAGTTCTTTGTTCACGCGAGAAGAAGCCATCGAAAAGGGCAGGATATCGTTTCTTGATGTCCCGTGGAGTCTGACGCTTGTGTCGTCACAATGGAGAGCAGTCGCCCTTGACATGCCCTGCCTGTGGGCCTCCCTGGTCATCTCAATCGAGCCTTCGACCCCTTCTTGGGTCAACTACGCTCTCGGTCTTGTGGAGGCACAACTCTCCCGTTCCGGCACCCACCCGCTGCAAATTGTGTTTATGTCCAGGGAAACACCCGGATACACTACCCAGAAGCTGTTCCGAGTAATTTCGCGGTCGTCAGACCGCTGGGAAACTCTGGAGCTGGACTCTGTCTGGCATCTGGAATGGACCCATTACAGCATCCAAGACAAGCTTCCGCTGCTGCGCGAGATGTACATATGTGCTAAAAATCTCCCGCCAGACGTCTTCCGGTCGGCCCCCAACTTGCGAATTGCTCGCATCGTCAATCCGGACCGACACCATGAATTTGACTTTCATGTGGCCCAGCCTCCAGCGGTGGGCAGCAACAATATACAGCTTCCCTGGGCACAGCTCACAGTTCTAGAGAGCACTTATCGAGATCGCCTCCAGTTCGAAGGAATGCTCCTCGCGCCGAACCTGGTTGAATGCCAAATTACCGTTCCTTTTCTGGACTCTGACCTGGTCCCGTGGACGGCCCCAGCGCAGCCAACGGTCTTCCCGGTCCTGGAGGCCCCTGTTATGTATCTTGACGCGTTGCGCCTGCCCGCCCTCGAGGCGCTCCAGATACGAACCTCCTGGCCTTTCGAACATCTAGTGCGCATGCTACAGCATTCAGCGTGTTCCTTGAAGAGGTTCTGGATGAAAGGACGTCCACCCGTGGAACAGTTTCTGCCGCTGTTGGCGTGCAATCCCAAAATCTTCGAGCTAGGGATCCTCGGGAACACTCTGGATGGGCCAGTCGAGGATGTCGACGCCATCATCGCTGCGCTGACGCTGCGTGACCCCAACGGTCCACAACAGCAGCAGCCTGTGTACGCCACACAACTTACCAGTTTGTCCGTCCGCGACCAGTCAGAGAAGGTGAATATGAAGGCCATCCTCCGCATGGTGGAATCACGCGTGCGGTTGTCTCACCTGCATGGGTGTTCGCGTTTGGAAAGGTTTTGCGTGCTGGGAGGCGGGGTCAGAATTCACCGAGGGGCGACAAAGGCCCGTCTTGACGCCCTTCAAGCAGACGGGTTACATGTCGAAATCAAGCCAAACGACGACAATGACGCCGAGTACAACATACTTCTGCGAGCGAAACTCCTTAGATACATATGATATATCCCGCCTCACAAATGTTTTGAAATGCATTGAATCTTCGGGTTTGACTTCTTACCCAGTTGTGCGCTATTGCTGGCTCTTCCTGCCCCAAACAGCTGGAATAACGACGCGACGCGACGCGTTTGGATCACGTGAACCGTGATAGTCACGCGGACACGTCGAGTTTCCTCCCTTCTCCCTTCTCCCTTCCTCCTTGTTCCTCTTTCCTCGTATTTCCTTGTATTTCTTCCCTGGGACTCCTGGCTGTAGGTATTTAGTACTCCTTCACTCAGCGAGAAGATTTTGACTGTCTGCACCAGTCAGAGATTCGACGATTGCTGTCCGACTCGGAGCAGTATCGCCGATATGGACCAGACGCGTGAATCGCGAGGCTCTGGAAAGACAAGTACTGAGGACAAGAGCGAGTCCTCTCGGGCTGGCCGTGATCTTCCACGAAAACCGCCGCGCGAGAAGCGGAAACGCTCGCCAGCGCCAGTTGCGCCAGAGGACCGACATGTCCTCACACCCTGGCTCGCGTCGATGCCCGCTATCAAGCAGCCAATAACCGCGGACCAGAGGTATCTAATCATCGTATTGTTCCTCCAAACTTCTTATGAACGCGACTGCAGGCTGCACCAGGAGATAGTTGCCTATGTGGCTTACGTGAAGCCGACTCCGCAGGAGACGACGGCGCGCCAGACGCTGTTTGAGGTCATACAGAAGGCGCTGCGGCGCCGGTTTCCGGACGGGGAGCTGAAGATGTTCGGGAGCGCGGCGACGGGCTTGTGTCTCCCCACAGGGTGAGCCGACCGACTAGACGCTGGTGGAACGCGACTGACGCGCGGTGGGTAGGGACATAGACCTTGCGGTGATAACGCGGGAGGTGATACCAGCGGCTGAGAAGAAGCGGCCGCTCTTCCAAATGTCTACGATACTCAAGGGGGCGGGCATCACCTGGGACGTCCAGGTGAATCATCGGGCGCGGGTGCCGATCCTCACGTTCAAGAGCCTCCCGGAATACGGTAAGCAATGACTCTTTTTGCGGTGCACTGTAACTAATTTCCGCGCAGGGTCTTTCAATGTCGACGTGGGGATCAATAACGGGGATGGACCGCGGGCTATCCCGATTGTGACCGAGTATCTGGACAAGATGCCCGCTCTCCGGTCCCTCATTCTCATCGTGAAAGGGTTCCTGTCGCAGAGGAACCTCAACAACGCTGCGTACGGCGGGCTTGGGAGCTATGCTGTCACGCTCATGTGCATCAGCTTTCTTCAAGTGAGCAATTCTTCTTTTCTCATTGGTCTGAATCTGACATCGGGCAGCTCAACCCCAGCAAGCGTCCGCAGGACTATATCGACAAGCCGATGGAGACAGAGTCTCTCGGCTCGCTCGTGGCCGACTTTATGTTCTACTATGGTATTGAGTTTCCGTACGCCACTTCCTATATTTCCGTCGCCGAGGGCAAGCTCCTTCCCAAGGAGTCAGCGGAGTGGATCACGAGCAAGGTTCCTGATGCCCTCGCGATCCAGTGCCTTCTCAATCCAGGTCCGTATTCTTTTTCGATGCAGGATCTTCAGCTTACAAGGGACGGCAGAAAACGATGTGGGCAAGTCTGCAGGCCGTTTAGACGCGATTCGGAGCGCCTTCAAAACGGGGTATGCGACGATCCTGCAGATGTCTCTCGCGGATACTAGCCTGCTCGGCCCGCTGGTGTCTCTAACTCAGTCGGTACGTCGAATGCACTTTTTGGTTACCTCACCCCTTTCACTCCTGCTTCCCTCAGACCCTCACCCACCGTGCCCATATCCAGCACATCGTCGACTCCGGCAAGCTGCAGGCGGCCGTAGCCCCGCCGCCGCGCCACCCGAAACACAAGCCTGCACCGAAACCGATCCCGCGCCAGCCGAAGCAGCACAGACCGGCGCAGCCGCCGCCCCAGCAGCCGCGCGCGCATCTCCCACCTCCTCCCCCAGGCGCGAACCTCCCGCCAAGGCCCGGCGTCCAGCCTCCACCGCGGCTACCACCGTTGCTCGCGCCGTCGCCACCCGAGCACGTCCCGTATGGCGCGGCGTTCGGCGCGGGCTCTGCGATGGGGCGCGGGCCGTACAGCAGCGGGAACGGGGACGGGAGCCTCAACCGCAAGGGCTCGGGTTTCGCGGGGATGCGCTCTGCGACGCCGCCGCCTGGACCGGCGCCGCATCCGCGGTTTGATCCCGAGTGGCCGCCGCGCGGGGGTGGGAGTATCAAGAAGAAGAGGACGCGCAGGCCGGAGGCGAAACGGCGGAAGGTGGATGTCGGTGGTGAATAATTTATGCTGGGCATTGTACGACGACGTTTCTCTTTCTCTTTCTCATCCAGCATAGACACATATGGCATATCATCGCGCATACACACATACAATATTAATGTACCTATTTCTGTAGCTCTATCGTTTTGTACGACCTGAATCGAGGACTTCATGCACCGCGACAGACCGCGACTCGGCGAATCGGACCTCAGCAGGTAATTATTTATTTATTTTGATGGTTAAATGTTTATTGACTTTCCCATCACGTGTCACTGCATAGTTCTCCAAGCGAATCCGTCTCCCTTAAATTCACGCACCATGTCGACCGACCTCCAATGGCTCCTTGTCCGCGTACGTCGTCTTCGACGTTCCCGACGGTATCCTATTCGCCGTACTTATCGCCTGGTAGCACAACAACTCCTTCATCGTGAAGCGGGGGCCGTCAGTGGGACGTGTGTTTTCCAAGGAGAGCGTGAGTTATCTCATCTTTTCCCCTGCTTTACACGACTTTTAGCTGATAAGAAAGTAGGGTAACCTCCGCAACCTCCACTCCCAGAAGTTCTCTGGGTTGGCCAACAGCAAGGTTCGCCGAAAATCCAATCTTTTTCAGCGCGGTAGTTAAATTAGCAGAATTTTTAGACCGTCCACATCCACGACTCGGGCAATGGCATCCAGATCGTGTCTCGCAAACAAAAAGCCGCACCCGGTGCCGTGTCGCGCGCAACGTCGAAGGACGTGATTCGGTCGCGGACAGGTTCCCGCCGGGCACTCGGTGTCGCCGCCTCTGTCACCGCCAAGAAGGCCGGCAGACCCGACCTCCGCACTGTGAGTGTCTTTCTGTGTTGTTCGATTTTTCCCGGCTTTTTCTTTGGCTTCGAATGACGGAGGAGGATTGGATGAGCGCTGCCCTGTTTGGGTATGCGCGTCGGCGACGGTGTTCACCTGCTTTGGTGTGCTTCAGCGTAGAACACCCGCATGTGCCGCGACCAGCTTGCCCGCGAGGGCTAACCTGTCTTGGGTGGGCATCGGCATACAAGTGACGGAGAAGCTTGGATATGTGGGAGCCTACGTGTTTGCGTGCCGGCGCTCACGAGTGTCATCACTCCCGTGGTGGTTACTCCCCCGCCCGCGGGTCGTTGTCGCTTTTGTCGCATCGGTGCAGAACGCTACTTCGAGTTCTTGCCGATTGTTATGCGCTCGGCCTGTCCTCCCCTCTCTTGCTTTGCGGCGCAATCCTTTGTGCCAACGCGCCTTGCAGGCTCTGCTTGCTCGGCCCAGCGTCGCCATCCTCTAGATTTTCTTTTGGATTTTTTCCCTTCCTTCCTTTGTTTCGGACCGCACTCTCGTTAGAACCCACTGGACTACAATGAAAGCTGGGCGTGGACATGTTTGCAATATTAACCCCATCCACCGGCGGGTCGATCAAACCTCCGGTGGATATCGCCATGTCGCTATCGGGCCCCGTTCGTCGCTCGACGCGGAGGATTCCGACTCTTTGGCGCTCAAATTCTTTTCTTTTTTCTTCTTCCCCCTCCTTTTCTTCCTTTGCGAAACATGCTAACACTTTTTGCATAGGCCGCCCTCGCCCGCGTCTCCGCCCTCCTCGCCGCTCAGAAGGAGCCCAAGGAGGCGCCCGCGAAGAAGACGCGGTCCAAGAAGTCGCAAGCCGCCCCCGCCCCCGTCGCTCCCCGCAAGTCCAAGGCGGCCGCCGCGGACGACGACGACGACGACCTCCCGGACCTCGTCTAAGCCGCTTTCCATATGTTGTCATGTATCGTTCCCAGATTATGCACATATGCCATGATGATTAAAAGACCTTGCGTGCCTGTCGATAGGATGATCGTCCCGGCCCGGCGTGAATTGCCCTTAATTGAAATGAGCAGCGCACAGCGGAGATCCGGCTTTCGGACGCTTGGCCTGGACTGTGGATTGTTGTCCGTGATAAATGAGAGGAAATTCCAAGCTTCGGGCTTTCAAGTTCTCCGAAGAGTACTACTAGTACACGAAGATTGTACGCAGTAAGCCCTCGATCCCTGCTGCTCTCAAGCCTTGCAGAGCGGCGGCCTAGGCTTGACAGGATCGATAAACAGAACTTTTACCTCTCCCCTAACTGCCACTCGATTGCCAAAACCCGCCACTTCCACGCGCCTCCAAACGTCCGGGGCAAACCTCACGCGAACCCAAACGTCTCACCTTGTCCCAAATTCAAATGGATATTGTTTAAGTAAGGCGCGGCCGGGGTGCGGGTTTGTCCCAGGAACTCGAAGTCGTCAAGAATCATGTCTACGCCAGATGTCCCGACCACGATGGGCGCGCTGCTCATTGGCAGCTTCTTCGCGTCTTTGTGAGTCTCTCTTGCTTAGTAGAGCGCGACGGGGTGCTCACCGTTTCATAGGCTCTCGGGGGTGGTCATTCTGCAGACATTCATGTACCTCCGCGCGTACCAAACCGACCCGCTGGGTTTCAGACTTCTCGTGAGTCCGTCGTCTGCAAATCCAGATGTATAGACTCACCACTTCCTCAGGTCCTCGCTGTCACGTAAGGAATGGTCTTGTGCATCCTGAGACGTACGCTGACTCCCCGCAGGGGCCTCGACACTCTGCACACCGCATTCATCTGGGCAGGCCTGTGGGACTACTTCATCGCGTACTATGGGAACGCTTCTAAGATAGATTATATTCCCTGGTGCGTATCTGGCACGACTATGTGTCCTTCCGTTCAGCTGACTCTATTCTAGGAGCATCTCAGTCAGTTTTAACTCTCGACGCACCTCGGAAACATGTACTGACCCGCAATAAACGCAGTTGACGGTCATTCTAACAGTAAGCCTGCTCCCGATACAAGGACGGAACGCGCTGACTCAGAGCATCTAGGCACTGGTTACATTCCTGGTGCATTGGTACGTCCCTCAAGCTCCATGAAGCCCCCCTCCGTCATTCAGACCCCGCTAGCTTCTTCGCGCACCGGATAATGCTCCTCAGCAAGCGGAACTGGATAATGGTGGCGCCCGTGGTACGCACCTTTGCCTGGTACATATCGCGATCTCCCTCTCATCAGGTTCCCTTACAGGTTATTCTTGCCCTCGTCCGTCTGGGTACGTTTCGGACCTCTATCGAGGTAATCCAAGTTAACGTCCTGCCGACTCTCTGTAGGCTCAGCGTCTGGTGAGTGCCCTCCCCAGCATCGCTTTCTATGACTGAAGAGATTCACAGTATCGACCTCGGAGATGTATGTGCCTGTGCCAAAATTCCGGACGTTGTATAATGGGTACCACCAGGTTCCGCTACAAATCCTATGAGCTCTTCAAGCTGCACGCTCGCGTGAGTTGCTTTCATCTCCTTCCCGCCCCGCCCTAGCCTGACAATATCTTCAGTGGATCTTCACGCTCGGCCTGTCGGTTTCGTCCGCGGTGGACATCGTGATCACAGGGCTGCTCTTCTACCTCTTCCAGTCAAACAGGCCGGACGCCGGGCAGTAAGCGCGGGTCTCCCAGCATTGCAGAGCGAGACTGAGTAACCGCCGCAGCCTGAAACATGTCCTCGATAAACTGAAGCTGTATGCGTTCGAGACCGGGAGTCTCACTTGGTACGAGGATGACCATTGACCTCCGCGACTCGGGGCTGATCTATCCTACTCTCCAGCATTGGCACGATCATCTCGATGATATGCGTACGCCTCCTTGCATCTGTACGCCAGCAACCACCCTGACGTTTCTCCGCCTCTCAGTGGGTCGCCATGTCCCAGAACCTCGTCTTCCTCGGACTGCACTTCGTCATCGGGAAACGTTAGTCTTTTATCTCAGCCTTCATTCTCCGCTCACCCCTCCTCCTCCTTCCGGCTTTCAGTGTACGCAAACTCCCTCCTCGTCACGTACGTGCCTGCTCCCTCTCCGCCTCACCCTGCTTATCAGCTATCGCTCTCCGCAGCCTAAACACCCGCCAAAACATCCGACGCGCGGGCACCTCTTCCTCCGGCGAGCGCGGCGCAGTGCTCTACCTCGAATCGCACCCGCGGAGCGTCCACCCGCGCAAGTCCTCCGCGCCGTTCGGCGTCCCCTCGACGCCCGCCCGGCAGTCCCTCATCGACGAGTATAACCCTGGGACGTCGCCGAAGGTACGCATGCCCGCGGAATGTGTCCCCCGAACGAGTGCTGACATGTAATGTTTTGCATTTGCAGGAGCTACAGATCAACGTAGAGACGACGACGAGTATACAGTACGACGCGTACATGATGGACCCCAAGAAGTCTCCCTAGTACTTATATCGTGTAGCAGTTAGATGCAGTGTCATCTTGTGTACGACCCATTTGTATTCATGCATTCGGTGCAAACGTAGTCCTTATGTTGTACGACCCATCTTTATTTATTCGATGCAAGTCTTCCGTGCAGATGCTTCTGATACCTATGTACGCGCCCGCATGGCAAATATTCTTCGCGGTGAGCTGTGGCGTTTCTTTGATTGTGGCGTTGGGATTTGAGGCTTATGTGATCTACGGTGCAATCAGACGTTTCTAACGGTTTCTGCTGATCTGAGGGCGCTTGGGGCTTGAAAAATTGTTGATCTTGGTAGGCATTGCACATTTGGGATCGATTGCTTGATCTTTGAGAGCTTGAGAGGATCGTCGACTTGTACTATGGGAACTGCGCATCTTGTCCTTGAAGCTGGCGAGCTGGGGAAGCGGGACGGCAAGGGTGAGAGCCTCCAAGAGAATGAATGAAAATACAACTGGTCCGCGCCCAAAATCCAAGGAAAATAAATACCAGCCCCAGATCATCCTTGATCCCCCATGTGCTTGAATAGCCGTCGCGCTGGCCCGCCCATGCTTCTCGCTTCGTCAATCACTGCGACGCGGTTGAACGGCCCTCGTTTCATCTCCGCCCTCCGCTTGATCTCGCAGATATCCTGGAACGCCATCGAAAACCCAAATTTGTAACCGAGCGCAAATGCGTAGCTGCCTTTGATTTCGTCGATATTGCCCAGGTGGTGGAGATACTGCAAGCCTTCAAACGGTCGTCGGAAGTCCCGCATGATCGGGAGCATACAGTTATCCGTCTGCTTCGGTCGTCCTTTCTTGCGCTGTTGATGCTGCTGAGGCTGGGCTTCGCTCTTTGACCTTGCGATCTCCCTGTTCGCGTCCTGGAACCGCGTACGCAAGTCCACGATCCGATCCCTGAGAATCCTCAGGTCCGCAGCAATAGCGACGGCGAGAGGACTGTCTCCGATCGATGCGACTGTCATACGATGGTACGGTTCCCCGATGTCCTGGTCTGCGGAGCGGTCTTCGTCGGCACTGATGTGGGAGGCCACTTCCGTCTCAAATTTCGCCTGGAGCTCGTCCTTGATCGCCACCCCGGCCGCGAGGAGGGAGTCCAACACAAACGGTCCCAGCTTCGAGCTGCGTTTCTTTGAATGACCGTTTTTTGTGTCGAAGCATCTAGCGCGCGACAGACGTCCGATAGAACGTTGGTCCGCCTCTTCGACCTTCTTCTTCAGGCAAAGCCCGGTTTTGCTAGCATCGAGCAAAGTCGTGGTCCTGCGGGTGTCGTCAGCATGAAACGCGACGATCGAGAAAACAACATACATATGCGCCATGCGTCGAGTTTTGGGGTCGTCCAGTCCCCACTCGTATACGGCGGTGTCATGATACAGAGAATATACACCGACTCGATCGTCTTGAAGTCCGGTTAATACTTCGACCTGAAAGGCCCGCTGAGCTTGCGCAAAAGTCATTTTCCCCAGTTTGTTTCCGAAATCGGTCACACTCTGTATCTGCTGCTCAAAATTTTCAGCCAAGAAATCGGCTGGTAAAGACACAACGGGCTGGTTCTTGAAGGGAGCGACAACGGCGGGGTCCCGAATGATAATCGCCTCATCTGTGACGTGCTCAAGACTGTGCAAGATTTGTGTCAGGGAATGCGCCTACCGCCATCGGTATCTTCACAAGACAATTCAATGACTCGAAGACGATTCGAAAGTGTGAGCAAACGTACCTCCGCCTGCCAAAAGAGACGCCAAGCTCCGGGAGCCGTGGATGGGCATGATCAGTACATCGACATAGTCGGCCAATTCCGGAACGTCGACTGCAGTGACCTCGAGCATGCAGGTGAGCACGACAAGAATTTAAGCTGACACCTAGAATACCTTTTGCATGTCGGAAGATTCCCTCATCGGGTATCTGGGAGTGATGTTATGCCACGAAAATATCTGTAGGCATGAAGGCGCACCGTCCGATCTGACGCAGTACAAAACATGAGCGGAAGATGGCATGGCGTTCCGGACAGAGCTTACCACAACTTCCTCCTGAAGGGGGCCATCGGGATCTCGAGAGGACTTGTAGAAGACTTGTCCTTCCTGCAGCTTTCCGCTGGGGTCTAACAGTAACGTCAGTCTTATGGCACCAGCGAAGCAGTTGAGGCCACTGACCAGGGATGATGTAAGCCTCCAAGGAGGTGCCCAAAGGTATCCGATATCTTGCTAGATAGGAATCCATTGCGGACTTGATGAAGTTGTGAATTTTGAAAGATAGATATGGTGTTTCAAGAGGATCGAAGCCAGCCTGAAGCAGGTCCATCGCAGCCTCCGGGACTATCAGCGGCTCTGCAACGTTCCTCAGCTCAGGCGAGGAACAGACTCAAGACGGTGCTCACCACCATTACAGGAGTTCCTGCCCGTATGTGCCGGCTTCCGTAGGTCCAGATCGAGGTCGTCGATGTCGTCTCCTTCATCAGCGTCTTCGTAGCTGCGTTTTTCAAAGCCCAGAGCACGGCTGGCGCCTGCGGCCAACCTTTGCAGTCTGGAGCGCGTGACATTCGAAACATCATTTATCGCATTCCAAAGGTATGCTGTGGCGTTCGGGCGATTCCAGTCCATTAACGGGGTGATGAGATCCCGGAGGCCCTGCTCCTGCAAGGCGCGGAAAATGGAAGCGGGCACTCCGTTGTTCGCGAGGATTATTATGGACTGCGCAGAGAGATGGGACGAGGAAGACGAGGTCGATACGGCGAGTAAGTCAAAGATCCTGTGAGCCCGAAGTAAACGACTCAGTTGGATCTTCTTTTGCGAGTCTCTGATCCATATCTTGGGTTCCAGCGACGCGTCGCTTGGGTGAAGGATCCACATTCCCTTGCTCCCGGCTATCCGACCCTGATAAGCTACGGGGAGACGCTCGTGTTTCAATCGTGCACTGATGGCGAGTGCAGCCGTGCGGTTGAGAAATCCGCAGCCGTCAGTCATGATCATCTCCGTCGGCGGGCGTTGATCTTTGGACCATTTGTCGGCGTCTAGATGATGATTATAGTGAGGGAGCCGCGGGACCAATCACGGCAAAAGTCTCACACTGGTCGTCTATGTAAAGTATGTTCTCGGCGCTGAATTCCAGAACCGGAATAGACGTCGAGAGATACAGATTTAATCGGGTCAGATATTTCGCGAACGGCTGTGAAAATGTCAGCGTGCAGTGTTAGTGCGGTGGAGAATTACGCACTTGTTTCTCATTGAGGTGCATAGGGTTATTTTTACGGATGTAGTCGTCGTATGAGATCCGGTACTGATCTCCACACCAGTCCTGAGCGACACGATCGTAGTCCTCGCTTGTCTCGATTAAATATACCTTGCTGCTTTTTGGCGGCAAAGCAATGTACGTCCGGCCGCAAAAGACGAATTTGCGGAGAGCCCACTGCTTGACAAGAGCACCGTCCTTATCGTCCCGCAGCGCTATCACGCTGACCGATCCAAGGTCGCGGGCCAGGTGGTGGGACCGCGTCATCTGCAGCGGTTCCAGCCGGACCTTGGGCGTCTGGTTTTCGCCCGAGTACAACAACCGAATGGTACATTGGACGTTGCCCCCGTAATAGTCGGGTACGCCTTCAAATTCCCCCATGAGCCCAAGCCCGCGAGACTTGTTTTCGACCGTGGCCTTGGCCTCCCGATCTAATTCTTGCCTACCAAACTGGATTAGAATGCGCAAAGGCGACATCGCGGTTGGAAGAATACCATAAGGAGAGTTCATGAGGGGTGCAGTTCCGCGGAGGGGTCCCCCGCATGATGCTGCGGACCGCAGGCGCGATGACCGCGTTGGAACCTTTTAGCAGGTCAAGATTGGCCTTCACATCGTCCCAGGTCCATTCGCCCGATTGGATACCCCTGGCGAGTTCCCATTGTACGCCCCGGGCGATCTTCATGCCGTCCAGCTGGGGCTGCACCTCCGCCGAATGGGAAATAACGTATGACTCCAAATCTTGACCGTGGCAGCCTTGGAACAGGTATTGGAGGGAGAAGGCGTCTGACAGCGGTCCGGCAGATGCTGGTTTGACCCCCGCAGCGACCCGCGGCGCTGGCGCGTTCCTTCGCGGCCCTGGAACGCGCGACTCTCGGGGTACATCAAGCCTCCGCATCTTTGCGGGCGGTAATCCCGTCTGGGGCGCGGGACGTTTGGTGCCTGATGTGGCCACGACCACCTTTACTGCTGTGACTGTGAGCCTGCAGTTTATACAGGTCAGAGAAACACACCGGAGGGGGTATCATGCGGTACCATCGTCGGCGGGGCCATCGAAGGCTACGATCTCATTCAGTGCGTGCGGACCATGAGACAAAATACACAACCTTCGATCCCGGAGATCTTAAAGTAAAATGTTTGTGGGGAATATCAGGCGGTCGACTGCGGGGCTCTGATCTTCCGGTTTTGATCTCCTCCGGCATCTTCTGAGCCAGACTTGCATCTGCTGGAACGTACAAATTTGAAACCGCGGAATCAAATACTAATCATCGGCTCACCTGTCGCGCCCGCGTCCGAAACATCGGTCAACGACGTCGACGCAGAGTCGACGGCAGTATCGGAGTCCGATGAGCCCTGCGTCAATGTCAGCGGACCTGCGCGGCGCGTCAATATTTCAAGTAGAAGGCTCGGAGGAATATGTGGTGCAACGCACGATCCATTTTCAAAACTGCATCCCAAAATTCATCCGGGTACGACTGGTCCAACTGGTTGTAAGCCGCCTGCGACATCGTCATCTGAGGTTAAATCGCAGCATCGAGCGTCAGTCTCGAATAAATGATACAGATATGCCAAACTGACCTCCGCGTCGCCCATTGTAAAATACAAGACGGGGGAGAAAATTCAAGTACACGATATATCTAACAACGGCTGTGAGCGTCGCCTCCAAAACTCGATATTGAGCAAAGGGGAAATCGGTAGGATGAAGTCGGAGGAAGATGGTTTGGTGTGACACGCGCCACGTGCGCGCGATTTGTCACAGTCACGTCCCTAATGTATCGAAAAAAAGGCGAGAAAAAATTGAAAGACAAGATAAGATGAGACGGCGCGTGTATGTACAGACGTCTAAGCATGTTGCAGCCGATAGGGAAAGGTAGCCCGAGTTCAATTGAACAAGAAGCTATTACCAATGAGTCCCGACATCAAGCTCCTCCTGGCAGCACCGTGAACGCCATACATCAGCTGCGCATGTCCGCCCCCAATCGCGGCGCCGGCAAGGTTCCGAATGCCCTGCTGGAACTGCAGCTCGCGCGCGGCCGCGTCCGGATACGCATACACGGGAAAATCCGTGCGGACAAGCGGCCAAGGCAGCTGAAGACCCAGGCCACGCAGCACGGCACCCAGCTGCGCGAACATCTCGTCCGGGCCGGAGAGGATCTTGTGCGCCAGGAACGTGTTCCAGCCTTCCCATGAGAGCACATTGGAGCCGACGCACTGGGCACCGATGGTCTGATCTGTCGCCGACGATTTATCGTCAATACGGGAGTCGTAAAAAGAAGGAAGAGGGATGTGAAGCACGCACAATACATTGGGAGTACGTGCGTCTCGTAGTACGGAGGGATGCTCTTGCTGCCGAGCTCGCGGAAGCGGCGCACTTTGCTCGCTTCCATCATGGAGGTCCCGACCGGCTGCGTTGTGCGATCCAGCGCAACGAATATCTCGCGGGCGATATGGAAGAAGGCATCCAAGCGGTAGCCCTGGCTCCCAAACAGCGCGGTCGGCGATTCCTGCTGCTGGTAGGGGACACTTGCCGCAGGCTGGGATACGGAACCGGTATGGGCGGTCGACACGGTGCCTCCGGCGACTGTCGTGCCTGCGGCGATGGGAGTCGGCGCAGCGGCAAATGATGTACTAGACACGCCTCGGACATTCGACCGTAGGGGAGCAGCCTGCGTTGCGCCCCCGCCTGTTCCACCGCTGCTTGTAGTTGCCGCGGTAGTCCCTGGTGAGAAGGCCGTTACGCCCATATGCCCCGCACGCACCCCGAGACCGGACACGCCTCCGGGCTGCTCCCCGGCGTACACACCGTACGCGGGAGGCTCGTTGTGACTCGTGTTCGTGTTCGTGTTCGTGTTCGTGCTCGTACTCGCGCCGCCCAAACGCGCCCCACACTCGGTGCAGAATCGACCTTCCCCGGGCGTCCCACACTGCGCGCAGAACACCATGGCGGGAGTAGGCAGTAGGCTGTGAACGTTGAGAATTAAGAGCCAGGCGTCGTTGACAGATAGATGGACGACATGCCTACATATGTCTCTATTTTTAGCTTGATAAATTTGCTGAAAGATATCTCCGAGGCTGCAAAGACGTCGAGTGCATGAGCATAGACAGAGTCGCAGCTCGAAGCGTTGGATTCCCAGTCAGTTTTTATCATTATTGCCATGTCATCATTCCGAGACTCTTGTACATATTACAGTTTCTATAGATCAAGTGTTAGTAAAAGTATGCGTGTAACTTATGGGCATAAGGACACACCAATGACAGTGCACTAGAATGAAAGAACGTCCGCGTCAGTAGATACACGAATAATCATAAAGGGCATATTCTCGTCAAGACAGAATCTAAAAGGTCGTCAGAAGTGATGGATAGCAAAGGTAGCCATTGGCACTTACTGCAAGCAAAACGATTGCGGTGACGATGACGAGGACAATCATCAAGCACGCTGCGCGTCGGCCGGCTCTGCGCTGGTAGTCAGCAGCAGTGCGCAGCTCGTCGGCGCCACTGGATACATCGGCGGCAACAGACGATATGTTAGACTCGATGTTGTCTGACGAGCCATGAGAGGAGAGTACCAAGTAAACGGAGACGCAAAACACACCGAGCATGCCGCCCTGTTGGTTGACGAGTGTTCCCAGGTCTTGGAATATTTCGGCGAGTTCGTGGATGCCGGTCTCAATCTCGCGGATTTCCTGTTCACGCTCTTGAATGAGAGATTCCTGGTATGCCAGCTCATGCGGTGACAATTGCTCTTGGAGGATTTGGGCCTGATGTTGCACTGAGGCGGCCTCGTATTCAGGGGGCGGACTGAATAGGTGTTAGTTTTCGTCAACATGACTGTCATGATCAAGGGTACACACTCCGTATTATCATCGACCGCCATTCGAACACCTTCGACGACTGTGCGCTGCCGCTCCACGCTGCTCTGCTGGGCGCGTTGGAACTCGACCAACGCGGTCTCCAGGTCATTCGACGTCTTCTGCATCGCAGTCTTCTGCTTTGGCTACCAAGATTCATGAGCGTATCTTCGCAGCAGAAAGAAAAGGAATACCAAGCCCATCTGTAGGACAGCCAGCTGCTTCAGGTCGTCCGAGCCGCGCTTCGCCATCGCACGCGTCGTCTCAGTCAGGTCGTGTCTGAAACGCCTCAGCAACTACTCGTAGGTCAAAGAGAAGAACACACAAGCTCTTGCGGAGTGCCGCAGAGTCTTTTGCCGTGCCCAATTGCTGCACGAGCCTGCGAATTCCCTGTACATTGGAGTTGATCTTGAAGACTTGCAGGGAAAGCGAAGACTGCAGTTCAAGGAATGCAGACTCTTCGCGAGACTGCGGCGACAGCGAGCGCGGCGCGAGACCCGCTTCAATGTCCTGGAAGCTCATTGCGAGTCGGAGCTGCGCGTGGTTATGGGGAATGAAGCAATGCCCTAATTGGGAAACGCCCCGATTACTCAAGGAAGTTGAGCCTTGATCTTCCAAAACAATAGTCTTGCTTGGTACGGGAACCATAGCGGGCGCAGGTAATTGGCATGTCTATTTATTCGGATATACCTAAAATTCAGAAATTGCGCTCGCGCGCGCCGAGTCCCGGTAGCTCTTGGCCGTCATTTGGCCTGATTTCTACATGTAACCCGGTTGCATAAAGACGGTCGATTAAATCCGCTTCAGAAACCTTATCCCTCCATCCAAGTACGCAAAATTTTTCCAATCGCGAACACCCGTGCAGATGGGAGAATCGCACGCGGGATTCTACCATGTCGACAACAGCCTCCATATCCACTGCTTCTGACTTGTTACGGATAGTCAAGCTGGTAAGTGCTTGGACATACACAGGCTGCTCTGGATTGTCGGGGCCACGCAGGGTCAGAGCCTTGATGATGGCGTCGGTATTTGCAATTGGTCCGTCGAGGCGGGTCCCCACTGGCAGGATCCCCAGCTCGAAGATCTGGGGATTCTGCATCAACAACGCGAGGAACTGCTCCACGGGTGGACGCCCTCTCACCCACAACCTCTTCAATGAGCACCCTGAGCGCTGTAGCATGTGTACCAGCTGGTCGAAAGGGGAGGATGTCCGTATCTGCAGCGCTTCGAGAGCAGGCAAACGCAAAGCATTGAGGTAGATGACAGGGGCTTGCAGCACCAGGCTCGTCAGATGCGGGAATACTGTTGGCTGAGCTGGGGGCTGCCACGGAAAGTGGAAAAGGTCTCGAAACGGGACGGTAATCTGGCATTCGACCAGGTTAGTCGCCAGGAGCATTCCTTCAAACTGGAGCCGATCCCGGTATGTGCTCTCGAGAATCGTGAGTTGCGCCCACGGAAGCTCCAAATTTTTATCACCCGGACGGTGGATCCGATGCGCTCGATCGTCGAATTCATCGGTTTCTTTTGGATCGATTATGCGAGCGATTCGCAAGTTGGGCGCGGACCGGAAAACGTCGCTCGACGCAGTGGCATTCTGGGTACAGATGTACATCTCGCGCAGCAATGAAAGTTTATCTCGGATCCTGTTCAGGGCATAACCCAGAGGCCGCATGGAGTCCAAATGCAATGTTTCCCAGCGATCAGAATATTGCGAAATTAATTTGAAGAGTTTTTCGGTCGTATACGCGGGTTCTTCCTTGGATATGAAGACAACATGCAGCGGGTGGGTGCCGGAGCGGGATATTTGTGCCTCCACAAGACCAAGAGGGTAGTTGGCCCAAGAAGGAGTCGAAGACTTGATTGCGATGGTCAGGGAGGCCCACAGGCAGGGCATGTCGAGGGCCACTGCTCTCCACTGTGCTGACACAAGTGTCAAGGTCCATGGGACATCTAAAAACGATATCCTGCCCTTTTCGATGGCTTCTTCCCGCGTGAGCAAACAAGTCTTGAAGATTTCTTGGATAAGTTCAACGGGAAGTGTGGTCGCCATTGAGGCGTCCTAGACTTTGTTCAGGCTCAGAATATTTCACCGACGCGAAGAATTAAGCACTTACTAAACAAGAATCTCGCGCGATTTAGACACGACAAGTCTAAGAGAGCTTTCGAGAGCCCAAGTTGACTTCGCGCCGCGACGGCGTCCTTCGAAGGTCAAGGTGTTGAGTGATCAACTCCGGTTGAAACAGCTGGAGAAAAAGCCTTACCTGCAAAGATCGTCTTTCGCGGATCGTGGCTCTGTGCAGCAACTGTGCAGAGACAAAGAGACTGAGACTTGCCACTGGATCAAATCCTGATCCGATCACGACACCGCAATACAGGTCACGCTCCACGTGATGGCGTCGCGTCGCGTCTCTCGGTCTGGCCAATCACAGCCAATTAGATCCGACATTCTGGAACCATTCCAGGCTGGAGGAGACAAACGAACGCCGAAACTCCCTTCGCCTCCGCTGTGTGTCTCCAGCCCTCAGGCCTCAGACCTTGACATTTGCAACGAAATTCAAGGGTATAATAAATCTCTCAACCCATCATGGCACTTGCGCGAACTGCAGCTGACCACCGCCTCCAAGTTTCTTCTCGACGCTCAACCGGTATAGGCGCAGATTATGGCACGATGGCCTTCAAATTGAATTGAGCTCCCCGGTCAGATGCTTCCTCCGCTTGGGCCATCCGAGTCGCACGTGGTCTGCCCGTATATATAGCGTCAAGCGCACTCCCCGCCCTCACCCTCGAACACGCTGCTACAATGTCAGACGTCTTGAACTCGGATTTTCTCGCCCACCATCCTGCACCAAGTGAGTCTTTCCCTCCTTATACTTCGCCACCAGCGTTGACCAGATACCGTTACTACTTTCCAGTTCGAGTAGGCGGTCGCCGCCACTCCATTTCCACCAAGCATCGACCCCACCCCCCTGCCTCGTAAGGTCTCGCAGAGAACACTTCCACGTTGTGCTGACTATGTATTGCCCAGCGACACGGAGCCCGTGCGGCGAAGTGGCTCCACCCCGCCTACTGAGGAGGAGCAGCCTCTCGATTACCCGAGACCGGCTGCCCCAGCCGCGGCCGACGAGGCCCCACACGTACCTCCACATCACAACGAGGACGAGCACCAGAGGAAGGACAAGAAGCACGACTCCGAGCGTAAGGTCCTCGAGCTTGCGCAGCGCAAAGCGGATATGACCCTCCCGACGAGGATCCCCAAGAATACGGGGAAGGGCTTTGGCGCCGCTGGCAGGATTGCGCAGCCGATGAAAGATGTGCGTGTCTAAATTCCGAGCACAGTTGAATGAAGTGGGGAACGTGTACCATATATGCATCAATGTACTGTAGTCTGTAGCCGACAGCTTTGTGTAACAATATCACCAGAATGAAAGAAGCGTGAAAACCCGATGTGTTGCGAGTGGAATTATTCATTCCAGGGACCCCCTGCAACTAAAGCTCAATCTATGCGGGAAGGCAAGGAAGTAAGTGCCCAACTGGCCCTTCGCGCCAAGAAAATCGAACCCGTATGCTACAATACTTGTACAACATTAAACACGCAACATCTGCTCCTGCGACGCAAATCTCAGCACATCCTCCTTCTCCATCTCCACCCGGAAAAACTCATCCAAATCCATCCCGCTGTGGAAGAATTTCCGCCTCGCAGTCGGCATCGGCGGTGGCTCCAGATATTGGTTGGTTATGATGCTCATAGCCCGTTTCTTCCTGCGCAACGTCGAACTGTCCTCCTCCTCACTGTCAGATTCGTTGTCCGATTCTTCCGACGGTGGGTCTGAACCGGGTAGCTTGCTGACGTATTTCAGATGTTCTATGAAAATTGAACGGGCAATCTCGCGGTTGACGAGTGAGAACTTACGCGCTAGTTCCACATCGAGACCGTCCCGCGCCTCTCCGCAATCCAATCCGCGTCGTAGATGCTTGGCCAAAGATTCCCTGGGGGTCTCCTGCATGCCGACAGACGGTACGGGAATTAGCTCGGACAAATGTTCCAGTGCCTGCATCCTAAAGAAAAAGGTTCAGCGATGCACAGCGGAGTAAGCAAACAACTGGTTACCGAACGACATCAAGCGACCCATCTTTGACGTTCAGATCTTCCATATTACTCGAAACAACCTCCAGCCGGAACCGAGGACCAAACCAGTCGAAGTACTCGCTGTACGGCAAGAGAGGATCGATGGTGTCCTCGATTCCCAGCGCGCAGGCGGTCTCGTACGTCCACGCACGCGCAGTGTTCTTGACGGTGTACCCACCCCCGCCCAGCAGAATGAGCGGGATATTCTGCTTCCTCAAGAATTGAACACAGTGCGCGTGGCCGTGCATGGTGAGGTTGAAGCAGCCGAGCTTGTCCCCTGCAAGCGAGTCTGCGCCGCATTGCAGCACAACTGCAGAGGGTCTGTACACTTCGAGAATTTTGGAGATAACCTGGTATATTTTCAACACCGTGAGCCTTCGAGCTGCATTAAACTCACCGGTTCAAACACGCTTTTATACGCCTCGTCTGTGATTCCGTCCTTCAGCGGGACGTTGACTGCGTAGCCCTTCCCCTTGCCATGTCCCCTGTCTTCCTGCGTTCCAGACCCAGGGAAGAACAAGCCGAACTTGTGGAAGCTGCACGTCATGACGCGGTCGGTGGTGTAGAACGCCTCCTCGACGCCGTCGCCGTGATGGCAGTCGATGTCGATATACAGCACGCGCGAGACATCCCGCAGCAGCTCCAGAATGCCGAGGACGATGTCGTTGATGTAGCAGAATCCTGACGCCTCGCCTTTCTTTGCGTGGTGCAGCCCGCCGGCCCAGTTGATCGCGATGTCGGCTGCGCCGGAGTTTATTCTCTGCGCGGCATCTTGTGACGTTCAGAGCACATAAGTGACGCTCAGGGCTTCACGCACTGATTGATCCACCCGCCGAGATGGAGCTGAACTCGAAGAGGCCTTCAAACGCTGGATTGTCATCGCCAATCAAAACTAGGGAATCCAGATGTGAGTTACTAACTCTAGACAGAAAAAAATACACACATCGAGTTTTATTGAAGGTCAACTTGTCGCAAGTTTCTGGAGTGACTTTACTCAGAAATTGCACATATTCGTCCGTATGGAATCTGGTCATGGTTTCTGCAGAAGAACGTGCCGGCCGCTGTGCCGTTGTGAGAAAATGTGGCGAGATGGACACCAGACCCACCAATACGTGCATCTTGTCTGTCATTCCGTAGGAAGAAACGAGGTCGTGTGTCATTTTGACGCGGTGCGGCTTCAGGTACTGGTTGTAGCCAAAGGTATAGGCCCCGGCATCGGCTATGCTATCGGTGAGCAACATAAACAAAAGGGAAACACTTGGAAGCGTACGATCATAGTAATATGCTACTCGACGCCGCGACATGAAGACCACGGGCCAATGACTCGCGATAAGTACTCGCCCTGGTTGTCTTGAAGACCTGGATCCAGCCCAAATCAACGCGTCGTTGCGTTGTACAGCGTCGTATTCACCACTTCGGCTTATAAGGTGATTCTTGTACGGTGGAGGGAGAGGAAGAAACGGACAAAGCGCTGGGTGGCTGACACCGGGCCGGATGCTTGCTCTTATTGATTCGCAGCCAGAATGCTTTGCCGAGTTGCCGGTCAGCCTCCTTGCCCAACTCTTGCCCATTCGTCTTGGCAAGTCCGAAAAATCCCCCCAATCCAGCCTCATGCTGCTGCCCCAAGAGCTCATTGAATCAATTCTCTTCGAATTGGACGCGGAGAGCCTTCGCGTATGCGCTCTCCTTTCATCGCAATTCCTCTCACCGAGCCAGCGATTAATTTTTCGCGCGCTGGTCATCCACTACGAAGATATCTCCAAGGCGCAGACCCTGTTCGCGACCGCGCCTCGTCTATCGGACTATGTGCATCACTTGCAGATTAAACTGGAAGCATCTCTTCAGATGCAAAACGGGCTCCTGGCATCTATCCTCACCTCATTCCACCATCTCGACTCGCTGTCCGTTGACGGAATTGTCGAATGGAAAGATCTGCTTCTCCCTCTCCAGTCCGCCATCCACAATTTGCTGTCATCTTCCAACCTGCATTCGTTGGCTCTTTCCGGTATTCGGGATATACCCTGCTCACTCATTGTCCTCGCCATGTCTTCCGTCCGGAGACTCGTCCTCGAAGATATTACCGTGGATACGAGCGAGATATCACAACGACCGGTGTTGCAGCGCATGGAGGAGCTTTCCCTCAGGAAATCTTATCCAGACGCCAGCCTCACCGATCTACTTCTCCCGGGTAGTGACAACCTCCGCCGACTGACACTCGGAATGCAAAGAGAGATACAAGACCAATCCTTGCGCCTTGTTGCTTCCGCTGCAAGGACTTTGCGTCATCTGCAGCTCCGATGTGGAGGTTGGTCTTTCCCCCTTCTCTTTCAACACCTAGCTTAAGGCACTCGAAGTTTTTGCGGTTCCCCTCGACCTTCCGCATCTGCTCGCGCTGCACGTAATAGAGTTGAAGGTCTACTTCGCGCGCGGCGTAAACTCACCGCCAAATCTGTCCTCGGCCATAGCTGGCTTCCCCACATTGATTCCTAACGTCGAACTCTTCAGGCTCACAATTTTCCGAGAGTGGATGCCCACAGAAGACAAGGAGTGTTGGGCCGAGGACGTCGCCGGCCCACTGCCATTATTCGACGATACTCGGGCAGCGTATCTCGAGGCACTTCCGCGTTTGCGGCGCGTACAGTGTCATTTATGGGAGGACGAGGACTATATGCCCCATACCATACACCTGGACCATGACCAGATGTATGCGAACTTCAGTGCATACATCCATAGGAAGCTCCCTGCGTTGGTTGGCACGGACGTCCTTACAATCTCTGTTGGTGCCGATCCAGAATAACGAATCTGTCTCTCCCGGCTAGTAGATATTATAACTTGGGGTCATTTCGAACTGCCTTCATTCACGAGACACCTGCTTGCCTCGGTATCCAGTTGAGCAACAATGGAAGGTTGAAGAACGGAGAACAGGGTACCATAATGTACTGCTTCTGGTACTTAGACATCTCGATAAGAAATATGTCTAGACTCTACGCCGACCTGGGCGGCGGCTAGGATAATTTCGCGCGGACCCAAGCAACCATCCAAATATGCGGAGCCACTTGGAACGACTCGGGTCCCTGCCTAGTCCCTGCATGAAAGGCTGGGACACGCGACAGAGGAAAAAAGTCCATCGAATAGATAATCCAATTATTAGTGTTTGCAATATAAGTACAAGAAAATTCGTCGTAGTTCATGCCGGGGTCGTTGCCACGTTGGGCAAGCACACTGTGGTACCAGGCATAAGCCGGTCACAATTGAGCATGAGGTTCATCTTCTCCAATTCGTCCAAAGTGCACCCATGGGTGCGCGAAATCTCCCAGCAGGAATCGCCCGGCTGGACCATATACCGTGTGGCGTCTGTGGGACACGGGTTTTGAGGCTCGGTCAAGACGGGAGACAGAACGAGACGCCATATGAGCAGGAGCACGACACCGATGAGGAGGAAGAAGGGGAATAGCGTCCGGTATGCGCCGGCGTTGCTCGTGATCCTCCCATTCTGTGTAGGATTAGCGTCAGGAAATTCAGGAAATAGCGACTAACGGTATTGGTGGGTAGTGCCTGATATCCGTCCGAGCGCCGAGGAGCGGCTTCGATGTCTTCTTCTGGTGAGCTCGAAGAAGCGTTGGCTTCGGCACCGTCCGACGCTACACAAGTTAGTCAAGACGTCAAGCCGGGGACATACACGACCACCACCACATACCTCTGGTCATCTCAGAGAACTCTGCACCCTGTGCGCCCTGCCACACCGACCCGTCTCGATCCCGGAAGTAATATCGACCTGTGTCGCTGTCGTAGCCAATGCGTTCCATGCCTTCCGGCAGGCGAGTAGAATCCTGGACATATTCAGTCCAGTCAAGAGAAACGAATGGTACACTCACCTCATCGTACTGCGTCCATCGTCCCATTGTCGTAGTAGTGTTAAGTGAGTGTTGTCGTCGTGTGACCAAACCGACGAAGTGGCGCAGTCAGCCACTGCTTATGTAAACAAACTTCCATTCCGTCCACTTTCTAAGTCTTTCTTTCTCCTGGTTTTTCTCGATATGTCGTCGCCGCGTCCAACTCCGCCCTTTTGCGGGTTCCCGTCTTATGGCTTCAACTTTTGCACCAGGAGTCTGTCAATTTACTCAGACCTTTTACTCAGTACAGAGGCTTCCCCGGACCTGAGTGTCATCTGACTCCGGGGTACGCATGGTCGAGTCTATACAGTATTAGTTCATCAACATCCTGCCGGCGCCATATAAACCGTAACGGTTTCTATGAGCGCCGTGGTCTTTTCGCTCTCCCCAACCCGCTCCAACCATGACTCGCCTCGCATCTGTCTTCTTCAAGTTTGGTCTCCTGGCAGCACTGTCCGTCAGCGCTGTTCCTGCCCCAAGCGGCCTCTCAGCCGACAACCTCCTTGGTGAAATTATCGATGCTCTGGGCATTGGCCTCGTCACCTCGATTAACGCTACCATCACGGTGAGGAACTCTGGCAGTGGCTAAAGCGATGGACATTCTTTGAGCCCGGCGCGCTTAGCTCGACACTCTGGTCACGAACCTCCTTTCGTGAGTATTCTCTTGGCGGCATATCCTTCTTCAAGTTCTAAACCCGCCTTTCAGAATCACGTTCGAAGGTCGGAACCTCTTGCAGCGTGGTATCGCTGTGCTGACCTCCGGTTTAGCCCAGAACCCGCTCATCTTCGAGCTCACCCTCGATAGCGTGACCAGCACGGCCGGTATCAACAACACCGTATACGCCACCTTCAACCACACCTTCGCCACTCCCGTCGTCGTCCCTCCTCTCGGCAAAGCCAACTCCGGTGTGATTCCTGACGTGCTGCTGACCCAAGGCGCCGTTGCGTCGCTCGATATCATCCCCTTGGGCTTCCTGGACCTGCTCGATGTCTCCGTGAACCTCAGGTATGTCTCCTTATGTTCCAGACGGTTTGTGCTCAACCCTTGCAGGGCGTTGACCATCAACGGCGCGCTCGGGGTACCGTTGACGATTTCTGGCTTGCACCAAAATAATGTTACTACGACGTGAGTAGCACAACTTGCTCAGCAAAAGGGTCGCATCTGACGTCGATTCCAGTTACAATCTTGACCTGAGTTGATTTTGGCGGGAGTCTGTGCTATGTGTTCGGGTGTAAATGCGGAAGCTTTTTGTTGCTAGCATGTGAATGCAGATCATCCTGTCAGCTGTCCATGTCAGGTTTTCAATTGAAAATTGAGAAGCCCCGAAGTTCGAGCACGAGGATTCGAAGGAAGGTGTTGCGAAGTGAGGAGAGAGGGCGCGCGTTTCAGGGGTTCGCAATTGGTCTTCGTCGAATTCGTTTATACGAGCAGAATCGAATGGCGGTAATGTTTGAACACGGATGATGGCGATCGGGACTTGCCGTTGCGCGTTAGATACACTCGGTGCGTATTCGATGTCGGACGATTCGAAAGATGCGTTTCGGTAATTGACGGTGCTTTTTTTTTCTGCTTGACGTCGTGGCGTTCTTCATTTAATGCGCTGAAAAAATTGAAATTGGTCGTTGGATCTCGGTGTTGAACGCCGAATTGCTGAAATCTTTGGTGACGATCTTGTGAGGGAGTCGGGCGGACACAGAGCAAAACCCCCCCTCCCCAGTGCTATTAAATAAATGAAAACCTCCCAAGACAGTATCTGTAAACAATACGGGAAATCAAATCAATCAAAGGTCGTCGACCATCGTCGCCCGCGAAGCGGAGCCGGAGATCGTCTTCATCTCGTCGAATAACCTGGCATTGGGAGCGATCCCACCCGGCGTTGCTGCAGCCTTGATGGAGCACAACGTGCTGAACGCGACTGCGAACCCAAACCCGTCCTGCGTTTGATGCGCATATGACGCCTTGACCTTTGGAACGATTTCGGCGTCCATCAGCAGTATATCCGAAATGGGTTCCGCGTATTTCTTCTGCGCGGACAGCACGAGCTCGGTGCGCTTGGCCGTTTCTTCGGTTTTCAGGGTGAATATCTTGGAGTACTCTTTGTACGCGTCCTGGACATGACACTCGATTTTTTTGAGCTCCGATCTGTAGACCGGAGACCACGGGTCGCTGCATTGAGATTTCCTCAGTGCAGCTGAATACGGTCGAAGAAGGTCGGTATCCTTCCCCACCGCCTTGAAATTTTCAGGGAGTTTGCGAGAAGCAAGATCATGTTCGCGCAGGAGTTCGTCGCCTTTGGCTTTTCCAGCCTCCGACCTATACATGCGTGCTGTGAATAGAATAACAGGGAGACAACTAAGTGAACCCACAGGCTTTGGAGAATGAAAGGGTGCAAACTATCACGGGCGGGACCCATCCAATTGTTCGTTTTAGGCCGTTTGTGACCGAAGGTTTTCTGATGCTCTTCGAACACTGCGCTCTTGAGAGTGAGCCCCGTTTTCCCAGCGTCGAGGAGGGTATTCCCGCTACCATACGCTGAGTGTCGAGCGACGAGTCAGCGTAAACTAACATACATATATGCCATCAAGATCGAGTTCGGGTGGTTATATCCGTGCCGCCAGATGGCATTATCGTGGAAGTAGGAGTAGAGTCCGACCTGCGACTCGCGAAGACCCAGGAGAAGATGCTCTTGAAACGTCAATTGGGCATCTTCGCTGCTTTTACCACACAGCTCGGTCTCCACTTGTTCGACAGTCTTCACCTCTTGTTCAAAATTATTGGACATAAAACCCTCCGGCGCCGGCGTGAAAGGCTGATTTGAGAAATGGTTACAAAACTCCTCCAGCCAGATGAATAAGACGGTATCTAAAGAAATCGATTAGCGGCGGAAAATGCTGGTTACATTAATTTACAGCGCACCTCCGTCGTAGTCTATAAGCGCCATAAAAATTAGGTTCAACAGTATCACAATTTTAACGTACCTCCTCCACTCAACAAAGAGAGTAGACTTTGCTCGCCAGCAGTCGAAGCAATAATCACATCCGGCCAGTCATACAGCTCGGGATAATTTACCGCAGTCACCTAGCCAAGCATTCGACTCAGCGCTTCAAGCACACTTCACATGGAGGGCAAGTTACCTTTTGCATATCGCACGGAAGTCGCATCGGATATCTATGGGCAGTGAGATGAGGAATCCAATAGACGGTTGCAACTGTACCTTCCGAGCTGAACGTGGAGAAGGTAAATGTACGGCCAGACGAACACGTCAAGAACTTACAATTATGGGTCCCGTGAGTACTTGGAAGAGAGTTTCTGTCGAAGGGTTCTTCATTGGGTTGGACGAGCGATAATATATCTCGTTTTCTTTCAAGACGCCGAGCGGGTCTTCAAGACTATAAGTTTCATGTTCAATTGCGTCTGTGGAACGCACCAGGAATTACAAACGCCTCTGATGCCGTGGATTCCGGAAGCGATATACGGTACTTGTCGACAACGGACTTGATTTCGGTCTTAATGACGTTCCTCAACTTGTCGTTAAGATACAGCGAAGACTCTGGATGGAACCCGGCTTGTATGAGTTCCACTGCTTGTTCGTGCAGACTCATAGGTCCTGTCAGATGTAACGCTTCAGTACCCGGAACTCACGGCGCACAACCTACGTACCCCCACCCAGGTCGCGACCGGAGCGATTAGATCCAGTTTCGTCATCCGACTCAGCTTCTCCATCGTATAGCTCATCGGGTTCTCGGTCCCGAAATCCGAGAACCCGACTCTTGCTCCCGGCGATGCGTTGCAATCTGGACCCAGACACATTACCTGACGCGCTGATAGTACGCCAAAGCAAAGCCATGGCATCGGGGTTCCAATTGAGCAGCGGTTTGACGGTCTGTTCGAGCCCTTTCAACAACAAAGAGACCAGCATCTCCTGAGGGATACCATTCGAAGAAAGACAGAGGATGCTTTGCTCAGAAAGACGTTCGCGAGATTCGGTTTGAGATGGGTGCGAGGCTCGTAGGAGGTCGAAAATCCGATGCACGCGATGGTCGCCCCGTAGCTTGATCTTGAGTTGCGAGTCGCGGATCCAAATTTTAGGTTCATCATCCTCGTCGCTCAGATGTAACGTCCACAATCCCTTCGCGCCTCTAGCGAAAAATTAGCTATTTGTGGTCCCTTTGAACATAGGCTTGAACGAACCCGATCCGGCCCTGTACTGCAGACGGCAGACTGGCGTACCCGAGGCGCTTCGTAATCGATAGAAGGCCTGAACGGTTGATGAAACCACATCCGTCGGTCATGACTAATAGTTTGCCATGAGGACATAAGGCAACATTTGAAAAACTGCACGTACTTTTTTCAGCCGGTGGTTTCTCAGCCGTAGTCCACCCTTCAGCGTAAATGTCTGGGATATAGAACATATTCTCCTGTTTGAATTCCAAAACGGGAATTGATGTAGATAATCCCAGGGCGAATCTCGCTGTGTACTTGGCGAAGGGCTGACGAGAGAAAAGAAATCAGACCATACATAGATGCCCTGGCGAGACCTCACCTGCTTCGAGTTCAACTCGGGCGGGTTATGTTTCAGGATAAATTCGTCAAAGGAAATGCGACGCTGGTCGCCAAAATACTTCAAGGGACCGAATTTCTTCTGCCTCTCGTAGTCCTCGTCGGTCTGGATAAGATAAACAGAACTTGTGTCCTTGGGCGGAATCGGAATATAAACGCGCCCATTTAGGACGAAACGTTTGGCCAAAAACTTCCGGACGTCTTCTCCCTCGTCTTGGACCAATCTTGGAGGAACCGAAAGGTGAAGGATACTCGGCGAACCGAGATCACGAGCGAACCGATGGGAGCGACCTTTCTCAGGTTTTTCGAGATAAATCTCGTATCTTTGATGGGCGTCTTTAGATTTAGACTTCACGAGGCGGAGCGGGTATTCGATTTGGCCGCCGTAATAAGGTGATCGGTGATCCCAATCCGAAGATTCCCAGGGTTCATCCAACAATCCCAATCCGCGAGACTTGCCCTCGACGAAGGCTTTGTGTTCTCGATCAACCTCGTTCCTGGCAAATGGATTGTGAATACACGGCTGGGTTGAAGATGCAGAAGCACGGACCATAACTCAAGGTCACGAGATTCAGTCGAGGTACGTCCACGCATGATGCCGGGAACTTTCCAGGCGACCTGAGAGTTGGAGCCCAGGAAGATGCTCTTCTTGGTTTTGATCCGGGCAAGGACAAGATCCCAAGACCATTTACCAGTGGATACGCCCCGCGCTAATTCCCATTGAACCCCCAGATGAATTCCAACATTGTCAAAGTGCTTCTGAACCTCGACGTGGTGCGCGATCTGATGAATTTCGAGTGCAGATCCGTGGTGACCTCCAAACAGTGCCGGAAGGGAGAAAGAGATCCCGTCGGGTAAATGTGGGATAGAGGATGTCGGGATCGACGTATCAGTTGAACCAGTCAGCGCCACCGACTGAGGACTGGAGTTCTGAGCTTGGGATAGTTTCCGGCTTTTTGAGGGGGAGGGGGATGACACATCTTGCAGCTCAGCTCCCCGCTTACGCGGGGAGGTTCGAGTGCTCGACTCGAATGAGGAGATCGAGGATGTCGACGAAGTGCGAGAGAAAAGGGAATTGGAGCTGGAGGCCGATGTGAAAGACGACTGAGTTGACGACGTCTGAAGCGGTCGAGGAGCCGGAAATTCAGGAGGGTTCATCGCATTCTTCTTGCGCGGAGCTGCATGCTCCGAACGCTTCTGCAGCACTGTAGGAACTCAATATTTACGGCGGATGTAGCTTCAGGTTTTCGGGTTTACGTACTGGCTTCAACTGCGAAGAATGGTTTAAAAAGACAGCGGAGAAAATAAAGAGTGACACACTTTCATCGTCCCGATCTCCCGAGTCACCACTTTTGCCCGAATCCTGTATATAATCAGAGGATCGCACAGTGGTTTTGATATAGATGGAAACCTGTTTGGGCTTGAACCCGAAAAGGAATTGCGGAGGGGGAAGCTCTGCTGCGTCTTCAATATACGCAGTTCAAACACTGCCCAAAACATACCGTCATCGTCCCCAATATTCGTACTGTCCAACGTTCGCGAGATGGCCGATGTCGACGCCGATTGCCTTGCACGCGAAGGACGCGAGGGTGTGACAGGGGAACGATCGACCACTAAGTTCGAGGCGATACGTTCGGTCAAAGGCGTTACTGGAGCTACAAGTTCGCCGTTACTGTTGGTGCATCCAGGATTCCTGGCCACACACAAAGACTCACAAGATTGCGCTGGACTGCGCCATTGCTTCGTCGGAGATGAAGGACGGGTCACCGCGTCTACCTCGATCGGCTCAGGCTCGACTAGGCTCCAGTCAATCTCGGCAAGGTCGTCCCCCGCGCCGAAGCTGCCATCGCTCGCCTGTGAAGCCACCACGATGAGCGCCCGCGTAAGAGTGAGTTGAGGGGTGCGTACCGTTTGCGACATCGGTGTGAGCTAGAAATACGGATTTCTATGTACAAATCGCCCAAGAGGGTGAGAGTTGGGTGAGAGATAAGCGCGTTGGTTAAGTGTGGCGTGTCACGGAGACTGTCACAATCCACAAATAAAACATAACAACGCGTACTTCGCGTAGGAACTGAAGAATTACACATAAGCATCGTGTACATATGTAGTTCGAAGGTATTTAACTCTATACAAGGGCCCATTGGAAGTCCCGCAATTTTTTTTTTGGCTCGAAGTTGCTTGGTACGGGTTTTTGATGACAGTTCAACCCGTTTCACGGCGGGCATTGGCAACGAGCGATGAGATGCAGGTGTCAAAGCCGAGATCCCAAGATTCACTGCGTTCAGACCTCGGTGGAAAGCCGTTCGCGGACGGGGGACCATAGTGTGCAGGCATATGTGTCTGCCGGCGTGCATCTCTTTTGGCACACCCACATGGACAGCACCCAAGGATGCGAAGGTATCAATCCAGGACCTAATTTCGCGATGCATACTTCCACAAAAACCTGAAATTCAGGCTTTGAGTGAGGTTCTGCGGGATTCAGTGTCTGTCAGACTGTGTAGACATGTCAAACTGGTTGCTAACCGCATTCTCGAGAGATTAGAGTTCGGTGAAGTTAGATGAGACCTTGAATGTGGTCAGAGAAGGGATCCTTTAAATCAGGCATTTTCAGGGATCCCTTTGAATTTATTTCGGTCAACAAGTTGACCCTTCCGAATCCGGAATCGCCATCGCTTACTTCCGGCCCGGAAGCACGCAATTGTAAGCTTCGAGTCTACCTCCAGTGGCACCACCATGGATAAGTTAGAGGTCCTGGCATCCGTTTCGCGAGTCAGTATGCCTCAAGATATATCTTCTGCCCCACTCACCGCTGAAATCAGCTCAGCGAGAACGTAATTCGCGTACTTGGTCAGGTAAGTCTCGCGCTTCGCTTTTGAGACCCACAGATAAATCATGCCTAGAATCCGGGCAAATTTACCCTACAAGGTATTGCTGAGCGTTGTGTACTGCTGCGAATGGTTGAGCCGTTTTTTGGCAGGAACGAACACGTACATCGTCGGGAAACAACGGCCATTTACGTTGATCGACACTGGGGAAGGCAAGGAAGAGTATACCCCTATCCTCGAATCCGCGCTCAGGGACGCGCGGGGCTTGTCGGAGTCCAACGACCCAGACGTATCCGACATCGTCATCTCGCACTGGCACCATGATCACGTCGGGGGGTTGCCTGCGGTGTTGGCGCTCTTGAGGCGTTTGTGGGACGAGAGGAACGTCTCGGCGGCATTCAAGCCCCCGCGCCTGCACAAATTCCCGGCCGCGATGGGCACGAACCCGCACAACCAGCTCCCGTCGATCCTGGAATCTCTCCCCACCGGCTCGTACACGCCGAGCCCGCAAGGGCAGGTCTTCCACGACCTGCACGACACGCAGATCGTCTCGCCGTCCTCGCAGCTGCGCGTCTTGCACTCGCCGGGCCACACGGTCGACTCGATCTGCCTGCACGTCCCGCAGGATAACGCGCTCTACACTGCGGACACTGTCCTTGGGCAGGGCACCGCGGTGTTTGAGGACCTCGCAGCGTACATCGCGAGCCTCCGTAAGATGCTCGCATTCGCGCGCGCGGAGGGCGCGCCGACGCTGTACCCCGGGCACGGGCCAGTCATCGCGGACGGGGAGCAGGTCATCGAGACGTATATAAAGCATCGGCTTGAGCGGGAGGCGCAGATCGTGAAGATCCTCAAGATGCCGCCGCCCGTCGCGTCTGCTGCGGCCGCGGACGGTGCAAGCGAGCCGTGGACGACGTGGACGCTGGTGGCAACCATCTATGCTTCGTACCCGGAGTCGCTGTGGCTCCCGGCAGCGCGGGGCGTGGACTTGCATCTGCGGAAATTAGAGGGCGAGGGTGTCGTGAAGCGAGTTGGCGGGGAGGGGAAAGACACGCGCTGGGCGTTCGCAGAGAAATGAGAAATGTGTGGTATGGTAGGATATAAACCTGGGACAAGAGAATCGCATGTGAGCCGCAAAACAAGGCGGCCGCACCAAAGTGTCGTTCCCGGGCCTTTCATTCTGGGAAAATCCGCAAAGCTTCAACCTGTGGGACGATTACCAAGGTCTTCGTGCTTCTGAAGGATCTTCGTGACCTGTAACCTCCAGCTGAAGGCTCGACTCAGTTGCCCAGTGAGCGTCGGGCTCGAGTCGCATTGCGCAAGCCTCTTTCTAAACTGTGGACGAGGCGCATGCGCGTACATGCTTGCCAGAGTAGTCCGACTCCACGTAGGCCTGGATTTCGCGGACAGGAAAAGCGACATACGCCCTCACGAAGGGAAAAGAAAGACGCGTTTGAGTTGTTACGTACACGCGTTGTCGTATACTGCTTGTCCAGAGTCGCACAGACAAGCAAACAAACAGACACTGCTTTTCGTCTTCCACATATCTGGCCAACCTCTGGCGACCCATATGCTCCTCGCACTGCAGAAACGCTCAGTTCGTGCCGTGTAGCTCTGCCTGTCTATTCACCCAAGCTCGGGGATCTAAAAGTATAGAGGCTGGATCTCAAATCTCAGACCCACTTCCAGCCGTATCGCCGGAAGTTCTCGGAAGATGAGCTCTGGGCTCTGGCTTTTGTCTGGCTCGTGACTGCCATCGAATGAACGTTGTCCATCTTTCCTGGCTTTGAAGTCGGCCAATGGGAAAGGACGCGAAGAAAGACGGTCAGCCAACGAGATCATGAACGCCACTGCTGGAGTGCCGCCAACTTTCAAATTACACAAGGGTCTCCTCCACCTGCAGAAAACGACAGGAACAAAGCAAGAATAGCGCGCCATCCTAAGGGCGACACGGATTTTGGTCGGGGAAGAAGTTAGCAATATCGGAACGGCACGGGTCGTCAATCTGCTCATAATATGCGCGCGCGCGAAGCCGAACTCGCGAACTCGCTCAAAGTAAGGAAGACACGTGCCGCATATGACTGAGCGATTTACCTTGACTGAGCGCGCACGCCCCCGCCACAGAGTTGACCTTACCAACCAAGCCCGAAGGACCCCTTGCTCGACACGCGCCTGGACCGTAGCAGCAGTATAAGTACGGTTCCCAACAAGCAGATGCCCCTCAACAAAGAATCCTCCATTCCAATTTTGCGCAGCTCTATTCAGCCACCTCCTCCCAATGTCGACAACTCCCAAGCTCTTCCAACCACTCCAGGTCGGAGACATCCAACTGGCTCATCGCATCGTGTTTGCCCCCGCGACCAGATACCGCGTCGACGACACGCACACGCCCTTCCCCCTCGTCGCAGAATACTACGAGCAGCGCGCCAGCACCCCCGGCACCCTCCTCATCTCCGAGGCCACTCTCATCGCACACCGCACCGGCGGAGCGAGAAACACGCCGGGAATCTGGTCCGACGACCAAATCGCCGCCTGGAAAACGGTGTGTACTTTGTCTTACTGCGACTTCCTCACTTATCGTTCCGCAGGTCACGGACCGTGTCCATGCAAAGGGCTCCTTCATGTTTCTCCAAATCTGGGCGCTGGGTCGTGCCGTGCAGGCGGAGACCCTGGCGAAGGAGAACATCACCTGTGTCTCCGCTTCCGACATCCCGCTCCCGGGCGGCCCAAAACCGCGCCCGCTTACTGTGGAGGAGATCAAGGAATACGTCGAGCTGTACGCGCAGGCGGCTGTGAACGCCGTCCACAAGGCGGGGTTCGACGGCGTCGAGATCCATGGCGCCAACGGCTATCTGATCGACCAGTTCCTGCACGAACGAAGCAACACCCGCACCGACGCCTACGGGGGGTCGATCGAGAACCGCGTCAGGTTCGCGCTCGAGGTCACGGAGGCAGTCGTCAAGGCCGTCGGGCAGAAGAAGACGGGGTTCCGAATCACGCCGTGGGGGACATGGCAGGGTGCGTATTTCATACTCGTGCATTTCGCAGTGCTGACATGGACTTTACCCAGACATGCAGATCGACGACCCGCTGCCGACCTACACCCATCTTGTCACCGAGCTTCGCGCGCGCTACCCGGACCTTGCGTACCTGCACGCCGTCGAGCCCCGCGCGGACGGCGACGGGACGTCGTCCACGATGAAAGCACACCACTCGAACGACTTCCTGCGCGAAATTTGGGGAGACAGGCCCTTCATCACCGCCGGCGGCTACACGCGGAAGTCTGCCCTCGTCGCTGCGGAGGAGAAAGGTGACCTCATCGCCTTTGCGCGTCCGTACATCGCCAATGTGAGTGTTCAAAGCCCGAACGAGAGACTGCTTGACTGATGCGTCTCCGATTATAGCCCGATCTGCCGTACCGGCTCCTCAATGACATCGCACTGGCTCTTGGGGACCGTGCGCTGTACTATGCGCCAGGGAGCGACGACCCGAAGGGCTATACCGACTACCCTTCCGCTCCTGTTGCTGCGAAAGCGTGTGCTTGCTGTCATGGCCATGAAAGTAAAGGCTTAGATGCAATGTTCGCAAAAGTTGTGCGGTTATCGTAGATACACATAGATAATGGATTAATCGGTCCATGTACAAGGAGATTATGTGCTACTAATAGAAAAACTAGGGGTTACACAAGGGCTACAGTAGGATGAGATAAATGAATATGATTTTCAATGCGCTTCGATGACCGGGGTCGCAAAGGGATCGTCGGTGTATCCCTTGGGGTCGATGCTGCCCGGGAGCGCCGGTCGCCGATGGACAGTGCGATGTCGTGAATAAGTCGGTACGGAAGATCCGGCTGTATAAAAGTCAAAATCGTAAATTATGCTCAAGTGGGAAACCCACGTTAGCGACATATGGACGAGCGAAGGCGATCAGGTCCCCCTTTCATTCAGCGGTGACGATGGCGGTCTCCCGGGTGTAGCCGCCTGCGCTGATGAGGCGCCGGTCGCCCCAGATATCGCGGATGAAGTCGTTCGAGTAGCCCTCCTTGATCTCCACGGTCTCGCCGCCGTCGACGCGCGGCTCGACGACGTGCAGGTACGCGAGGTCCGGGTAGTGCGCGCGGAGCTTCGTGAGGAGATGGGCGTAAGTACGTTGGCGGAATGTCGAAGATTTCACCAAGATACGTTCCCCATGGGCTGATTCGCAATGCGGTCTTCTTCTGCTCAACGGCCTTCACGACAGCGTTCGCGACTTCCGGTGGGAACCGGGTACGATTCTCCACAGATCCACCGTATGCGTCTGTACGGATGTTGCTGGGATCGTGCAAGAATTGGTCCAGGAGTAGCCATTCGCAGCGTGGATGTCGGCTCCGTCGAAACCGGCCTTGTGCACCGCGTTCGAGGCCGCCGTTGCGTAGAGCTGGACATACTTCTGGATTTCCTCGATGTTAAGTGGACGAGGCGCTACCCCGCCTTCGAGGGGAATGTCGGACGCCGATACATATGGCAGGCCGTCCTCGGCGGGTACGTCAATTTCTGCGGCTCTTCCGATTGCCCAGAGCTGCAGGCACATGTAGGAGCCCTTCGCATGTGCTCTTTCGGTGACCTGATATGAATGAGTCAGTATCGGCAACGTCGAAAAAGGACGAAAAAACGCACGATTTGCAGGCAGTATTTGCTCGTCGGACCAGATTCCGGGCGCATGTCTGTGTCCACCGGCATGGGCCCCAGCGATAAAAGTCGCTTCCGAGCTGAGAAGACTTCCGGGAGTGCTGGCGCGCTGCTCGTAGTACCCCGCGATGTGGGTGAACGGCGCATGGGCCGCACTTGCCCGGAATTGGGTCGTAGGCGCGAACACTATGCGGTCAATGTCTCCCAGACGGGTCAGCTGGAAGAGTTTTGCGCTGGACATTCGAGGAAGTGGAATTCGTGTGTTTGGTAAATGTAGGTTTTGAAGCTGTTGTTAGGTCTCCTCGTCGTAGAGCAGCCTTATATACTGCTGAGACGAAACGTTGTGATTACAGAGAGATCTCCACGGTACAAAAAGCTCCAGCTGAATGTCGGTCATCCTTGGTAATCCGACGAAACTCTGACTGATTCCAGGCTGGCACATATGACAAGCAGAGTGTCTTCGGTGCGGACCCAGGGCAACAACAGGACAAGCAGAGCGTTCGCCCCAACAACACTAGGTTGAAGGATGTAGAAGATCTGGAGTTTTGAACGAGATTCAGCTTGAATTCAACGGTGACTGGCGCTGCCACTGGCGGCCGCAAAAGAGGAGCGGGTGACCGGCCCGTACTGCCGAGTTGCTCATCTGGTCGCATCGTCGTTGTACCGGAGACCAAACTAGGGTACCAAATTATTTTATTCATGGCAAGCAAATCTGTTCATACTGCTGACCACCCTTGATTTTCTTCGTGCTGTTTCGGCGCCCATTAAAAAAAAACGCCACTCGGCGAACGTCTGGGGCTCTACGCTAGGTGCCTGTATACATCTGCCTCGCCCAATATTCCATGGATTCCCGGGTCCAGTCATTTGACACTCTCGAAGTATGTACTCCACTCTTGCCAACTGTCGGGGTTGGGAATCAGATTGAACAGCAAATCGAGAAAAATTTCAACATACTCGTAACCAGTAGGTATATCAAGCGACATGGGGGGCAATATACCTTCTTCCGCAGCATCCAGTTGCGTAGGGGACATGTAATCTGGAGCGTGAATGAGCACACTGTCAAGATATGCGCCGCAAGGGAATCGTCACCTATCGGGGGTTCATACTGCGGATCCGGATTGAATGAGTTGAAGGTGGACTCATAGGCAAATGAATCGTAGACAGGTAAGCGTCCGAGTTCTGCAGTATGGAGCGGCAAAGCGAATAGATGACTGGTTTCCTCGATTGAACGTTCCAGTGCTTGGATTTGATCTTCGACAGATATTGGGGAACCAGGAGTGATTGGAGGAGTATCAGCTCCATAAGAGACGTCCAGGGCATCATTTTCTTCAACATCTCGAGGACGTTTCAGAGAGCGCGCGTCAGAGGTATGCTTGCCAATATCAAGCAGCGCAGAAATTATATCGGACTTTCTGCCTGCCAGTCGCCATCTAAAAACGTTAAGTGATTTTGAGATGTGTTAAATGGTTGCCTCAATGAAAAAAACTGACCGTCGTTCGTACAGACGAAGAACGCGCGCACAAGTTTCAACATCTGCTGTTGCGCGTTCGAAATCCTCCGGTGATCGAGATCTGCGACCGCCCACGACCGCCCAAACGTTGACGAGGAGAACGACAGCACAATCGAACAGCGCGGTCTATCTGTGTGTAAGACTTTGGATGGGTTTCAAAGGCGCGTCTTTACCATGAGGTTGGGATAGTGCAAAAGTCCGCGACCGCGTCGAGCTTGGACATCCAGGACATGCCCGCATGACCGCGCCGCGTTGGCACAGATAGCCAGCGAGGGGAAATGCGTCTAGTAACGAAGCCCGAGTTTCAGCCAACGGTACGACACGCTGAAAACGCATATAGCTACATTCACGCTTGATTCCTTCCCTGGCGCCGGGATGAATGGTCGATGTATCAGGATCTGCGCTGTAAGGAAGGTTGGTTTCGAACATGAGGAGTCGAAGGACAAAGTATACCATGGTAGTAGGTTGTATATCTACGACAGCGGTTAGAAAGGGTTTAGTGAGACAGATTAAAAATTTCAACATACAAAGCTGAGGACTGGTCGAGGAAAATCTATGAACCCGGAATGAGAATGGGATCGAGAATAAGAAGGATCGAACCTACTTGATTGGGTTGATTGGGATCCCATCGCACTGGGGACATTCGACTTAGAACAAATTTATTAGTTACTGCCAAAAAAACCCACAGTGTTTCGGGACAATATCAACCCAGTTGTTGAGCGCAGAGCTGACCGTGAATCAGAAGAGAGTACGGAGGCATCAAGAGGTAAATCTACTCCAGTTCCACGATGACTGCCTCTGAACATGTCTGCCCATTCACTGGGTACTGTTGAACACAAAAAAAGCTGAGAGTGTGATGGGTAGAGAATGAGGCCACATACGCACCACAGACCCTTGTATGCGCGTAAATATGGTCATTAATTTCAGGTAGACGGGCATGAAAGCGCAAGTAGACGGCTTTCCAACTGGTTGAACCGCATTCGGAATCCCCCAATACTCGTCGTCCATGGCAACGGGCAAGTCAACGTCAAAGCTGCATTGGTGAACATAAGCTTCCAGGAGAACGGGAAGAATTAATAAATCTCACTCGGTAGGCTGTGTTATACTCGGTCTACCTTTGAACGTGCTCATGATTGTATCGGTTACCACCAAGATCCAGAACACGCGTTTATAAAGCTCGGCCGTTAGTGGGTTCATATCGTTGTATTTACCCCGATGGTGAGCCCCAGCTCCTTGAGCCAAGCGGAGCCCGAGTCCCGCTAAATTCAAATCAGCACATGCGGGGGCTGTAAAATTATGTCTCGTACTCAGAATCCAAGCCTCCTCCGGGGCGGAAGTGCTATCGGAGAGGTACATCGCGCTGAGCTGACTCCCTTCCGCGTGAGCACCAGACTGGTAAAATGCAGTTCAACGCACGAAAATGACCTGCAGCTCGTACAACGAAGCCTCCCGAGAAAAGGAAGTGTGAAGGGGCCGCACTTGTCGGAACCATCTCCAACCGCAAGTGTGCTCAGAATTGGGCACCTCGAGAAAGACTCGAGGGTCGTCTGAATGTTTGCTAGCCAAAGAACACACCAGTAGCACTACGGCGCCAAACTGTGGGTCGTGGAGATGCAAGCCGTCCGAAATTGATCTTTGAAAACTGGGGAAGTGCAAGATACCAAATATCGGATTGATCTGTTCGAAATAAATCTTCACAAGGCTTTTCAGGAGATCGTTCTCAGGAAACGTCTGATGTGGTGTCTCCACGGTTAGCTTCTCCCACTATGAAGTGTCAGCGCCAGAAAACGCAGACAATTTTGACTTACTGGCTGAGCTGTCCAGAAGTGTGGCCGCTGGATGCTGACCACGTACGAGGTGTTGCCATCTATATGCTTCATCACGTCGGATGTGATAAAGTGGATGTTGCTGGATTGCCCATAAAACCGACCAGATTTACTACGTACAGAGGTTACCGCCCCTGACGAGTTTCTGAAATGCTCTTCCACGTCAACAAGAGGTCCGGGTTCGAAGAGCTGAGGAGAAGACAAGTCCTCCAAGGCGAGAGAATTGGGGTCCGGGGATGGCTCAGAAACAACGGGGGCAGAATCGTTTTCTAAACTTCGGGCGTATTGAGCGACTGCAACCAATATTTGAAGGAAGGTGTTGAAGTCATTGGGTGGGACGTAAACTGTAGACGTCGAAAGAATGTCTGCAACGTACTCTCGCCCAGTCTTCACATTTTGGGACGGAGACTCGGAGCGCTCAGCTGCCTGTATCACGGCATACATAAAATTGCGGGAACAGTAACTTTGGAAGACTCACTTTGGGGCCAGATCGAGAGTGCGTACACTCGGTGTGCGAGGCGAGACAGTTTGTGCATCGGTTTCCCGGCATTTCAGAGCTGTCGCCTGTACCAGACCCATAAAATCGCAAAGATAAAATAGATACGGTGCACACTAACATCGAACTAAACGCGCGGATCAATATATATCCATGCTTGGAATCGAATGCGAGGTACGCGCCTTTCTTCTTCTTGCAAGTGTCGCATGACCCCCGCAATCTCCTTCTCTTGTTCAAGTTGTTGTTTTGAACAGTACTGCTATCGTTGCCGCCGTGCATGGACGATGGTGGTTGTGTCGAGGAGCTCTCCACGGCTGGTGCTGCCATCGATGCCGCAGTAAAAGCGCAGCAACCGGCAGATTGGCACAATTTGTGAGTCTCAGTCTGCGGACCGGAGGAGGAGGAAGAAAGATCGATCAAGATCCTCGCAGATCCTCGCAACTCGTCAGCGTCGTTGCGTAAGCTCGGACCGCGAGAAAATCTACGTTTTGGAGAAATTCAGCTCTGCAGGTGGCCCCGTCACGGTATTAGATACGGTAACCATCTAGCTTTGCGGAAAGGTGTGGTTTAATACTATCCAGATCTCGTCGCTCGCCTCTGTGCCCCAGATTTGAATTCATATACTCTCGCCGCTCTCAAGTAGGTCCTCAGCAAGCAGGCAGAGCAATATTATGTTCATCGGGGAGACCTCAATGGAATAACCGTGTTTAAGCTTCGATGCTCGAGCCGCCACCCCTGCCGAAGCCGCAGGAAGACAGCGCGAAGGTCCGTGGGTCAAGATCGCCCAGTGCAAACTGGTCACCCATGGGGCAGGGTATCGGCGGACGCATACAAACAAGCGGCCACGCGCTGCCGGCGCCGCTGCCTTTCAGCTCGTTCCCTCACGGCATGGCCGACTTGGTCCTGCCACTAGCGCTCAGCGGAGGAGCTGAAGCGCAGCGGCACCCGGAGCTGCAGGTGATCACGGAGGAGTACGAGCAGTGTATGTTTATTTTGACTGGAAGGGTTCGTAGTGTCGGAGGAGCCCCCGAACAAAATTGACAGACGGCCGCAGATTTTCAGCTAACATAGACGGCTGATACACTGGCGTGCATTGATTAAGCCTGATTCTGGGGTGGATAATGTGGTTCTTCGAGGACAGTAAGGATCCCAGGTAATTCGGATTCAGTGGCTCGACATCTCGCGATGAAAGGGGGTTTGCTGGCCCCGAAACATTAATGACCCTGGCCCAGCGCGCATGCCCACAAGGAAAAGACATACGATGGGATCGACGATTTATTGACGGTGAGGGAATTTTATGCACAGTCCGACGAAGAGCAAGGGTGCTAAGAGTGATGGTGGAAGCGAAGAAATATCCGTATTCCATTTTGGGTCAATGCGAAAGCTGCTCGGGTTAGGGTTACACTTGTCTACCAAACCACCACCACTGCACTTTCGTATCTGGATCGCCTCAAGCCTTTGCTGAAGAGTAATCCGTCGCCAACCTCAAGACGGTGCAATCCACCCAAGCTATGATGCAATACCGACGACGACACTCGGCCGAGCGAAGCAAAGAAGCCCTCGAAGTCCCTCAAGGCTCAAAGCAATCTCCATTGATAAGCCACTGAATAAGCCTCTCAAAAATTGGCGCTGTGATACTAGAGACTACTCGCGATGGCGTGGTCGGCCTTCAAACCTGCCAGCGCTTGCTCACAAAGCCGCTTCCTGGAATCAGTCAGACTTAACGTTGTTTTACCAAGCACGTCCGGTGAAGCCCATACAACAAGCGCCGCCGCGCGCCTCTCAAGAAAATTGCACATATCAAAAGGATCACGGCGAGGAACCAGATACTCAGGCTTCAGCAGCCTTTCCTTCACATTTGCCCGCCCAGCTCCACTGCTCCAGAATGTCGGCCCCAAAGCTATTCAAACCCATCCAACTCGGGGACATTGAACTCCATCATCGTGTCGTCTTCGCCCCCACCACCAGATTCCGCGCCGACGACGACCATACACCTCTTCCCCACGTCGCAGAGTACTATGAGCAGCGCGCAAGCGTCGCCGGAAGTTTGATCATTTCGGAGGCCACTCTGATCGCACTGCGCGCCGGCGCAGCCAAGCACGCTCCCGGAATCTGGTCTGAGGAGCAAATTTTCGCCTGGAAAAGGGTGGGTCTTTCCTCGCAGCGTGTCCAATCTCGGTCCTAATCACCTCCTACAGATCACAGACCGAGTGCACGCAAAGGGATCATTTATGTACCTGCAGCTGTGGGCTCTGGGCCGCGCTTTCTACAATTACTCGGACGTCACTGAGGCGAATATCCCCTACGTCTCGGCGTCCGACGTTCCGCTCACCGGAGGAACCAAGCCCCGACCTCTCACCGTGGATGAGATCAAGGAGTACGTGGAGCTGTACGCACAAGCCGCATCCAACGCGGTCCATAAGGCAGGCTTTGACGGCGTCGAGATCCACGCCGCCAACGGGTACCTTCTCGACCAGTTCCTGCACGACACCAGCAACATCCGCACCGACGCGTATGGCGGGTCAATCGAGAATCGTGCTAGGTTCCCGCTCGAAGTCGTGGACGCTGTCGTGCAGGCCGTCGGTCAGAAGAAGACCGCCTTCCGAATCAGCCCATGGGGCACCGTTTTGGGCACGCGGGTCTTCTTCATCTGGTCCTGCGCGAGACTGATGATTTGCTCCTAGATATGCACTTCGATAACCCGAAGCCCACATACGTGCATCTCGTCACTCAGCTCCGTGACCGCTACCCTGATTTTGCCTACCTCCACGTCGTTGAGCCCCGCGTGGACGGCGCTGAGACCTTGGACGTGGTGAAAGAAGGCCACTCGAACGATTTCATACGCGACATCTGGGGGAAGAAGGCCCTCGTCAGCGCCGGGGGCTACACCCGAGAGACCGCCATCGCGGCCGCGGAGAAGGGCGACTTGGTCGCTTTCGGGCGTGGATACATTGCAAACGTGAGTTTTTAATCCGGCGGACGACGGCCAGTCCAACTGACACGGTTTCAGCCCGACTTGCCCTATCGCCTTCTTCACGGCATCGCGCTCGCCGTTGGGGACCGCGCGCTGTACTATGCGCCCGGCAGTGTCAGCCCGAAGGGATACACAGACTACCCCTTTGCGGCTCCTGCACAGGCTTAGACCTTGCTTAGCGATGTAGTGGGCCGTAGGATTGCTATAGAAGGGCTTTTTCTCACATGAATCAATGGTAGAATTTCAAAGAATTTCGAAGCGTCCCAAACTCAATCATAAATGCCCTCGATATTCTCCGGATCTAGACTCTCCGGAACTTCATCTCGGAGACAACTTTGTTCGCAACGCGCGGCTACCGCGCGTCGGGACAGCCAAAGCATGGTCTCGGAATTGCGCAGAGTCATGATTAATTGAATGATTAACGTGTATATACATGTAGTTACTTAACGCTTTCCTTGGATGGTGCAGGGGCTGAGCGCCCAGGACATGCCTCTCTGAGGGCCTGGCGAAGTTTCTCTCTCGAGTACCAGCGCTTCGGAACCGGAAAGGTTGGGTCAATGCGGCCCACTAAAGCGAAACCCAGGTAAGTGGAATTCATGTGAGCGTATTACTCGGCACACCCAAGTTCTTATCGACCCGCACTCTTGGTCGAAGCCGTTCCAACAATCCACGCAGATCCTCGTTGGGCTCGAGGTCCCCAATCTGCAGGCGATCAGAACGTGTTTAAAATACTCAAGGAACGATATACCATTTGCTTGATGTCATTGTCGCCGAAGAGAGCAAACCAAGCGATAGAGTGCTGGCGGAGGTCAGCTGAAAAACAGTACTTACATATGTGAAGGCTCACCGAGAAGATATAGTCCGCAAGTGGCTGCAATGGGTCGAAATTCTGTAATTCCGCATTAGGCAAGAAGATGAAATCGACCAAGAGATACGACGCACCGCAGTGGGCGGCCACAACACTCCATCCAGCCACAGCTTGGCCGCCCTCACACTGTCCGTGAAGATTATCTTGCGGCCCCTGAAGCGTAACGCACGAATGAAGACCGAGTTCGTAGCAAGCGTCTCGTGTTGCTCTTCTAGCTGCTGCAGATATTCGGGCGTTTCTGCGTCTGCCTTCATCGATACGTACGGCGCAGCAGTATGGAGCACATGAGGCTCAAAATAAGCCCATTCGCAATCCTCTACCCTGCTTAGCTGGGCTTTGGTCGCAGCGTCCAGAATGATAAGATCTGTAAAGGGTACGGTGGGTACTTCGTGATAGCAGACAGTGGTGTAATATGTGGAAACATCAACCCCAGTCACAAACATCATGTCGATCGGTAGGCACTGAGTTCTAGAACAAAGCTGCACCCAGGACTTGTAGTTTTTCAGCATGTAGTCCACGAACGGCTTTTCGTCGACAGTATCGGTATGCCAGACAGGGTATTTCGTCAACAAGGCTGCGCCTCGTTCTGCCGTTGGGGCGAAACGTATGACAGTCCTTTCCTTTATGAGGGAACTGAGCAGAAAGAGGGTTACTTGTCAAAATTTTATCATGGAGGTTTAGGTGGAGAACGTGCCCGGAGTTTCCGCCATCGTGGATGACTTCAGTGTCATAGTTGCGAGAACACTGGATTCCGGCTGGATATCGTCCGCTTTCCACTGGGGTGGGTTCAAGCGGAACAAATCCCGTGGGCACGAGATAATGCCGTTCCGGAGTGGTTTCATGCATCGGTTCCGTAGCACGGAACATGGGAACAAACGCATTGTTGGAAATGAATCCTACATCCCCTATCTTCAGACGTATAGGATCGTCGAGAGCAGGCCTGCCAAGAGGTTGCGGATGGCTTGAGCCGTATGAGTCAAAAAACAGAGGCGTGCCAAAAGGCATACTATATGGCGGTGCCACGCCTGGCGTACAAAAGCTCCCTTTGGAAAGGTCAATGGGAAGGAGAATGAATGGAGTCTGAGACGGACGACGAGTAGACGTCTTGAGGAAAGTCACCGGCCCTGGGCCCCCGTCTGTATTGGATCCGTGGCCAGTGCATCGTTCGTGGCCAGTGCATCGTGCAATCGACGGAGGGCGAGTACTGTGGCGAACTTCATACGCCCTCATGCGGCAGCATGCGACAATAGGCGACAGCTTTGGCAACTACAGACAAACAACGCGGCGATTCCAATTGCACGCCGGCGGCGACCGTTGGTTGACCGTTGGCGAACTTTGAGGTTACTGGGTGTGAGAGACTGAGTTTTATCCGCCAGGACGTGTATTAACAATCTTTTTAGATCAGGGCCCTATCTGTACAGCATGTAGAAGCTACTAGATTTTTATTCGACTAAGAATCGACTTGACTCGGAACTCCCGTCTTTCTCAAAACCATATCGCTCCTCCACTTTCAGGATAGTCGCACACAAGTCGCACATGCGTCGGTGCTTTTCAGGAGAAGCATTATTTTTAGCGCTCAATGGTGCTCGACATGGGATATCGCCCGTTTCTTCGGGTTGAACGCGTTGAGAACGCATGATTAAAGTGAGTCGTTGATATCCGTTGTCCTCGTGTGTGCGTCTCCCGATTTAAAGATGCTTATTAGGCTTTGGGCGGCTCTAAACGCCATCGAAAGTCGGATTCTAGTACCCATGTCTCTTCTCTACGACGACGGCGACCGCCCCTACGCAAAGTGAGCCTGAGCTTCCCATCTTGCGATATCAGACTGAGACCTGGACTCTTAGGGCCATGGCGCGTCATTGGGAGCTGCACGGAAAGCTGCTTTTGTAAGTGCACGCATTCTGATCGTCGTCCCTGCTGATACGGTTTGAAAGAAACCCTGCGTCGAGCGACGTACATGGCACTCCAGCTCGCATTGGAGATGTCGGCTACTTCAAGCATGGCCAGTTCATCCTCCTCTTCCATACCGTGGATGATCCTCGCAATCCCATACTCGAATCTGACCGAGGGAGACTTTATCCCAACGATTTCGTTCCTTTCCAATATATGGGCGGAATCCGTACAATGCCGCTTCCTCAAAAATCGTGCCTGAGAAGCGACCAGAGGGGAGCAACAAGTTTTGGCGGGGCCCTAAATGCGTAACTATAGACAGTCTTTCACATTTCGAAGCGCGCTTACCGCAAATTGCACTGCAGGGTGGTTGCCGACCTGACCCTGGATGTTCGATATCACAACAATACGGCGGCGTTCGTTTTCACCAGACACCGCCAGTATATAGACAACGCCAGTACGCTCGAAGCATTCCTTGAATATGCGAAGGTGTGGGGGCAGAGCTGGTACGAATGGGCTCGGGCAATCGACCGAACTGCAAACCCCGTAATCATAACGGGGCTGAACCGGTCCCGGGATTTCATCACGAGCGCTACCGTGAAGAACTCCACTGCCGTGGTGTACCAGTGGCCTTGGGCCACTGCTACCCGAGACGCGTGTGGTCGTGTTTGGCTGTAGACAGATCATGTGCCGCATCACGGCTTGTCCTTAGCCACCGCTATCGTACGCTTGCGACCCCCGTACGTCCTCGAGCCCATCCCGGCTGCTCCATGTGGTGATTGGAGTGCGATCCGACGACGCTCTGCGACCACGCCGTCCCCGACCCGCATTTTTTGACCTCACTGCTGCTCATTGACCGCCCATCCGATAACGACCGACATTGACCGACACATTTGACCGATTACTTCGCCGACACCCTTTTTGACCGAGACTTATCATGCCAAAAACGAACTCTTTGACCGAATCCAAGACCGTGACTGTGGCGAGGACGAAGGAGGAAAAGAAGCAGAAAGAAAATGACAGAAAAAGAGAGCAGAAAGAGCGCAAGGCCAGACCTCCGACGGACATTCCCCTCGATCCAGAACCAGAACCCCGATCTGCCCATGTAATCCCTGGTGCCCACATATACATCCCCGATGTTCCTCAATTTGCTTTCGACGCTTTTGGCAGCTCGTTGAACGACGACGAGCAAGATCTTATTGCTTCAGACGAGTGTTATATCCGTGCATCGGACCTTGGGACTCGGCTCTCGGAGCTCGCCCGACCTCCGACGGCGGTCGGCCGACGGAGCTCCTCCGCCGACTCAGCTCCACTTCAAACTCCTTCGGACCTCGTGTTCGAACCGGGTTTTTACGCAATGAAGGATTACTGAGCGTTTCCCGTTTATCCGTCTTCTCACTTATTGTTTAAACTCATGTTCCAACTTCTATTTCCTTTTTGGTCAGTCGCTATTGTTGCGCTTAGACCATCATCATATTTCCTTATATAGATACATAATAACCTCCGATAGTTTAAATACGCCACCCGGTCATCTTGTATCTTTAGTTTGTTAATTAACGTTGTATGACACGGCACTCTTCCTCTTAACGTTTCTACTTGGCAAACCCGAGTCAGCTTCGTCCTAGAGTGTTCTCCCTCCGATTTCCTCCGTACCTCCGTTCTACCTCCGTCCCTCCGAAGAGAAAGGATTCCTGCTACAGGCTCTCACCCTGCTGTTTGTGGTGTTGAGTGAAACCTCCCGCACGATCCGGTCGCCACCTCCGATCTCCGGTCGCCACCTCCGATCTCCGATCGTCGATCTCCGATCCCCGATCTCCGACCCGACGCCTCGGCGCGTTATCCTCGCACGAGTTCCTCCGGTCACCCGGTCGGCCGAATCACTCCCTCTTCCTAGTCCCCTCCGCCGCGTATATAACAGTATTAACAAACTCACTGTTCAGGCATCCTCTTCTCATCGTCTGCCTTCACCTGGCGACTTTGAATTTGTTCGGTTACACCTCTCCGAACTCTGATTCTCTGGATTAATCCGAATCACCATCTTCTTGCTTTAGGCGACATCTCGGACACCTTTCCGACGTCTTTTCCTATGGGTTCACGGATCTCGTTCTTTGCTCCGGCTCCGGCCGAGCAACCGGCTCCGTTCATTTCTGGTCTTTTTCCGGTGCTCTTTCCGTTTGTTTCGTCGCGCCTTTCCCGACCTTTAGCATCCGCTCTCGGTCTGGGGTTCGGCGGCGCCGAAGCGGCACTCGGACTTCGACCTCTTACTCTGGTCTCGCATCCGCACCACGTTCCGGTGTATGATCTCTTGCCTATGGACCCTCCGAGGCACCCCTCGGGTCCGGCCGAGATTCGGCTCTGCGACGACAAGGGGAATCCATTTCCTCGAAGCATCTTGCGTACATCCGGTCCTCTTCCGCACTTTTCTTCCGGTTTCCGGTCCGTCTTTGACGTCGACTCTGGGGCCCCGGCTTCAGTATACTATCACTCGGACTCGGACTATCACCACCCTCGGACTTCACTTCCCTTACCCGACAACTTCTATGGGAATCATCCCTCGGAGTTACAGCCATTCCTTTCGCAATGCTACTCGCATTTCGCGGAACGTCCTCGGGACTTCTCCACGGACAACGACAAGATTCTTTTCGCTCTGTCGTTCTTCCGAGGAGATGCGGCTCGGCTTTTCGAAGTCACGGCCGACCCGACGATCAGTCCTTGGCTAGGGGACTTCTCCTTTTTTGTCATGGAGCTTTGCGAATGCTTTGTCCCGCGCGCACAGCCCGACAACTCGGAGGAGCAGCTCCGACGGCTCCGGATGAAAGTTTCGGATCACATCACTCCTTTCCTCGACGACTTCTCGCGTCTCGCTTCGGTCCTTGACTGGGGTGATAACGCTCTTCGTCACGCTCTCTACGTCGCGCTCCCTTCTCGTATCACCCGGGAGCTTGACTCGGAGATCTTTCCGAGTTCCCTGGAAGGTCTCCGAGCGACGGTGCGCTGTATCGACCATCGGTACTGGCAGCAGCAAGAGACGCGTCCGGCGGACTCGTCACAGGAATTCGGAGATTCCGGCCCTTCGGCCGAACCGCATGTCTCCGATTCGACTCGCTTCTTCCTGGCATCCTCTACTCCGTTTCCTTCCGCGTCTCGCACTTCGGCTCCTCTGTTCGTCTCCCCTCTGGACACGGCTCCTGACCCAGGGCGTCCTACGGTTCGGCGCGGTTCACCACCGCGTCGCCGAGACGTTCCGGAATCAGTCCGGTCCATTCTCGGGGCAAACGGGCGGATTACGCCGGAGGAACGGGCTCGGAGGTTGCGGCTCGGTCTCTGCTTGTATTGCGGGAACCGAGGGCACGTTGCCAAAGACTGCCGGAAGAAACGAAACGTTCAGGAACGTTTGGCCCGAGCTTCGGCCAACGTCTCCTCAACCATCTAGATTTTCTCCACGCTTTGAACAACCTGGGCATTCGGCCGACCGTGTCGACGATCCGAATGTGCCTCTCAGATTTCCTCCATCCACACATCCAGTCTTTCTATCGCATTCACGACATCTCCGAACTCCGGCCTTCGGCCGAGGTTTCGGACACCTCACGATTTTCATGATTCAACTCTAGTCCCTTTGCTCCGGGATTCAACTCCCCGTGCGAATTTTTCCCTTTTTCTGTTCCAGATTTTGTTCTATACTTATCTGCGAATTTATGGGTTTTCTCTTCGTACATGGGAATCGCTCCGGTCTTCGGCCGAGCTCCGGCGCAAACTCTCCGATAATTCCGACAGCTCCGTTCTGTCATCCATCCACTAAGGTGTCGTTTTCCATTCCGGAATCTGCGTCAACCGTTTCCGAATTCTTCCTGATTCTGGTTCCTGGATATCGCGTACTCCAACAAATATCGCTCCGTTGAGCTGAATGATTGGTGGTACCAAACTTTTCCGTCCAAATCCTGTCGAACTTAGTGTGCACACGGCCAACTATCCACGTTGGATCTTGTTCCGGTTTTCCCGCTAGGGATGAGCGGTTACCGCCTCGGCCGACTCGCGCGCGAGGGTCCGAACCGACTTATACCGACCAACTTGACGCCCTCACCTCGAGATCTTCGGACCTCATTCCGGCACTCCCGCCGAGACTTTCCGGCACTCCCGCCGAGACCTCCCGGAGATATATATTCTCACCTCCCGATTCCGATTTCGGTCCATCGACCTCTCGGAAGTCCTGCATTGGACAACCCTCTTGGCTCACTCCGGTTTCGTCGGCCGATCCGACTTCTGGATGAGCAACCCCTTCCCTTCCGGTCGTTTTCTGCTCCTCGCAGGAACGCTCTGGAAATTCCTCTGTTCCGACTTCTGGATCCTTAAAGGTCACCTCGCGTCTCGCTCGGTCGCCTCTCCGGATCACCCTTCCACCTTCGACTCTGTCGTGAAGAATCCGATTTTTCTTCGCGTTCCTCCGAGCCTCTCCGCTTTCCCGCGATCGGCTCACCACTTTCCGAGCTCTGGTCCGTTCGGTGGCTTCGCCATGTTCCGACTATCCTCATTCCGGCCTTGTGCCATTCCTCCGAACTACGCCGTTCCCGTTCCGAACCTTCGGCTCCGCCGATGCGAAGTCCTCGGTCAACTTCGGAACTGTTGAGCCAAACGTTCTATGGTTCATCTCCGTTCGGCAACGTTCTTCCGACTTTCGACAGTCGCGTGGCAAAACGTTGGCTGAATCAGATCAATGGCTCGAGTAGGGTTCGAACCCTAGACCCCGTTCCTTGGGTCCTCGGTCATTTGGTTTTCCGCTATGCCACGGAAGACATCGAGATTCCAGCCGCGTCTTTGTTCTGGCGCGCGGCTGTGTTTTTTCTCTTTGGGCAAATCTTGTCCACAGCGTTCGGATCATCCCCGTTCACCCTCCGTCTCCGAATCTCGGCCCTCGGCCGACTCGGACCTCGGTACTCCTTGAATCGGGTTCACGGTCATTCTCCCTTGACGCTTTTCAGCGGTTAGGTTGCGTTATCGCTTTGGGCCAGCCACATCCGGTATTAGGTCACTAATCCTGTCTTCGCGTCCTCGAAGCTCTCTCCGTGCTCCGGGATTCATCTCCGAACACTCGGGATCTTCTCCGACGCTCTCGGACCTCGACTCGCTCCTTGCGAAGCATCGTCTCATTATCTCCGGTTTCTCGGGCGAGCCTTTTGGCTCCGATCATCCTCCGAAAACTTTTCTGTCGATTGACTCAAAGTCTCCAGGCCTACCTGGATTTTGGCTTCCTTGTCTGCCTGCGACATCTCGGCTCCGTTTAATCGCCTTGTATCGCACGCCGACAATCCTGGATCTTTGACTCCCACTTACCACCCTGCGCTCCGCGCTTCGGGTTGGTTTTCCCTTATCCGCCTCTCCGTATCCTCGGCGGATATTCCTTTCCTTCGCTTCGTCCTCCGACTTTGCGAATCTTCCCCGTTCTCGCCTCCGATCCTCCAGCCGGTATTCTTCCGATTTTAGACCAACTGGGCCAAAAGACCACTATATCGCGTATCTCCGGCTCTCGGATCCTCGGGCGACAACGTTTCCGACTTTCGGAGACTTCATTCTCTCGCACGGAATCTATTGCTAGACGATGGGACGTCTACCCTTAAGGGGGGGATAGGACTATCAAAATTCTGCAATTCCGATGAGATTCTGAATTTCTACGTCCGAATCGACGCTGATTGCGCATTCAATTAGCTCTTCGACGCAGCATTCCTCCGAATTCTCCCAGTCGTACGAGCCTCGGAGCTTCTCCGATGATCTCCTCCGACACTCTCCTCGCACTGGTACTCGACTCCGGTTATCAACGCGCTCGATTTCCATACGTCCGCCCCTCGGCCGACGCACTCGGAGCTACCTCCGACATCGCGCATCCTCCTCCGGACATCGACTTCACCAATGTGCACCTCCTGAAGACATCGACCCTTCATTTCCACTTTATATCCATGGTCCTTGATCTACACCTCCCTAAGCCTACTCCGCTTTCTGGCTATTATCCAAATCCCTTCAAATCCGTGTAACGCACATCACGGAGTTCGTCCGAACGACCTATGAGCCGACTTCAGGACGACTTCTCCTTCCATTTCTCCTCCGATGATCGGCTCCGACGCCGATCGGCGGAGCAGCATGATTTGACTTGGGCCACGCTAAGTCCACTTCAAATCTTGCTTACACTTATATTCTCAACTCACACGCATTTCGGATTCAGGCCGAACTCGGCCAATTCGTTCGATTCGACAATATACAATCAAGAAATATTCTACGAGTCATTTGCTTTTGTGACCCTTTGACGCAGGGCATACGGAAGTCCGAATCTACGCTACAACGTCCCCTCCCGGGCCGAACGGCTCCGTCTCTTCCTCGTCACCTCCCTTCTCCACCTCCGATGCGGTCGGAGCTCCTCCGCCGATCTCCGGCGCGACTCCACCCATCTCCACATCCCCGGCGGTCACCTCCGACTCGGTCGGAGCACCACCGTCCACCTCCATCCTCGGCGCTTCTTCGCCCACCTCCGACGGCGACCTCCGAGCATCCTCGTTGGTCGGCTCCGGTGTCGGAGTCTTCCTCGTCCCGGAGGTCCCAGCGACGGGACTCGCCTCCTTCGCGACCTCCGACGACACCACCTCTCCACCCTCCGCACCTCCGATCTCGGCCCGGCCCATCGGGTCATCCTCCTCCTTCGGAGGGAAGCGGATGAGGCCCTCCGTGTTCAACGGAGGCGGGAAGAGATCGTTGGCGATCTCCGCCAACCGCGCCTCGCGCCGCGTCGGGACCTGAACCCCCGAGAACCTGCGCCTGCGCCCACTTCCCCGCGCAGTCTTCGGCTTCTCCCTCCGACGCTCCTCCGGCCGCGACCTCGCCTTCCCTTTTCCCTTCGGGTCGGACTTCTCCTCCTCCGACTCCTCCGACTCCTCCGGCTCCTCCTCCGACTCGCTCCCCTCCAGGACGTACCGGACACGAGCCGGCAAGGGACGCCCAAGGGGAAACTCCACCATCGCACGACGGAGCATGTCGTCGATGGCCGCGAGCTCCCCCTCCCGACCTCCGACTCCGCGGAGCATCGCGAGGAGCTCGTACAACACCCGTGTACGGTCCTCCGATGCGGCCATCCGCTGCCACATCCGCACGTTGTCCCGCTCCAACTGCTCGACCAGGAGACGCATCTCCGAGGTCCGAGTCGGCAGGACTTCGCGCGGGGGCAAGGCCGGCAGCCCCGACTCGGGAGAGACCTCCCTACGCCTCTTGCTTGGGCGGGGAGCCACCTCCGAGTCGGAGCCGACCTCCGTGGTCGGACCCGATCCGCGCTTCTCGCGCCGCACGCCCTTCCCATGCGAATGGGAGCACCCCAGCTTCAAACGGCGGCACCGCTCGCACGCGGTGATGTCCGCGTTGGAAGCCAAGAGACACTCCCAATTTCCCTTGCGGCACTTGGAGCAAACTAAAAGATCGGATCCGGTTAGTTCCGATCACCTCCGACGACTGCGACGCACCATTTTTCGTCGGAGCCCACTTGATCTTGAACAAGGGGCCTCCCTTCACCTCCCTCTCCTTCCTCTTCCGCGGCGGCTCTATCTCCTCGACCTCCGGTACGTCCGATGCGGCCGCCAACTCGTCCGGCTCATCGGACGTCGCACGACGCCCCTCCGGCTCGGCGAGCGACGTCACCACCGGACCCGACCTCCTGCCACGGGACTGCGCCGCGAATTGCGCTCGCATCTCGTCGAGCTGGCGCTGTAGGCCATCGGCCCGCTCGCGCTCCGCAGCAGCGGCCGCCTCCGCCGCCTCCATCGCCAGCGCAGCGGCTTTCTTCGCCTCGCGCAACTTCCGCTTGCGCGCCTTCTTCGCCTCGTCCTCGCGCTTGCGCGCCTCTCTGGCGGCAACCTCCTCCTCCGGGGTGGGTATCCTCCTGTTGATGTCCGCCTCGTCGGCGGAGGCGTCCGAGTCGTGCGACTCGTGCGTCGGAGGCGGGGACGGCGGCGGCGTGTTTTTCGGAGTGGACATGGTGGTTGAGAGCAAGTTTGATTGATGACGAAATTTTCACCGTGGGATATTTGGTAATCCTAGCAAGTTCACCACGTGACTCGGCACCTCTGCACTCTCGGCATCTCGGCGCCTCGACTTCGACTTTTCTTCTCCGACATTCTTTCCTCCGATGTTCCTCCGACATGTCCGACCATCACCTCCGACATGTCCGACCATCACTTCCGACATGTCCGATCATTACCTCCGACGTCCTAGCCCATGTTCCTTGTGGGAAAGGAACGTAAGAGGGGGATACTGTTATATCCGTGCATCGGACCTTGGGACTCGGCTCTCGGAGCTCGCCCGACCTCCGACGGCGGTCGGCCGACGGAGCTCCTCCGCCGACTCAGCTCCACTTCAAACTCCTTCGGACCTCGTGTTCGAACCGGGTTTTTACGCAATGAAGGATTACTGAGCGTTTCCCGTTTATCCGTCTTCTCACTTATTGTTTAAACTCATGTTCCAACTTCTATTTCCTTTTTGGTCAGTCGCTATTGTTGCGCTTAGACCATCATCATATTTCCTTATATAGATACATAATAACCTCCGATAGTTTAAATACGCCACCCGGTCATCTTGTATCTTTAGTTTGTTAATTAACGTTGTATGACACGGCACTCTTCCTCTTAACGTTTCTACTTGGCAAACCCGAGTCAGCTTCGTCCTAGAGTGTTCTCCCTCCGATTTCCTCCGTACCTCCGTTCTACCTCCGTCCCTCCGAAGAGAAAGGATTCCTGCTACAGGCTCTCACCCTGCTGTTTGTGGTGTTGAGTGAAACCTCCCGCACGATCCGGTCGCCACCTCCGATCTCCGGTCGCCACCTCCGATCTCCGATCGTCGATCTCCGATCCCCGATCTCCGACCCGACGCCTCGGCGCGTTATCCTCGCACGAGTTCCTCCGGTCACCCGGTCGGCCGAATCACTCCCTCTTCCTAGTCCCCTCCGCCGCGTATATAACAACGAGGCTATAAGCCATCTTCTTGAGCGCGCGCTCCGGATGGGTTGGGACGCCGGTGTAACTTTCGGGCTGTTTTCAGTTGGGGGGAAAGACGAAGACGTCAATGCGGACGAGACTGTTCGTGGGTTGTCGACCGCAGAAATCCAGACGGACAGTGTTGCCGTGATTCTTCCACTGCAGGACCCCTCGTCGTCGCTCACGCCTGAGGAACCCCTTGTTCAGCCTGTGGCCGCTGCTCGTCGCGACCTCACCTCTCTTCAAACTGGAATTCCTCGTCCATTCGGCACTCTTCAGCGACGACTTGCACGTTCACGACGCCATCTTCGACATGCTCAGAAAAAATTAGTTCCGGTGCCCATTCATGATCCTACTTCCCAACAGCCACCCTTCCGTGCCTCAGACAGTAAACCCACCATTCCTACCCCTGATATCATCTCGACACATCGACGTGTTCGAGGTCCGCGTCGCGTTCTCGACTGGGACCGTGATCCCCTTTTGTCGGATCTTGGGCGAGCTTTAGGAGCTCTTGGATGGATTAGAGGAGGAGGATGAGATGGACGGAAGCGCGGGGACCGCGCTTTGTGTGAGGTGGGCACATGTACCAGTGGCCTTGGGCCACTGCTACCCGAGACGCGTGTGGTCGTGTTTGGCTGTAGACAGATCATGTGCCGCATCACGGCTTGTCCTTAGCCACCGCTATCGTACGCTTGCGACCCCCGTACGTCCTCGAGCCCATCCCGGCTGCTCCAGTGGGCGGCGGTATCGGTGTCGCAGTCCCTCTCACAGCGGGGTCTGTCGGCGCCGGCCTGCATGGCAATCGCTCATCTGGCGAAGACTACAAGATTGGTCACACATACAGCCCAGCTGGGCCCTGTACCTGGGACTATCCGGACTACATTGACCACAGAGAAATCGAAGCTATCCCGGAAGCGCGGGAATTTAACAACTCCATTGCTCTCAGATACGTGCAGCTCTCGAAGTTGGCTGTATTCCTTTACTGGATCCGGATCAAAGTAAGGTCTATTCGTGGCGGTGAAGCCAAAAAGGATTCGACCATCCAGAGAAGCAGGGGCAGGACTATCCAATGCGCGGACCAGGACATGTATACCCCGGAAATCATCGGTCAATTTCTCGAGGCCCACGATGCGATCGTAAGTCCTACTTTTATTGGGGACCATTGCACTCTGTGAATGATACTTCAGGGTGATCCTCTCGCGTGTATTGCCTTCCACATTGCCTGGGTTTGCCACCACAACCAGATCGCCGATTCTGTGGATGCCTTGATCCCCCCAAGTATACTCGCGGATTTGAAAACACGCGAAGAACTCGTCGACGGGGCGGAATCGTATCGAAACGAAGTCCAGGAAATCTTTGAAAGGAACTCCCAACGCATGGACGCCATGCACCGAAAGTTGACTTCAAATCATACTGGATCCAATCTAGGCCAGCCATTGAGCTCCATCGAAGCGAAAGCGATGGAGGGTATGCGGCAATTGCATGTCACTCTAGACAAAGATATGTCGGGGCTCCAGCTCCCGTCTCCGTTCAACCCTCCTCTACGCGAACTGAAGGTGCAGCTGACATGCCTTTCCAAATTTGGCAACAGCGACATGTCCGAGCTCGTGCGGAGATTGCTCTACACCAAACCCAGGGTTCAGATTGAAGGCAAATGTAAGTGTTCAGCTTTTCGGCGGTGCCATCCTACTTGATACTTTCGACAGTTGCCAGTCTTTCTCCTCTTCCTCCTCATGAGGAGGTCGCGGAGACCTCCGAGCTCGTGCGAAGTTTCTTTGGCCCACAAGGACCAAAGCTTGGGTTTATAGGCAAGGTGTCCAAGTTTTCGGCAGCGACATCCTACTCAATGCCTTCCTTTTGTTTTCCACAGGAGGAGGCTTTGGCTTTCGAGGTTCTCCTCCGGTTACTCCTTCCATTTCTCCCGAAAAAGTCGTGGCGATGCGCGAGAAAACACCGGACCTTGAATTTGAAATATTCTACCAACGGAGGTTCGGGGGGGGGCGAGCGGTCAGAAATTGTGCACAAATTGCGAAGATTTGAGAAGGACATCGTCGTTGATGACAATGAACTGAAGCAATGGATGTAGCGAATAGTGTACGATACGAATACGAGACTATATGCCAATCAAGTGCACAGGCCGTCGGTCAGAAGAAGACCGCCTTCCGAATCAGCCCATGGGGCACCGTTTTGGGCACGCGGGTCTTCTTCATCTGGTCCTGCGCGAGACTGATGATTTGCTCCTAGATATGCACTTCGATAACCCGAAGCCCACATACGTGCATCTCGTCACTCAGCTCCGTGATCGCTACCCTGATTTTGCCTACCTCCACGTCGTTGAGCCCCGCGTGGACGGCGCTGAGACCTTGGACGTGGTGAAAGAAGGCCACTCGAACGATTTCATACGCGACATCTGGGGGAAGAAGGCCCTCGTCAGCGCCGGGGGCTACACCCGAGAGACCGCCATCACGGCCGCGGAGAAGGGCGACTTGGTCGCTTTCGGGCGTGGATACATTGCAAACGTGGGTTTTTAATCCGGCGGACGACGGCCAGTCCAACTGACACGGTTTCAGCCCGACTTGCCCTATCGCCTTCTTCACGGCATCGCGCTCGCCGTTGGGGACCGCGCGCTGTACTATGCGCCCGGCAGTGTCAGCCCGAAGGGATACACAGACTACCCCTTTGCGGCTCCTGCACAGGCTTAGACCTTGTTTAGCGATGTAGTGGGCGGTAGGATTGGTATAGAACGGAGTGTCCTCACGGCATAATGAATCAATGGCAAAATTTCAATCTGTGGTCACTAGTGGCCAAAAAAAGAATTCGAGGCGTCCCACATAAGTGCCCTCGACATTCTCCAGATCTAGACTCTCCAGAACTTCATCTCGGAGACAACGGTGTTCGCGCCGGGCGGCTACCGCGCGTTGGAACAGCATGGTCTCGGAATTGCGTAGAGAGTTATAATTAATTCAAAGGATTAACGTATATATACATGTAGTTACTTGACAAATCACTAGCTTTCCTTCGATGCTGGTGCAGGGGCTTAGCGCCTAGGACATGCCTCTCTAAGGACCTGCCGAATTTTACCTCCCGAGTACCAGCGCTTCGGAACCGGAAAAGTGGGGTCAATGCGGCCCACTGGACCGAAACGCAGGGCATCAGCGAGATTAATGTAAGCATATGACTGGGCGCACCGAAGTTCCTATCGACCCGCACTCGCGGTCGAAGCCGTTCCAGCAGTCCACGTAGATCCTCGTTGGGCCTGAGGTCCCCAATCTGCAGTCGATCAGAACAGGCTTGCAATACTCAAGGGACGAGATACCATTTGCTTGATGTCGTTGTCGCCGAAGAGAGCGAACCAAGCGAAAGAGTGCTGGCGGAGGTCAGTTAAAACACAATAATCGTGTATCCGAAGTCTTACCGAGAAAATATACTCCGCAAGCGGCTGCAGTGGGTCGGCAGTCTGTAAACAACATCAGCCGAGAAGGAAACCAAAAAAAAGACCAACACACCGCAGTGGTTGGCCACAAAACACCATCCAGCCACAGCTTTGCCGCCCTCACAGTGTCCGTAAAGAGTATCTTGCGATGCCTGAAGCGTAACGCACGAATGAAAACCGTATTAGTAGCAAGCGCCTCGTGGTGTTCTTCTAGCTGCTGCAGATACTCGTCTGTGTCTGCGTCTTCCTTGAGCGGCAAGTCGGGACCAACAGCGTGAGGTATGCGAGGCTGGAAATAAGCCCATTCACAGCAGTCTTCTATCCTCATGCGGGCTCGAGCGGCGATTTGGGCTTTGGTCGCGGTGTCCGGAATGATGAGATCTGCAGAGGGCGCAGGACCATGTGCACTGCTATAGCACATTGTGGTGTAATATGTGGATACATCAACCCCAGTCACGAACATCATGTCGATCGGTCGGCCAAAAGCTCGCGAGCAAAGCTGCATCCACGACTTGTAGTTTTTAAGCATGTAGTCCACGAACGGCTTCTCGTCGACAGCATCGGTATGCCAGACTGGATACTTCGTCAACAAGGCTGCACCTCGCTCCGCTGTTGGAGTGAAACGCATCACGGTCCCTTCCTTCATGAGCGAACTGAATATTGTGAGTATGTAACGTTGTCTTGGCACAGAAAGCTTGCCTGGAATTTCCGCCGTCGTGCACCAAATCAATGTCGAAGTTTCGCACACATTGGATTCCGGCTGGATAGCGTCCGCTAGCCACTGGACAGGGGTCAAGCGGAACGAAGTCCGTCAGCACGAAGTCGGGTGGCAGATTACTAGGTTCATCCATTGGCTCCGTGGCACGAAACATGGGTCTAAACTGATTCCTGGAGAAGAATCCAACATCCCCTATCCCCAGACATATAGCTTGCTCGGAATCCAGCCTCGTGGCAAGGGGTTCTGAATGACTTGAGCTGCGTAAGTGATAGTTCAAAGGTGCATATAAAAGGCCCACTATATTGCCGTGCCACGTCTCGCGCGCAAGAGCTGCCTGATGATTTAGACAACTTCGTTAGAACTGAAGACCGAACAGAGCATGAAACGGACGATGAGTAGAAAGTTTGAGGCAAGTAATCGAGGTCAGGGCTGTCCGGTTTGGTCCATGGCCAGTGCATTGCTCAAGAGGACAGTAGGAACCTGCACACACTGTGGCACGCCCGCGAGAACTTTCAAACACAGACAAGCAACATCGTGATCCATTAGGCCGCGGCTTTCTATTCCAGTCAAAGTCCAGTACTTAGCGCTTAGCAGCGTGTCGACCTGCAAGATAATGATATTATTACTTATACACAGCATGGTCCAACCGTCCAGCCTCTGACCACTGTGTTCCCAAGGTTCATCCCAGCGCGCGCGAGCACCTCGCCGGGGCCTTCGCCTTGGACCCCAACCACCGTACTTGACGAGCTTTGCGATACTATTTGTGATGTGGACTCGCGCGCCGCGCGCTCCGCGTCCAATCAGGGTCACTCAGCCGGTTCGGGAAGTTTGTTCCGTTCGTAAATTTAGAAACTCACAAGAGCATGCCGTCAGTCCCTTAGCTCAGAGATGGAGCGGGTTCCAAAGCCTTTGAACGAAAGTCTTTCTACTTTATCATTAAGCGCATCTCGCGCCGCGGCCGCCTCCCCGCAGCGCCCCAACGTCGGCTTTCTCAGGCTTTGTCTTTCCGAATCCAATGACCAATCTCTCACAGCAGGCCCGGGGTGAATCGGCTGACCTGAAGATAGTCGCAGGCTGGGAGCGTCCGTTTGGTTTTGGCTTCGTCGCCGGACACTGTCTGACACTGTGCATGTAGGAGAAGCCTCCACTAGTGCTTGATATAGAATGTACTGCCCATGTCGTTGGATGGAACACATGGTCGCTGTGATTCTGTGGGTCCCAACAAGTCTGTGTCTTTAATATCCGTGCGATTCCACTTTGCGTTCCGTTCTTAAAAGGTGCTGAGACTTGGCAGACTTCGACATTCCATCATCGGATATTGCACGTATGTCTCTTCTCTGGGACGACGGCGATCGCCTCTACGCAAAGTGAGCCTTCTATACGACTAGAGGCGAGACCGAGTAACCGAATCCTCAGGGCCATGGCTCATCATTGGCCCTTGCACGGAAAACTGCTATTGTACGTGGACCACCGTACTTTGAGCTGGTGAATTACTCATGTTTTGAGAGGAACCCTGCCTCCAGCGAAACGCGACGCAATCAGCCATATGGTATTCCAGCTCGCATCGGGGATGTGGGTTACTTCAAGCGTGGTCAATTCATCCTCCTCTTCCATGCCGCCAATAGTCGCCCCGATACTGGCATCGAAGCCGACGGCCTGGGACGTTTTCCGGACAATTTTGTTCCTCTTCCCTATAGGAGAGGATACGGCGCAAAGCCTTATGCACAAGACTCCACCTTGAAGAGCGATACTAAAAGCGTGCACCAGTTCCACGGTTCGCTGGATGTGTAAACTCAACCAATCATCCTATAAAGCGGCACAGTTAACCACAAACACAGGGTCGTTGCCAGGTTGAATGTGGATATCGGATACCACAACAATACGCGCGCGTTCGTTCACACCAAATGTCGTCAATACATAGACGAAGCCCATTCCCTAAAACCGTTCACGAAATATGCACAGACATGGGGGCACAGCTGGTACGAAATGATCCGGGAACTAGACCACAACGCGAACCCCGTCATGATAACGGGGCTACACCGAACCCGGGATTTCGTCACCCGGGCCGCCGTCAAGACCTCTAATGGCGTGGGCGGAGGTATTGGCTTCACAGTCCCCCTCCCGACGGGGTCTGTGGGTGTTGGCCTCGATATCAATCACTCATCCGGCAATGACTATGAGATAGGCTTCGCCTACAGCCCATCGGAGCCATGCACCTGGGATTACGCCGAGTACATTGAGCACAGAGACCTCGAAGACCTCCCGGAAGCGCGGGATTTTACCAACTCCATTGCTCTCAGATACGTGCAGCTCTCAAGGTTGGATAGAATCCGTTACTGGATCCGGATCAAAGTCAGGTCTCTCCGTGGCGGTGAAGTCCCAGAGGATCAGACCATCCAGAGAAGCAGTGGCAGGACGATCCAATGTGCGAACCAGGAGATGTATACTCCAGAAATTATCGGCCAATATCTCGAGGCCCACGATGCGATCGTAAGTTCTACTTTCATTGGCGACTCCTGCTGAATAATACTCCAGGGCGATCCTCTCGCGTGCATTGCGTTCCACATCGCCTGGGTTTGCCACCACAACCAGATCGACGAGTCTGTGGACGCCTTGATTCCTCCAAGTATCATCGCGGATTTGAAAACACGCGAAGAACTCGTCAACGGGGCGGAATCGTACCGAAACGAACTCGAAGAAATTTTTGAAAGGAACTCCCAACGCATGGACGTCATGTGCCGAAAGATGTCTTCACTTTATACTTCGAGAGGAGAATTGAGCCACACTGAAGAGAAAGCAATGGAGGTTATGCAGCAGCTGCATGACGCTGTAGCCAAAGAGATGGCGGGGCTCCAGCTCCCTTCTCCGTTCAACCCTCCTCTACGCGACCTGGAGGTCCAGCTGAAATGCCTTTCCAAATTTGGCAGCAGCGACATGTCCGAGCTCGTGCGGAGATTGCTCTACACCAAACCCAGGGTTCAGATTGAAGCCAAATGTAAGTGTCCAGCTTTTCGGCGGCGCCATCCTACTTGATACTTTCAACAGTTGCCAGTCTCTCGCCTCTTCCTTCTTATGAGGAAGTCGCGGAGACCTCCGAGGTCGTGCGAAGTTTCTTTGGCCCACAAGGACCAAAGCCTGAGTTTATACGCAAGGCGTCCAAGTTTTCGGCAGCGACATCCTACTGAATACCTTCTTTTTGTTTTTCACAGGAGCAGACTTTAGCTTTCGACGTCCTCCAGGTACTCCTTCCACTTCTCTCGAGGAGGCCATGTCGAAGCGCGAGAAGGAACGCGAGAAGGAACCGGACCTAGAATTTGAAATATTCTGGCAACAAGGGTTCGGGGGGGGCCATCGGTCAGGAATTCTGCAATACTTGCGAAGAATTGAGAAGGACATCATCGTTGATGACAATGAACTGAAGCAATGGATGTAGTCAATCGTGTACGAATATGTATGTATCTGTACGAATATGAGACTATATATGCAATCAAGTGCCCGACGATTCGAGAGATCCCGATTCCCCTTTCGATTCCATGGCAAAGTCGCAAAGCAGGACCGAGAAGTCCTTCCCCGCTTTCCCGCGAAGTGACCATATGACTGTACGGCTCGCCCTAAAAACTCCAGCAAACCCACTGCTACTGGCACTGGCACCAAATTTGAGATCACGAGAGGTAGTCATCGATGCCAAGAAATATACATAATGCCAATAACAATCTGCAAAAAAGCTACACATGCAATGTTCACAGCGAGGATTCTTTCTTCCTTCCTGCACCTTCATTCAGTCTTCCGCCAAATAGCGATACTCAAACCTGAAATCGCTCTTCTTCCGCTGACACCACGAGCCCTCCCAGTCAAAGTACACATACACGCCCTGCTCGTACTCCTCCGTGATCGCCTGCGGCTCCGAGTGCCGCTGGAACCACGTCAGGTACTTCACGTGGAAGCGCCACGACTGGCGCTTCAGCTCCTCCGCCGCGAGGTATCTGCGCCCGCGAGTCAGCACGCTTCATCCATCGGGTACGCGTGAGGGGGCGACGACGTACTGTGGATACGACACGGGCAAGAAATAGAACACGTAGAAGAGCGTCTCGACGTCCACGCGCGAGTAGATGGCCGCGTTGTTGAGCAGCGCGTGGGGTATTTGCGGATAATACGCCGCCGTCGGGAAGGGATTGCGCGGCATGTAGTACTTGGCTCTGCACCAATCCGTCGTCCATCAGCATGGGCGCAAACACGAATGGAGACGCAAAGACGCACTTGACGGTATCTTGCGGCTGCGGGATGCTGGATAACCCCCCGGCGAGGTACTTGTGCAGCTGCTCGACGTTCCCCATCCGCTGGCTCGCTGTAATGCGATCACGAAACGTAAGAACGCGATGACGATCGGAAGACAAGGCGACTGACCCCGCTGCTTTGCGCGCTCGAACGGTAGGACCAGGTCGGCGAGGCCAGGAGGGAACGAGCTGGGCGGCAGCGGCGCAGGCGCAGGCGGCGCATGTCCGTTTGCTTGTCTGTGTCCACCGATGGTCTGCGACGACCCAGACCCGGGGGTGACCAGTTGCTCGCCCTGCGCGATCTTGACGCCGGGAGGGAATTGCGGGACCTCCGTGCTCTCCTCTTGCGGCTTCGGCGGTTGTGGCGGCTCAGGTATCGGACGCTATACACGCATTGAGATCTCTGCGATAAGGATAACTTGTTTACTTACCGAGGTACTTGATAGCGGCGACAGTACACGGGGGGCCGAGGACGAAATCGAATCTGGGGTAAGGTTTAGCCGAGCGTCGATATGAATAAGCAAGAACAGACCTTTCCGCGATGCCAGAACACGCTGCGGAGACGAAGTTGCTACAGGGCCACCGACAGAGCTGGGGACTGCCTCCGAAAGCGCAGGCGATTCGTAGAACGAGCTATCTCGCTCGTGGGACACCGACGCATAGGAAGACATGGGGCTTGCCGCTGACGGATGCGTCATGCTTGGAGACGAAGGAACCCCCGCGGACGACGGTGGTGGTGGTACCGCTGGTTGGGACTGCACTACTGGCTTGGGTTTCGGCAGTACTGGTGCAGCCGCCACTTGCGGAGGTTGTGGCGGCGGTTGCTGCACCGCGGCGGAATATTGTATCGGGGGGAGGGTGGTCGGTGGTCGAGGAGCAGCAGGCTTGAGTATGCTCGCCATCGGCTGGACGAGGAAGTTTGGTGGTGGTTTCGCTAGAAGGTGGGTGTGAGTCACGATTATTATTTGAAATGAAATCAAAGGGCAACGTGCCATCCGACGGTTCTGCAAGAGATCAGGAACAGAGTCAGGGAGGCGCGATAGAGCTCACTTCTCAGCTGCAGTGGGTTAGATTTCTTGAGTATTGGGCTCTCGACGCGCTTGCTATTGTCTTCTGAAGGCTTCTTGACTGGTGCTCGAGGTAGGAGCTCTAGTACGGGGTGAGAAAGGCTAGACGGGGGAAACGCAGCTCGCACCTTCCATCGCCAGTTCAGACTCGTCGTCGCTGTTATCGTCCAAACCGCCCCGGAACTTTTCCTCTTCCTCGTCGAGGTTAAGGTCATCGTAAATGCCCTCGTATTCGGTAAAGTCTTCTTCCTGCCCCAAATGTCAGCCACGACTTGGAAAGCGCAAGACAACGAACCGCGTTGGTCTCCACAAAGTAATGCACGTCCTCTTTGAGCGCCAGGACTTTCTCCGTCTCCAGCGATCCGTTATTGAGCAGCCGCAGGACAATCTCCAGACGGCTGATATGCCATTTCCGGCGCACGTTCAGGTGGTCGAGCTCGTCCAAGCGGCTCGCAGCGGACGATCCGGCTTTGAGCTTCTTCTTGGCGGCGCCGTGCAGCGACTCGATCTCGGCTTCCGCCTGCTCGACCTGGATTTGAAGTTTCTCGAGCTGGGTGTCTAACCAGTCGACCGCCTCGAGCATCTCCTGCTCCTTGGGATCGAGTTTGACGGCCTCCCCGAGCGCGACGTTTGAGAATGCCTTTTTCTTGACCTCTTTCTCGCACGCCTTGAATTTCTCCATTTGCTGCGAGACGTTAAACACAGAAATTGACACAGACACGTCGCCTACCGTCTCGATGAGTTTCCGGTTGTCCAGCAGCTGAGACTTGTCCTTGATATCATTACTCGAGACCCAGCCTCTGATTTGGTCCCGAAGCCGCTGGAGTTTCTTGATTTGATTCTTCAAGGCCGCCTCAAGTTTCTCTTTCTGGCACAAGTTTTGGAAAAAGCCATACATGCCGCCAAAAGACCGACCTGCGCCTGGTTCGTCGCGGCCTGCATCTTGTCATATGTGTTTTCGAAGAGCTCGACACCCTCCGAAACCTTCTTGAGGGCTAGGTCAATCTCAGCTGGACGCGCCATTAGCCTAGTTTCACTCGGATATGAGCTGCATACTCTGTAGTTTCCGCGCCGCCATGATTCTGCGCGACCGAGGAAGACAAAAGGTAAGATTTGCGCTTGTGGTAAAGTGACGCCGATAAGACTGATCTAACCTTAACCTTAGACCACCACCTCAAGCGAGCTCTTGCTATTATGAGTCGCAAGGACACCGGGAAAAAGTATCGTTTGGCAGGAACAATAGCGATCAAGTTTGGGTCCAAGATGAAAGCCTGGGGACACAAGTCGTTACGGTTCTGGTCAAGTTCTGACATCCGTCAACTTTCGCGGTGAAGGATTTACAAACCTGCGTCAAACCTCCGCCGGATGCTCCCGCACTTGTCCAGATTTCTTTCAATTGGAGAATCAGCTTGGCGTTGCAATTATCTCGTTGAAAAAACCACGTACCTTTGATACCTTCCAACTTCAAGTTCAGCTGACCGGCCATTGGCCAATGCCGACGGCTTGCAAACGGCTTGAGACTTGGGTCTCTATAATCACGGTGCCATTTGCCCGCCGTAGAATTTTTTGGAACGGTTTAAGCTCTCGCAACTTCAATTTCCCATGGTCCGGAAGCTGATACAATGACGCTGACGAATAGCGAGGATCTCGATCTTCACTGTTGCTTCAGGCAGTGCAAAACATCCTCTTCCTCCGTCGGCAGGCTTCCAATTTGCTGTAGCCTTTGTGCCAAGAGTCCTCCCGGTTGCTGCGGCATCAATGTCAGCACCCAGCCATGGAGCGCAAAGAACAGCTCAAATAGTGCTTCCCCAGCTCCGAGTCAGGCTCCTATTCTACACCACCATCATCGCTCATGCACGCTGGGAAAGATAGTCGCACTGTTCAGAACAACAAGAGAAGGAGATTGCAGGGATCATGCGACACTTGCAAGAAGAAGAAAGGTGCGTACCTCCGCATTCCAAGTATCGATATTAATGCGACGGTCAGTCCGATGTTAGTACACCCCGTACCTACCATATCTGTGCGATTTTATGACGGGCCTGGTACAGGTGACAGTGCGGAAATGCCGGGAAACCGATGCACGAACTGTCTCGCCTCGCACATCGACTGCACGCACGCTCGGTTGGGCCACAAAGTGAGTCTCCCCGAGGTCTCGTTATAATGTAATTTATGCAGTGGTACAGGCAGCTGAGCGCTCTGAGTCGCCGTCGCCGTCTCAAACTCTCAAGACCGGGCGAGAGCATGTTGCCGCCATCCTTTCAACGTCTACTGTCTACGTCCCACCGCATGACTCTAACGCCGTTCACCAAATACTGGTCGCAGTTGCTCTATATGCCCGAAGCTTAGAGGACCGATTGGTCCCTGTCCAACCACCCACCTCGCTCCCCAAACCATTGCCGGACCCTAATTCTCTCGCCTTGGAGGACTTGTCCTCTCCTCAGCTCTTCGAACCTGGCCCCCTCGTAGACGTAGAAGAGCATTTTAGAAACACCTTGGGGGCGGTGACCTCTGTGCGTAGTAAATCCGGCCGGTTCTACGGGCAATCCAGCAGCATCCACTTCATCAAATCCGCGATGAAGCACATAGACGGCAATGCCTCGTACGTGGTCGGTGTTCAACGGCCTCACTTTTGGACCGCTCAGCCCGTACGCCATAGATTGTCGACGACGCCCTTTTGTTGCTGACACTTTATTGCAGTGGGAGAAGCTAACCGTCGAGACACCACATCACACATTTCCCGAGAACGATCTGCTGAAATGTCTCGTGAAGATTTATTTCGAACAGATCAACCCAATATTTGGTATTTTGCATTTCCCGAGTTTTCAAAAATCAATCTCGGACGGCGTGCACCTCCACGACCCTCAGTTTGGCGCTGTAGTGTTACTGGTGTGCTCTCTGGCCAGCAGACACTCGGACGATTCGAGAGTTTTTCTCGACGATTCCAACTCTGAGCACAGTTGTGGTTGGAAATGGTTTCGCCAAGTGCGCCCTCTCCGCACCTCCTTTTCCCCGGAGGCTTCGTTGTACGAGCTGCAGCTCCTTTTCGTGCGTTTGTCCTATTCTATCAGTCCACTGCTCACGCGAAGGGCAATCAGCTCAGCGCAATGTATCTTTGTGGTACATCCACTCCGGAGGAGGGCTGGATTCTGAGTACGAGACAACCCTTCATAGCTACGGTATATGCTCACCTGGATTCAGCGGGACTCGGGATCCGTTTCGCTCAGGGTGCTGGGGCTCACCATCGCAGTAAATACAACGATATGAACCCGCTGACAGCCGAGCTCTATAAACGCGTATTCTGGGTCTTGGTCGTGACCGATACAATCATGAGCACGTTCAAAGGTAGACCGAGCATAACACAGCCTGCCGAGTGAGCGTTTTTCTTCCCGTTTTCTATGATTGTTCATGTTCCTGAAATATAGCTTTGACGTCGACTTGCCTGTCGGCATAGATGATGAATATTGGGGGATCCCAAATGCGGTCCAACCCGCCGGAAAGCCGTCCACTTGCGCTTTCATGCCCGTCTTCCTGGAATTGATGTCTATATTTGCTCGCATACAAGGGTCTGTGGTGTGTATGCGGCCTCATTTTCCCCGCACCTCTCGCTTATTCATTGCGCCCACCAGTACCCCGTGAATGGGAAAAAGTGTCCTGAGGCTGTCATCGTGGAACTGGAGTGAGTTAGCTGTTCATGCCTCCGTACAGTAGCATCCCTGATTCACATGGCCAGCTCTGCGCTCAATAACTGGGTTGATATTGTTCCGAAACATTGTGCGTTTTTTATTTCCACAGTGCTTCATAAGATTGCCCTAATTCGTATGCACTCCAGTGCGATGGGATCCCAATCAACCCAATCAAGTAAGTCCAGTCCTTCTCGTTTCCGATCGTATTTTCATTCCGAGGCCATAGATTTTCCTCGATCAGTCCTCTGCCTTGTATGTTGAGATTTCTCATCCAAATTAGTTTCCCCCCTCTGAACCGCTGTCGTAGATATACAACCTATTATCACGGTATGTGTCTTCCTACGTGTCTATATCCGAACCAACCTCCCTCGCAGCGCAAATCCTGATACACCGTCCATTTATCCCAGCGCCAGGAAAGGAATCGATGACAAACGTAACTATAGCTGTCTTCTTTGTACGCCTTGGCTGAAACATGAATTTTCTTAGACGCATTTCCCCTCCCTAGCTATCTGCGCCAATGCGGCACGGTCATGTGGGCATGTCTTGGATGTCCAAGCTCGCCGCGGCCGAGGGCTTTTGCACTACCCGAATCTCATGGTAAAGGAACGCATTTGAACCACATCCACGAAACTTACGCACAATAGACCGCACTTTTTGATTCTGCCATCGTTTTACTCGTCAACGTCTGGGCGGTCGTGGGCGGTCGCAGATCTCGATCTCCGGGGGATTTCGAACGCGCAACAGCAGACGTTGAAACTTGCGCGCGCATCCTTCGTCTGTACGAGCGACGGTCGGTTTATGTATAGGCAATCATCTGACCCATCTCACTCTCTCTCAGATGGCGGCTCGCAGGCAGAAAATCCGATATAATATCTGCGTTGCTCGATACTGGCAAGCATACCTCTGACGTCCGTCCTTTTAAACGTCCCCGAGATACGGAAGAGGATGATGTGGACGTCTCTTGTGAATCTGACACTCCTGGCTCGGAACCGCCAATCACCCCGAGTTCGTCGACATCTGTCGAAGATCAAATACACGCACTAGAGCGTTCGATCGAGGAAACAAGCCATTTATTTTCTTTGCCGCTTCACACTGAAGAACTCGGTCGCTTACCCGTCTACGATTCATTCGATTACGAGTTCACCTTCAAGTCATCTGAAACACAGTATCCCTCAAGGTTACATCTGGATCCGCAGTATGAAACCCTTCATGGTGCTCACCCAACAGGTGACAAGTTTATTACGCTACATACCTTGCTACGTAAGGTTCTGATTTGCGGTTTAGATCCCATGTTCGCTACTGAAATGGACACCGGGGAAGGGGGTAGGCTGCCTCCGATGTTGCTTGACATACCGACAGGTTATGGGTACGTTAGAGTTGTTCGCGAAATATGTCTCTGATTTCAAACCCTGACAGTTGGCAAGAATGGAGTGCATACCTCGCGAGCGTCGAAGGACTGGATCAGGGAACTTACTGAAAGCTCATCGAGTACTGTTCCTGTTTAAATACGCCGTAGTATTGAACGTGTTAAACCAAATGCAATCAGGTCGACTCGGACTACGGTAGAAAAAGAAGTATTTCGGAGTTGCGCAACCTGTGATATTTTAGTAATGTTAGACACTGCCCAAGGCGACCTAAGTCGTTTTCAAGATGCAACGCGGCGCTTTTTTTTGTTCCAAACTTGTTTGGAGTTTGGACCCACTTTATTTAGACTGGACCGGTCGAACTTCGGCAGTTCTCATTTGAAACATGCATCGTAAGTATGTAGCCGAATACCCCTACTGCGCGCTACAGTCCAACCTTACAATCGGTATGGATACGAACCGATTATCTCGGTACCAATGATGCCATTGATGCTGACTTCGAACATTCAATGTGCCAATTGTTCGCGAGTGACTGGTTCAAGTAGCGAAGTTTTCTGTGTATCGTGCCTAGATTTACTCACAGTCCGACCGGTGTGGAGGACGCTTGGGACGCTTGGGACGCCTCGAAAGTCTCTCCATTAACTCGTTTTTTTTGGCCCAGCTGGTACGGAGGATCGACAGTCCATCAATAGATTCGCACGTCAACAGTGTTCTATCAAAATCCTGCAGCCCACTGCATTGCTAATCAGAATCTAAGCTTGCAGAAGCCGAACCTGGACTTATGCGGGAACCGCAAAGGGGTAGTCCGTATATCCCTTCGGGCTGACACTGCCGGGCGCATAGTACAGCGCGCGGTCCCCCACAGCGAGATGCCGTGGAGAAGGCGATAGGGCAAGTCGGGCTGAAACCGTGTCAGTTGGACCGGTCGTTCTCCGCCGAATGCGAAACTCACGTTTGCGATGTATCCACGCCCAAAGGCGACCAAGTCACCTTTTTCTGCGGCGGCGATGGCGGTCTCTCGGGTATAACCCCCAGCAACGATGAGCGCCTTCTTCCCCCAGATTTCGCGTATGAAATCGTTCGAGTGGCCCTCTTTCACCACTTCCAAGGTGACATCGCCACTCACGCGGGGCTCGATGATGTGGAGGTAGGCGAAATCGGGATAGCGATCACGGAGCTGGGTAACGAGATGCGCGTATGTAGGCTTCGGGTTATCGAAGTGCATTTCTGGGAGCAAATCATCAGTCTCGTGCAGGACCAGATGGAGAAGACCCAGCGTACCCAGATAGGTTCCCCAAGGGCTGATGCGGATGGCCGTCTTCTTCTGTCCGACCGCCTTCACAACCGCGTCTACGACTTCGAGCGGGAACCTGACGCGATTCTCGACTGACCCGCCATACACGTCGGTGCGGACGTTGGTTCGGTCGTGCAGGAACTGTTCGAGAAGGTACCCGTTGGCAGCGTGGATCTCGACGCCGTCAAAGCCTGCCTTATGGACCGCGTTGGACGCGGCTTGTGCGTACAGCTCCACGTACTCCTTGAGCTCATCCACGGTGAGAGGGCGGGGCTTGGTTCCTCCGCTGAGCGGAACGTCGGACGCTGAGACGTACGGGATATTCGCCTCAGTGACGTCCGAGTAATTGTAGAAAGCGCGGCCCAGAGCCCACAGCTGAAGGTACATAAAGGATCCCTTTGCGTGCACTCGGTCCGTGATCTATAGGCGGATGTTAAACTGCTATGACACACTGCGACGGAGCACCAACCTTTTTCCAGGCTGAAATTTGTTCCTCAGACCAAATTCCGGGTGCGTGCTTGGCTGCGCCGGCGCGCAGTGCGATCAGGGTTGCCTCCGAGATGATCAAACTTCCGGCGGCGCTTGCGCGCTGCTCGTAGTACTCTGCGACGTGGGGAAGAGGTGTATGATTGTCATCGGCGCGGAATCTGGTAGTGGGGGCGAAGACGATACGATGATGGAGTTCGATATCTCCCAGTTGGATGGGTTCGAATAGCTTTGGTGCCGACATTTCTTTTCGAAGCTAGGCAAGGAAATGTGAAAGAAGATTTTGAGTATCTATTTCCTCGTCGGAAGCCGTTTAAATATGCGCAATATATAGCCACGGGACGGCCGTATGGGCTTTGCCAACCATGCTTGGTAAAACAACGTTAAGTCTGACTGATTCCAGAAGCGGCTTTGTGAGCAAGCGCTGGCAGGTTTGAAGGCCGACCACCCCATCGCGTGTAGTCTCTAGTATTGTATCGCCACTTTTCAAGAGGCTTATTCAGTGGCTTATCAACAGAGATTGCTTTGAGGGATTTCAAGAGCTTCTTTGCTTCGCTCGGTTGGCCAACACTAGTAGTCCTCGTCGGCATTGCAGTGATGGTACCATAACTTGTCACTTGTGCACCGTCTTGATGGTCCCTCAGGCTTGTGTGTATTGCACCGTCTTTTGAGTTTGGCGACGGATTAAGCTTCAGAAAAGGCTTGACGCGGATTCATTGCCCAGATACGAAAGTGGTGGTGGTAGTTTGGAACACAAGTGCAACCCTAACCCGGGCAGCGTTTCGTGACCCAAAATGGAAAGCTCACTTGCCTTCGCACATCCACGACGAGTCCACGACTCCGCCTCAAGGGAGTTTGCACAATGCCCTCACTAGGCCTCACTATAGTAAAGCCTTAGACTGCAGGCTCGTCTGGCCTCCCCGTGGACTGTATGCGATTCTTTGCTTTCATTTCATCAAGATCCTTGTCAAGATCCCTCAAGAAAGCTCAAGAACTCGTCGACGCCGTGGCAAGTGGCGGCGGCCGTCGTGCAGTGTGCCGTGACTGATGCGCGCTAGCAGGTTCAAAATGCTTCGGAGATGGGCCAGCGTATCTTGCTCCAATCACCCACCCTGGACGCCCTAGCCTATCACCCACCTAACAATACGGCTTCCCGTCAGCAGTGGATTGGCTTAGGAAGCACGACACAAGATTTTCTCGGCGCGCGACAGCCTTTGTGCGATTCAGAGCTACAGATTCTACAATCCCACTTTTCCGCCAGCTGGGATCCTGCGGTTTTTGACGACAGCCCCCGGCATCACCTTTTCTTTAATATACTCAAAAGAATGGAATCACGGCATGTCGTGTCGTCGGCGGGCGACAAGCAGTAAGCGCCGAAAATGGAAGAACAGTCCTAGGAGTGATTACGAGCAATGTCTGCACATTGCTTGCTCAATCACAATCCGTATGCTACATACACTGCATAGCTGCGCCGTCTGTGCATCTTCCTCGCGGCCCCGGCAGCAGGCTCCTATCCGCGACGGCGTGTACCCCCGACCTTCTAAATCTGCGCCCTTCTCCCCTTCGCCATATTCTCGCACCCGTTCTGCTATGGCTTTCCGGACTGCTGCGATTTAACTCTAGCCACCATCGGCGACAGCCCTCGCCTTATCTACATCGTAACGCCTCGACAAAGAAACGTGTTGGGAAGCCCTCGGCCTTGACGCAGCGCTTCTAGTTGTGCCGGACGCTCCGATGGTGTTTCGATCGAGTTCCCCGTCCTCGACGAGGGTGTGCGTGCAGAAAGCTTTGGAGGCCGTATCATAGGGGGGCATGCCGATGGCGCGCAAGAGAGGGCACCTGGCTGTCGAGAGGTATTCGTCGAAGAAGGACTGGATATACAGACACCTAGTTCGTGGCCTGAGACTCAGGCCCTGGTATATAGCTTTTTTTCTACAATCAGTAATTCCACGAAAAAAAATCTACGGTGGTCAACACCAAACAATACGAACGAAAATTTCCCCGTAGCCTCCTCTGAGCGAGGGAATTTCGGCTCATGTGCGGTGGGCGCGCACCCAATGGGTAAAAGTAAACCGGCATTCCGGGCCGGTTACCAACGTTTTTTTTCCACCAATCCTCCACATCGCTGGCTCTCGTCGAAAAGCCCCTGCTTCTCATCTTGTACTATTCCACTGGAAAGAAGACTCTGTCTGTGTAGAGCTGTCCACAACACCCTCGAACCGCCCGCAAACTTGAATGCCAGCATGGAGGAGCCCAGAATTACCAACCATTACAGAGCGTCGGCTTCAGCTCTGTGTCCCCCGCAGATCCCTCTGTAATCACAAAGTCTTGTCTCAGCAGTATATAAGGCTGCTCTGTGATGAGGAGACCACTTCAAAAGCTCTATTTTAACTACTCGTCAAATGTCCAGCCTGAGCGCAAAACTGTTCCAGCCGACCCGTTTGGGAGACATTAAGCTCAGTCACCGCATAGTCTTCGCACCTACGACCCGATTCCGGGCCAACGCTGCCCATGCACCGTTCCCCCACGTCGCGGCAGCACTGCCGGAAGTCTCCTCATCTCGGAAGCGACTTTCATCGCAGCGCGTGCAGGTGGGCATAGGAATGCTCCCGGAATCTGGTCCGATGAGCAGATCGCGGCCTGGAAGATCGTGCGTTTTTTCGTGCTTTTCTGGCGTTCTTGAGATTGATCCAAACGTACTAGATCGCCAACAGAGTACATGCGAAGGGCTCCTACATGTACCTGCAGCTCTGGGCCATCGGACGAGTCGCAGAAGTCGACGTACTCGCCGAGGACGGCCTGCCATACGTCTCGGCCTCTAACGTTCCCCTCGAAGGCGGAGTAGCCCCTCGTCCGCTCACCGTCGAGGAAATCCGGGAGTACGTCCAGCTCTACGCGGTGGCGGCTTCGAACGCGGTACACAGGCCGGTTTCGATGGAGTCGAAATCCACGCTGCGAACGGATGCCTCCTCGACCAGTTTCTGCACGACTGGAGCAACGTCCGCACAGATGCATACGGCGGCTCTGTGGAGAATCGTACCCGCTTCCCATTGGAAGTCGCGGACGCTGTCGTGAAGGCCGTTGGGCAGAAGAAGACCGCGCTGCGAATCAGCCCGTGGGGAACGTACCTTGGTGAGACCTCCAATATCTTCACGTGTATAACGGCGCTAACCTTCATTCCAGACATGCAATTTGACACCACCAAGCCAATATACGCCCACCTCACGACTGAGCTCCGCGAGCGTTACCCGGACCTCGCGTATCTGCACGTCGTTGAGCCCCGCGTCGACGGCGGCGAGGACCGTGGAGATCAAGGAGGGATACTCGAACGACTTTATCCGCAACATCTGGGGTGACCGGCGCCTCGTCAGCGCAGGGGGGTACACCCGCGAGACCGCCATCGCCACCGCTGAGAGCAAAGGCGACCTGATCGCCTTCGCTCGTCCATACGTCGCTAACGTGGGTCTCGCACTTCCTCGGTACGATGTATGATGCTGACCTGTCTCCCAGCCGGATCTTCCGTACCAACTCATCGACATTGCGCTGTCGATCGGGAACCGCGCGCTGTACTACGCCGCGGGCAGTGTTGACCCCAGAGGCTACACCGACCATCCGCCTGCGACCGCGGTCATAGAAGCTCATTGAATCTTTATCCATTTATCTCATTCGCTTGTAGCCCTAGTCTTTTTGTAATTTGACCATTCGCCGAACTAATCACGACCGAGCCTCGCTCTCGCAACCTTTCACTCGCCCACCTTCTCGACGCTCCCGGCATCGATGGACTCCTGGCGGATCCCACCACGAACGGGCTCCAAGATCCAGCCGAATAGATACGCCGCGACCGCTAGCCCGAAGAGCACCCAGTACGCGATCTCGATGCCCCTCGGTACCGGCGTAGCGCTGTCCGCAACCTTGTTCCACTCGTCCATCCCCGTCTTGACGCCCGCATACAACAGCCCCGTCATGCCGATCCCAAACACGACGTGGACGTGGCGCAGCGGGTTCTTCGGCGTCGTCAGCGTAGGGAACGCGCTGCCCTTGCTATAGCCATAGCCCGCGGAGTGCGTGTAGTGCGCGCCCACCCCGACGACGAATTGGACCAGGAAGAGGACGAGCACAGAGAGGCCGAGGTCGTGGTGTGGGTCCTTCAAGCGGCCGGTGAGCTGGTTGCCGTTCCCGTTGTGCTGCACTGCGACGAGGCTGAGCGCGGTGCCCGTGATGACAAGGACGGCGGTGAGGCTCTGGAGCGTGACGTGCGCCCTGAACCACCAGCTGCGCGACCGAAAGTACCGCCCGATCAAGATGGCGGCAGGCGCGGTGAATAAGGTGGCCACCGACACCAAGACCGCTTTGACCGAAAAATCAGGGTGCGTTGTCAATCCTGGGACACGAACGGCTCACCATGCGCAGCGATCATTGTATCGTGGTAGTCGAGCCCGACAGTTGGTGTAGCGGGCATTTTTTTTTCGTTGGAAGGGTTTGGGGAGGGAGGGTGTTTCGCGGTTGAAAACGCTGCTGGTATCTGATAATTTGCATCTCCCTTTATCTGCGCTGGTTATCTAACGGTGTGGGATAGATCTTTTAAATCCAGTAACTCTATTTTTGCGGGTTTGCCGCTTCCGCGAAATGGAACCTCGTGTTGACGGAGGGAAAACTGGCAAAACTCGGCTTCCGTAATCCAACAGGACTCGCAAAAAATCCCTTGCAGTAATCAATTCGACTTTTTTCCCAACTAGGTCATCGTAAGCGACGCTTTGACCGGGCTCGATTCCAGCTCGTTCCAAGATCCACAGCGCCTGCTATCAGTTTCAGTTAAATTCATCACTCTTGCGGTTCTATCTTATCTGCGCCATCTTGTCTTCTCCCTTTATCTTCGGTGTGTTTTATCCACCATTTGTGGGACAGATCTCTCAAATCCAGTAACTCTCCCCATCTTATCCTGCGTTCTCCGCAAGTTCTCCGTTATCTGATTAGCGGAGCGTCCATTGCCGCTGTTCGAATCGCTCGGCCCGAGACAGGGAACCAACCCACTTTCTTGAGCGACAGCCTCACGATTGGAAAGGATTACAGCCACGTACAACACCTGCGTTGGGAAGACATTTCCCGACCAAAGCATGTGGAAAGAACAAATGAGCGGAAAAAAACCCTGTCAGTTTGCCGATCAAGTGCCGATGTCGAACCTCGGGATGGGATGGCCGGAGACCCCAAGACCCTCAGAATCTGTGGAAAGGCTTCGCGCGACCTGCACCTCGTGACTGGATGCGGAATGCCTTTACTTGTCTCTCGAATACACCCCAAGCTCGGTACTTACAAACTTGAAGGGCGAAAACCAATAATCCCAACTGGCAACCACCCAGTCAACCCGATCAACCAATCCGTCTTTCCGAAACCAATGACAAAACAAGAGAAGCCACCCTCGAGGGCCAGTTTTCGACAGAAGAAGGAATATTATCCGAGTCCGACATGTGGCGGGCTCCATTTTTGTCATTCAATTGAACGCGGAGATTTTGCTCATTTGGACATGCACTTCTTCAAAAGGTATGATTCAACCAGCAGTCGATGGTCAACCTTGTTCAAATCTCCTTCTTACAACCCGGCATCCGAACGCTGGATCGTTTGCTAAAAAGTGTTCAGCACTGCTATGTTCACAGCCTTACTAGCGCCACGGCTGAAAAAACCGACTGCCAGCATCTCAAAGAGGATCTTTTTATTCCTCTGACAACCCCTGGCGCTCACATTACAAGCTGGTTAAAAATTCCAAGGCGAAATGGATTCAAGTGGGCCATAGTGAGCCCCTTTTCGACCTGAAACTGATGCTTTCCCTAAATGGGCGACGGAACAATGTGTACTGCCACTCTGCACCCACCTTCTTACGCGCTCGATTCCTTCGTCCTTCTACCAGCCAACAAACTCAACGCGAGCCTCGTTCCATTACAATACTGGAACGACATGGGAGACAGCTCAGAGATGGCAGCTTCTTCGCAACCTGCCTTTCCAGAGGATATAGAACGGCACATAAATGAGGTGGTTCTGAAGAGATTCCCAAATATGTGCGGAATAATGTCGCTAGTGGCTTCGCGATTCAAGACCTGGTGCGCCGGAATAACACCACCTTCTTGTCTAATGTGCAAATAGGACGAAACCCATTGCTTTCCGCACGGCCATCATCCGCCCGCAGCATAAGTGGATGCAGCGGATTCGGGAGAGCTTGCTGCCGAACGCGAGCTTCATTCGCACGCTAGTTCTTGATCTGCCGTTCACGCAGGACCAGACACGGGTTCAGCCTTCCGAGGAGTTCTCGTTTGTTCGGCAATTACTCCAAGCATCTTCACGAGTTGAACACCTTGCTGTGACATGGAATATCTGGACACTGCTGAAGCGGGAATGCGGCTCCCTACGCCTTGAGAGCCTCTATCTCATGTGGGATGGCGCACTCAACATCGAGGGTCCATCCCTGCGTAATCTTGAGCATGCTGCCAATCTCCAGGACCTTACAGTATATGCACCTCCCAGTATCTGGAGGTCGCGGCCGCCAAAAAGATATGGCATGGACTTACTCCCGGCGACAGCACAGTGCGGTAACCTCGCATACGTGACCTACGTATCGGACCGCAGGCCTGCGGCGGGTATGGAGTGGTTGGAGGTCAAAGGAATCATGCTAGTCATTCTTTGCACAACGGGGAACTACTGGCAACACGACTCCGAGGAGAGGTGGATCACGACGTCCAGAGCAGATTGCCCTCATTTGTCCACAGCGTGCATGCGATGCCCAGACGAAGTCCTTGCGGAGTGGGTAGCCAAAATGGAAGGACGGGAGAGCGTACTAAACGGGGTATAGACCGATAGTGCTGACTTGTGTGTGCAAAGTTGAAAGCGAACATCAATTTCCAAACACAGTTGTCGATCCGGGTCTCGGCGGAGACCGGAATGTTGAAATGTTCAATGTGACAGAAATGAATGGTCGTGTAACCTCACTGTCGCTCGATTGGAGGGTGGAATCACAATGAATTGGGATAGACCAAGTCGGTGCTGGGGAAGCCCATATCTGCGCAAGGCATTTTTATTTGACACAAATCAGTAAGGATTCTGGCGCTGCCCGTGAAGGGCTGGGAGTTTGGCTTACACCGCGATTGCGGTCAGTGGGTAATACGCCCCAGGGGCTGGGGAAAGAAACAAAATAAATTTGAACGGCATTGTCTCAGGCGCACCGCTGAGTGAAGTCCGGGCGAATTCTTGCGCGAGTACGATACCATTTCATACCTGTCGCAAAAAAATTGAATTAAGGGGTAGTGTAACCCGGAACCCTCCCACCGACTCTCACCGGAAGGCGGAAGTTGCCGTTGAACAGGACTCGAGAACTCGAGAAGCGCCGTCGGGGAGCAGCCACAAACGTTATCGGGGAGTGGCATGCAGATAAACAATGTCGCTTAAAGAGCGGCAAAGAGGCCCAGAGTGAACTTGAACTCATAATTAGCAACATCTATCGAGAGCTATCGAGAGCCCGGACTAAATCATGATGGCGTGGACTCAATCGACGGCGCCGGGCAGTGATTTAACTGTCAAGGACAGGAAGCGCGACCATATGTCTGGTCGTGCGAGCGCAGGCAGTAGAAGGGAACCAAACTTAAGCCCAGACTCGGTGGTGGAAGCACGGTTGAAGCACGGTGCCAGAGAAGTTAGGAAGCGGAGCAGGCGGAAAATGCCGAAGATGGGATGATTGGAAAATACCGATCGGCGACAATGGTGATCGGGCGCCGTGGATTTTTTTCCTGTTTGTTCGTCCTCAGTTTGTCCTCAGTTGGTCCTCAGCCAATATTCAGTGTTCTCAAGTCAAACTCACTACAGGCTGGTTAGCAACATTGCTGCTCTTTTCATATGCGCCTGGAGTCAATGGAGTCGTCTAAATGACGCCCGTCATTTGAACAGGTCTTGACTAGTATATCGGTTTAGTACACGCGCTTGTCATCCACAAGTCGTAGAGGTGTTTCGCGCGAAAGCTGGGTTCGACTCCCAGGTCGAGAGTTCCTTTTCGCATTTCTGCCAATTTTTATCCTTTCCGTCCAATGGCTATAAATTCCGCACTGACCCAGTCTCTTACATTGACTTCCCACTCGTAAATAGCACTGACCTGTATTACACTATCACTATCACTATCACACGATGCAGCCCCTTGCATTAAACCGCGCTTGCTAAGTAGATGCCTGAGCAAAAACAGCCCGCAGTCGGCCCCGGCCGCAAAGAACCCGACGCGCCAAAACTTCTTCGTTTCCTCTCCCACTCCATCCACTTCCAAGTTTCCTTGGTCGTTTCTGCCTGCCGCTCTCGCTTCCTACACATACCTCGGGCTATGCGAACACATGAGCATGCCATTCACCACCAGATCGCGTAGGTTCTCCCACTGAATGGTACATCCCGCGCATGATCTTTCGTTTATAGTACTTAGGGTTTTCCGAGCCTCGCACCGCTCTGGGACCGACCGGGCTCGCGCCTTCCAGTAAACTTCGAGTTGCGACGGTGCGACGGTGCGATTGACTGTGCGTGAACCTTTCTATACATCTATTGTTTCGATTCGGATTGCCAGTGAATCGAAGGTCTGGTAGCAAGTGCCTTGTCTCAGCCGGATTTTAACCTTCCTGTGGGAGCCGTTGGGTGCCGCGCGCGCGGTGACCTTCTCATCGAGGGCCGAAGCGTGGAACATCCGACGTTCGTGTGCGAGGGCCCACCCGTTCTAGCCGCACTGGTCCAGCCCGAGTAGACCTTCGCCATTTCTCACCGCATCCCACCATCTTCAATGGCCACGAAGAGCACTTGATACTACTCGCACCGCGATGGCCTGTCCACCGCCGGTGCTTCTGCTAGTCGATTTCTCCGCCACGGTGGCTGGAACTTGCGGCTGGAACTTGTGGATATTCCGACATTCTCCGTATCGTTCAACGTCGCGCCGCTCTTCGTCAGCCTCACACTCACGCTCACACCCGTGCCTTTTTCGGACGGGCGGTCCCGCCGGAAGCTCGCCTGGCGCGCGAAGCCTGTTGCCCTGGGTCCTGCCGTCCCTGTCCGACTCCCTATCGATGTCACCCGCCTGACGACGGCTATTCCCACTTTGTCCTTCCCCGCTGATATCTCTGTACGTCTGCCAGCCTGGGCAAGGCTGGGCGCGTATCACACTGAAGTAATTCTATAACTGGATTGAACGAGGTGCCTGATGCTTTGCTTGGAAGATCAATCAAGCTTTTGTCAATGCGATACTGCAACCTAACCGAGATTTGCTTTATCACTGTTCAAATTCGACGCCACAAGCAAGCCACAAGTGTTCGATATTCAAGTTCTAGCGACGGAAGCATTTCGCACATCCTGCAGACTGGTTACAATTGTCTCTGCTCGGTAACTCTCTGGCCGCCAACCTTCTGGTCCTCTCAAGGTTCTCTGCTTACAAGGAAGACATTTCCTTGCATCCGCTGTACTTCCTCCTTCCTTCGTGGCCGGCCTCTCAATATTAAAGCGAAGGCATGGCCTAAATTACTGCTCGCCAACTCGACCTCTGAATCTCTCAATCCTCTAATTCAATAGCTGCCAGCTGTCCGATTCCACGGAGACCCTCCTTAATTCCACTGCTTCCTTGCTCTCAGCATCAGCTGGAATCTACGACAGACCTGAGTTCCCCATCCTTCTTCTTGGATACCACCCGCACCCCAAATTTCTGATTTCTACCACCTCGCATATCCTCCGTATCCTCTTCTGGCGCCTTCCAACCTCCAACAGCCACGCCCCTCGATAATCGGATTCTCGAAAGTCGCGAACGATTGCGCGGTCGCGCAATGCCGTCCCACCGACGTCACCTATGACGCGCCCCCACCGTACCTTATCTTTTCCTGGCGCGTCCCTCCCACTCCACACATCTCCCGCCATCCCATAAACCTCTCAGCTGACGGATTTTGCACGTATCTCCTTCCCATTTTCCCGTCGCGGTCCCCATACTGCTTACCGCGACCCTCCTCGCGGCGCGGAAATTGAAACCCTATGGCTTCTCGCTTACAACTAGCATACGACCCTTCCCGGCGGACTTGCAACCTCGTCGAGAGATTGGGTGCTCGGGCATCGTCTCCGGCATCAAATTCTCAACCCAATGTTCAATGTTCCAGCAGCTATCTATGCACACGTCTCCTTCCTTTCTCTTCCCTTCGTCTGGTCCGCGTCGGGGAGATATCCTTTGGTAGTTCTGTCTCACCAACGAGTCTTATCTTCAAATGCATCGAGCGACGGACCTGCACAATGTTCCCGCACCGAGCGCTCGAGAACCTTGGCCTCGACAAGTTCCTGAACTCGTCTTCACTCCACATTCATGACGTCATTCCAGTGTCAGTGATTGTTGCTCAGCGCTCAGCTCGACACCGGCACAGACTTGCATCTCCTCCGCCGAGCTGGCCATCCAAAAAAAATCCATTCCTACAATGCACCCCCCAGTCTAGGTATGTCTCTATCAAATCGCGTGTCCATCTTGTGTATGTACCGGTACAATGCAATTGTTCGAAACAAAAACGGTCATCTATGTGCGCAAGCAACACCGTGATAAATAGGTCGAGGTAAAAAGACCGCCAAGAAGAAAAAATATCCTATTGTACTTGTATACTATATCGACCGCGCGCGCGCGCCCTTTCTAGGTTATATGCGTAGCGAGGCGCGGGAGTGCTGCGTGTATCTGTACATGTCCGTGTCCGAGTCGATGGGGGATGGGGGGATAGATGGGATGGGGTGAGATGAGATGAGTCGAGGCTGCGCCTCCTATCGTACAACGCCAATGAGATGAGATGAGTGAAAATGCGAACGAAACGGGTAATGAGTATGAGTTTGAGATGGGTGTACATATGCATGAGATAAAGATAAGCGAAGAAAAACCCGAGGAAAGCGACAGCAGAAAAAAGGGGCGGAGCAAAAGAGCGTCGGTGATACCAAGTCCGTAGTGAGACTCGAGGTCGGTTCGTGGTGCTGGTCGGGGGTGGTGGTACACATACAAGCACAGTGGGGGACCAGCCATATGAGGGATAAATCAAGAGAGAGAGAGCGAGAGCAAGGGGCGCGGTGCGCGGGCGCTAATGCGGCCGTCTCGTCGGGAGACGGCCGCGCGCCTTTTATTGGTGTGGGTGGGTCGGTAGTGCAGCGCCGCCCGTCCGTCGTGAACGTAACCGCGCCCTCGCACCGCCGTGCCATCGTATATAATACGCTCGGGGCCTAAGCACGCGCGCCCGTCCGTGGTCGTCTCCTAGTCATACAACCGACACGTCGCGCGTGTCGGTCTTTTGCGTTTCGTTATTACATTGCGTAGTTTTCTTCGACGCCCGCAGCGTTGCGTTTTTTGGTAAAGCGTCCCCTCGTTCGTATGCGTGTCGCGTCGTAACATTTTCGTCTGTCCGTTCTTCGTTTTGCTGCCCGGCGGTCGCCCCTCTCCGTCCTCCGGAGCATGCTATCGCCGTGGTGGCGTCGAGCAAGTCAAGCTAGCATACCGCCTGTCTCCCCCCACTTCATGTACGCAGCCGACGTAAGTGTAAGATCCGCCGCCCCCTCACACCCCCACAACGCCCTTCGCGCCGTTCCCCCCACTCGCGCTCCCATTCCCCGCAAAACACCACTGCCGCACAAACGCCTTGTACAGACTCGACGACGCATCCGCCGCGCTCGGGAGCAGCGGCGCGGACACGGGCGGGGGCGAAGCGGATGTCGTGGAAGGGGGCGAGGTGCGCGGGGTGCTCGCGCCAGACGACAGCGGCGACAACGTCGGGGGCGACACCGGCAGCGGCACCTTCGCCGCCTCCTTCTGCTTGTTCGTCCACCCATTCTCATTCGTCGGCGTCACCTCGTCCTCCCCACCGCCCTCGAACCGCGGCATCCCCTCGATAACCGGCGGCAGCATCCCCTCGATGAGCGGCAGCAGCCCGCCCGCCCCGAGCGGACTCGTCGGCGGCGTCTCCGCCTCCATCTCCGTCTCCGCAGAGGACGAGGACGACTGGAGGATGTGCGACGAGGACATGAGCGACGACGCGGCGTCGTCGTCGTCCGAGGAGCTGTCGGCGTCGCCGTCGTCGGATGGCGGGGAGGTTGGGGGTGTGGACGATGAGGGAGCACTGGTGCGAACGACCGCGGGCGGCGAGGCAGCTGACACGCGTCCCCAAGGCCAATAGAGACCGATTCCGCCCGAGCTCTGCCCCGGCGCGGGCTGCAACTTCTCCTTCTCCTCCTCCTTCTCCTCCTCCTTCTCGTTCGCGGCCTCCCCGCTCTGGCTCTTTTGCTCCTTGCTCTCCTGGCTCGTTTCCTCCGTGACGCTCTCGACGCTCTCCTCCACAACCTCGACCTTCAACGGCGACACAAGCGGCGCAAGCGCAGGCGCCACGACCGGTGCGCCCGCGCCCACACCCCCAGGCAACGACACCGCCCTCGGCGCCGCATAATTCCTTAGGTTCAACCGCCCAAGCTTCGCAGCCAGCGCCTGCGCGTGCGCCGTGCGCGGCGGCGGCGGGGGCGGGGGCGTCGAGCCGTTGCCTTGTGTCGGAGAGCCGTTGGCGTGCGTGGGGCTGGGGTACGGCGAGCCGTTCGCCTGCGTGCCGTTCATCGCCATCGCCTGCGGGAGCACGAGGGGCGAGATCGGCGCGGACGGGGGGATAGCGGAGGACGCGGAGAGGGAGATGGTCGGCGCCGGCGTCGTTGTCGTTGTGACGGGGGACTCGGCGCTCGGGAACGGGATCGCGTTCACCGTGGGCGCGGTGCTCAGCGGCGTCGAGATGGGCGTGTCTGCGGAATAAATAATCAGCATACGGCGCTCATGCGAGGAGGGAGCAGACAAGCAGGTGGAGGCGAAGCAAAGGAACAAAACTCACCCTCCTCAACAGCAACACACCGGAAACCCACCCGATAATCCTTCCCGCCGTTGTTATCCCACCACTCGCCGCTCCCCGCCTGCCCGCCGTTGCCGAACCCGACCCACGCGCGCCCCGAGGGCGAGACGTCCGTGCCCGCCTGCGTGGCGGGGGACGTGGAGCTGGGGGAGAGCGTGTCTGCGGACGTCGAGTTAGCAGTGAGATATAAAAGTATAAAAGCAGGGCGAAGAAGATAAACAAGGTAGGGTTGGAGAAAGACGAGGAGATAGTAGGAGTAGGAGTAAGCAGGGAGCACAGCAAGCGCCTAGAGGATAAGGTGAGGAGGAAACGAGGCGGAACCATCGTCGTTCCTCCCCATCGCCCTCATCGCTCAAATCGCCCGCTCGCAAAAGCCGCAAAGCACCACAAAAAAAATCGAAACCCCCTGAAAAAAATCGAAGAAAACAACACACCACACCACTGATACGGCCCCACCCCGCCCGCCCTTACCCACGGCGCGAAGAACCGCCCCACAAGCACGAGCTCCCGGCCCTCGAGCCCGCGCCCGATGCCGCCGAGGCCGGTTTCGCGGAGACGCGGGTCGCCTGGAGAAAGATAGAAATTAGCATGTATTGCGTGAAGAGACGGGGGAGGAAGGATCGGAAGATGGAAAGCCGCCGAAGGACAAACGACACGGCACGTAGAAGCCGAAAAAAACCAGCAGGTCGTCGTACCCAAGGCTCGCTCCCAAAAAATCGTCGAAAAAGCTCGAAAGAAGAAAAGCAATGGGAGAAACTCAGGAAAAAGCAAAGGAAAACACCCACCAGAAGAACTCCCCCCACCCCTCGAATGCGCATAATCCGTCAACCGAATGCTGAACGCGAACCGGTCCCACCCCGGCCCCGGCTCTTCTTTGCCTTGCTCTCCCCCATCTTGTCCTCCTTCTCCTCCTCCTTCTCCTTGTCCACTGTTACCCCCGTCTTGCGTTCCTTGCGCTCCTCCTCCCGCGCTCAAGTGCGAGTTCAAGTTCGACTGCGACGAAGAGTTGTTGGACTTCCCCCAATTCGCGCCGAAGGGCGACTCAGCAGCAGCCGCAGCCCCCACCCACCGCGCCCCCACCTCGCTCGTGGTACACCACCCATCAAGCGTAAAGCGCACAAACACGTGCTTCTCGAACGCGGCGTTGCGCGCGAGGAGCGTGCCGTGCAGGGTCAGCTCGGAGTCCACATTGTTGTTGTTTGAAGAAGAGGGGTTGGTGGGGTCCTAAAGAAGGAAAGGACGGAAAGGAGGAGAGTCAGTAAGGTGACAGAGATGGAGAGAGGGAGGTAAGAAAAGCGAGCAAAAGAAGTTAACAACCCCGTCTCCATCGTCGGTATCCGTGACAAAATGGCGCGACGCTCCCCGAAAAAAAGAGGTAAACCGACAGCGGGAAGGCGTCGTCGAGAGAAGGAGCCAGGACAAGGAGGACACAAAAAAACAAAAGCGACGCAAAAGAGAACCGAACAACCCAGCCTTCCACGCACGCCACAGAAGCCATGAAAGAACCCCGAATAGGAAAGTGCGCTGTCCCTCCCTGCTTGTTCTCCCTCTTGCTCGTGCCTCGCTCCCTCCCTTGCCTGTGCGCGGGCTCATAGCCTGCTCGCCGCCTGCTCGTCGCCAGCGCTCGACGCAACACACGCACACACCAAGAGCATAAGGACCAACACCCCACACCCCACCAGCCGACACCTCCAACCGCACCTCCAACCGCACCAAAAAAAAAAGCGGAGAAGCAGAACGAAAACGAAGGCCTCCCGCGCTCGTGCTCGGCTCGAACAAACTCTTCCCGCGCACTTCGCACGCCGCGCGCCGCACGCCACCGAGAAAGCGAAAGAGAAAGGGAAAGGGAAAGCGCGCCCACGTCTCGCACCGCTCGAACCCCACACCAACAGCAACAAAGAGAAAAACGGAAAAAAGCAGACGAAGAACCGCCATCCCGCCCGTCGCGCTCCCAAGCTGGGGAAAAGGGGGGGAAAAGAAACAAGGGCGAATAATGCAACGAATGCATCGAAAAAAAAGAAAAAAAAACCGCACGATGCATACGTCGAAGCACAAAACGCCACCGCGCGCGAATGATGCGCCGAAGGAAAAGGAAGGAAGGGAGGAATCGAAAAAATCGACTCCAATCGAAAAACTCCAATCGAAACAGCGAAAAAGAAACCCACCGCAAACCCCAACCCCTCCACCAGCACCATACTCCCGCCCTCCCTCTCCCGGTCCACGGCGCGCGGGATCCCAGGCGCGTGCAGCGCGTAGCGCCATGGAAGGCCCTCCTCGCCCTCCGCGCCTCCCCGGTGTTCTTGCGTCACCTACAACGAATACGTGTCAGCATCGTTCTTTACAGCTCGAGGAAAGTAAAGGAACGAGGGGGAAGGGGAAGGGAGAAGGAAAAAGGGGGAAGGAAAGGAAAGCACTCACCGCGCGAGCCGAATGCGGCGGCTGCAAACTCGGCGACAGCATCGAGTGGTGCACCGCCGTGTGCCCATGGTGCGGGTGCCTAGCGCCGACGCCCGTCGTCCGCGTCAGGGGGTTCAAAGGGCTGCGCACGACCCTGGGGAAGGGGTACCCGCGCTCGCGGTCCGATGCACTTCCACCTGTTCGACGATGCTTGTCAGCACGGGCGTGGAAATGCGGAGATGAGGAAACAAGCAAGGAACGTACCACCAGCCGCGAACACGCCCCCGCTCCACCTCACATTCCCCCCTCCCCCTCCCTCGCCCTCGGTCTCCGTCTCGGTCTCCTCGTCGAGGGGGAACGACACGCTCGCGGGCCGTGCGGAGCGTTTAAACAGCCGGATGTCTTCCAGCCCCGCGTCGGGCGCGGGGAAGTGCACCGCCTTCGACGTCGGCGTCCCAGGCGACTCCGCGTCCGCCTCCGGGCTCATCGCCCCCCCACCGACGCCCGCGAGACACGGCGTGCTCGGCGCGCTCCGTGCCCGCAAATGATGGCTCGGCCCCTGCCCCTGGCCCGAGAAATGCGGCGCGCTGGAGCTGCTCTTCAACGAGCTCTTGAGCGGCTTGCCGTTGGAGAGGAGGATGAGCGGTGTGGAGGAGGTGCGTGCGGGGCCTGCGGGGCGCTTGGCGCCGTTGTATCCGTTGGCGTTCGTGTTGAAGGAAGAGGCGTCACCGTGGAAGGAGGAAGCGTAGGCGGGCGAGGGCGAGGCGTAGGGCGCGGGGTAGTTCGGGTTGACGCTGAGGGCGGTGTTGTACGCCACGGCATCCGCGAAGGTGGGCGACAGGGGCGAGCTGGAGCGCGGGAAGGGCACGGGGCCGGCGCCGGCGTTCGGCGCGCTTAGCGTGTTCGTGCTGACGTTGACGTTGACGGACGACGAGTTGGGAGAGCGTTGCGGCGAGCGCGGGGGGCTGGCGCGGTGGAAGGAGCCGCCGGTGGCGGGTGTGAGGCGGAAGGCGGGCGGCTGGCGCAGACGCAGGGGCGGCGGCGGGCCGTCGTCGTCGTCCGCACCTTGGCCGTGTCCAGGGAGCGAAGACGAGGCGGGCTCGTCGCTCGAGCTCGAGCTGTCGTCGTTGTCGACGTCGCCGCGGAAGTGGAACTTTCTTGCTGTGCTCGTCCCAGAGTTAGACTGCGCAGAGGAAGTGGCCTGAGAGGCGGATTGCGAAGAGGGCTGAGGGGAAGCGACATGCGAGCGCGTCCTTCGCGGCAACGCCCCCAGACTCGCGAACGCGCCGGGCCCCGCGCGCGGGTCGTCCGCCGCGAACGTGTACGAGCGCCTGTGGCCCGGCCTCTGGGGCGCTTGCTGGTGTTGGTGTTGGTGTTGCGGCGGGGGGCTCACGACGACGCCAGGGTCCGAGTAGGGCATATCGCAATCCTATCCGTGTGTGCGTGTGCGGGGGTGGGAGCTGGCAGCTGCACGAGACGAACGAACGGGCACGGGCGCAGAACGAAGAAAAAACGCGCAATAAGTGACGTCAACGGTGACCCTTTTTCCGCGTCAACAACAGGACGAGCTAACCCTCCTCAGCTTTGGGCGGAGGATACGAACGGCGGAAGGAGGAGGAGGGAGTAGGATATGGATAGGGATAAGGGACTCAGGGAGGGATAAGAAGAAGGCGCGTGTGTTCGCGAAAATTCGAGACGAAACCCAAGAACATATCGCAATCGCTCCACAGCCTGTCATCCCCGATTACCGATTGTACGTTTGCCACATCGGGAACGCACCCGCTGGATCTGGGTGTGAGATGCCATCACCGTGCGCCCGATCTGGCGCGAATGCTGATCTACTCGGCCCACCTTATCTGAGTCTTCTCCTTCTTTCTCCAAGTTCTCTTGCGAGAGAGAGAAATCAGCATTTATATACCGCTACAAGCCAACAAGGGCTAAGACGCGGTGGTCCACTAAGTACAAACATGGTGCCGTAGTAAGTACTGTAACAAGGGACCGGGTTGGCATTGGGGGCGATCAGCGTGGGTAATCTTGCGAACGCAAACGCAATGCATCTCCGAGGGCGCGCGCCAAACTATCTCTCTCTGTGCCTCCCTTCCATCACTCCAATTTCTATCGAGGAGTGCACCCGCTCTTGCCCGTCCGTACCCGACCCGCCCTTCCCCGCCGGCGCCGCCTTGGCCCTTAGTCCGCCCTTTACCAACCCTTTACACTACATTGCCCGCCATCAGGCATCAAAATGCATGGTTTTCGGCGTGTTGAGATCAGTGTGAAGACGGACTAGGCGCTTTTTGACACAGACGCCGACCCCGACGCGCCCAGCCCAGCCCACTTGGAAACAGCTAGGCACGCCGGGGTTCGGGCCCGGTCCGACCTTCCTTCCTTCCTTCCTCCCTTGATATCCCCCACCCATCCACTAGTACTAGTGCACGCTGCTGACGCCCACTGGCACTTGTACCCTGAGGCCTGAGTGCGCGCGATGCATTTCGGGGACGCATTTTTGGGCGCGCCATGCATGCATGCGTGCATTCTTGGGAAAGAAGTCGGAACTCAGAACGTTCCAACTTCCCACCGCGCCCCGACCCTCCTTGCCGAAATCGCGTTCGTTTTCGTTTGGTGGCGCTTCGATCATGCGGATTGCACCCTCTTTCTCTATTCTTCTTTTCTCTATTTTTCTCTATTCTTCTGCGTGCGACGCGTCGATTCGGAACGTCCCGCGCACCCGAGCGCCCGAGTCCTCTCTTCTGTAGTGTCAATGCCAGAGTCGATTGCACCTCGTTCCTCCAGGCTTAAGTTTGTTTTCTTCATTCTTCCCGCGTACTCCTTTATTGTGTATTGTGTCGTGTATTGTGTATCGTGTATCGTATATCGTATATCGTCCCTCCACGACTTCCTCCCTATGTAATGAGGTTACGAATGGGTGGTCTGTCTGGAGAGACTACTTCCTCCCCTCGTTCCTGCATATGCATATGCATATCACAGTCTCCGCGCCAGAAGCCTCGGAAGCATCCTCCGCGTCTGCGTCGCATCACCCCCCATATCAACCCCATATCACCTCCAACTTGAAGTCACCGGCACTCTCCGCGCGAAGCCTGCTCAATCTCATAACCGTTGGACAATCAATGCCAACCGGCACCCTCCGCTCGCTCCCTCGTTTCGCTCCCCCAAGTTTAATTTCTGTTTTGCTTTATTCGACTACACACGCACACACACTTGGCAACGCGTTCTGAGGCGAGTTCCTCCTCCACTACGAGCATCCTGACACTACTTATGCACTACTCATGTATGTCTAACGCCACCCGTTCCGCGCCGCGCCGCGTTGTCCCCGAAGACGGTCGGTGCCCCACGCTGATGCCAAAAACAGACGCTGAACATGTACATACGAACGCGTCTCAGCATCAAACTCAAAGTACCCGTTCTGTTCTTGTTCTGTTCTTGTTCTGTTCTGTTCTTGTTCTGTTCTGTTCTTGTTCTGTTCTGTTCTGTGCCTGCACATCGCTCCCCTCCCATACGGAACTTTGCGCTGCGTTACTGCGTCGCCCCGGCCAATTTGAAGAGCAAGCCCGCGCGCATCTATCTCCCTCTCTCAACTTCAACTTCAACTTCAACCTCAACATCGGCTGTAACTCGACTCGACTGGACTGGACTCGAATTCCACGGCAACCAAATCCTCGCGCCGCGCCATCCGCCCAACGAACGCCACCCGCTCGGTATCTCACGCGAATCCCACTCAAATCCCACCTTAAATTTGATCCCACTGGCACATTGACCCCACTGATCTCACTGGCACGCTAAACCAAAACAAACGCGTCTCAGCAACAGCATCAAACCTTCAAATATCAAACCTTCAAAGCACGCGTCCCTCCTCCCAGCGGCCAACCTCCAACCTCCGTCGTCCAAATTCAACTGAACTTGACTGAACTCGACACAACTTTGCTGGACGAATCTGTAGTATGTACTAGCCCAGATAGTGAACACAACACAGCCGCTCCATCGCCACCCGTTCCGCGTCGGTGTCGCCTCGCGTTGGTTTCGGTGTCGTTCCACGCTAAAACAAAACCTGGAAGTTGGAAGTTGGCTTGAAGTTGGAAGTTGGAGAACCAAAAAGCGGCGAACCTCCGCATTTCTTTCTCTTTCTGTTCGAACTGCGTGTGAATCTCCCTGATCCCATCCATTCGTCGCGTTCAGCTAGCTCGCATTCGCATGGCATTCAGGCTACCTACCGGGGTCCGGCGACCGTGACGGCCAAAGTTTTCCCTCCCTCGACTTGATACAAAAGATTACTCAGAGTATAGTACAATCCCTCTGCCCCGCGCAACCCGGTGCGTTCCCAAATTCAAAACGCCGCTCAACCCACCCCCGTTCCTAAAATTCCTAAAATTCCTAAGATTCTCAAGTTCCCAGTGGCTGCAACTGCTCGGGTTGTTAATGCAACTATAGCCTCCAATCACCTTTTCGTCCAATCAATCCCGCGCCTCGGGCTTCTACTCTTGTCTTCCCTGGCTGAGACTAGGCTCAGACTGGTCTTTTTCTTTTCTAGGCTAGCCTAGCCTCGTCTCCTCCCGCCCAGATCGGCTAATCCCGTCTCCCCGCTCCCCGCTCCCCGACGCGCTCGATCCTCGCATTGACAACCCAAGCTTTCCTCACACAACGTCAAGCACAAGATATCCTCATCTCGCCAGGGAACAACACCTTTCCCAGTGGCTGACCTTCGTATAGCCTATCAGCGCACCGGTACCTTTCCCAGAGATCTGGAGATCTACTAAGTATACACCGTGCCCAACTCAAGCCTCCCGACTTGTTCCCCGACGCCCGACCCTCGTCGGAGCGAGAGCGAGCACATCCCAAGTAAAGCGCAACGCCCACGCCAATACAAACGAGGGACTTCCGAATCAAACTCTAATTCCATCAACGTCGCACGTCCGCGCGAATCTCTCTTTTCCTGGGTCGCCGCTCGGAGACCGGCCTAGTAGGCTGTTTTGTGACACAACTTAAATCATCCCGTTCTGTACATATTCAATGGAGACATTGAAGCTGAAGGTCTGAGGCTATCCGAGGGCTATCGGGCGTTCGATTGACAGTCCAAAAAGGAATCTGTATTCCACTTCCATGCTGAAATTTAGGAGGTATATGCATATGCTGGGATATGTTGTTTTTGCTTTAGTGCGTGGACACTCCGAGGGCGCCGATTTTTTCCGCTCGGCGTGGAACGCTCTTCTTCTTCTCTCCTTCTTAGACTCGGTCTTTCCCACTAAATTGAACAATTTATATCATCATCTCCTCGCATTCCGAGTTCGAGTGGATGTTGACTATCCATATATATATATAAATACGGCGCACCTCCGAGAATCCGCGTTGCTTTCCTCCCTCCCTCCCGCCGCGTCCTTCACTCGTCTCCGCGTCCCTCGTTCTCCGCGTCCCGACTCGACGGGATTTTCCACGCCTTATCTGCCTTTCGCATCTCATGCTTCACCGCACGTCCGCGTCGCTCAAAATTCAACTCCTGGTTTGGGCTGCAGTACTAGTGCTCACCTCATCTATCTTCGCGGTGATGGGTCTTGCATTGAGCGGCCACGTTGATAATCTCCCTATCTAACTTTCTCCAAGTTGAAAATATCAATATATCAATCGGCGTTGCTTCCCTTACTCCGTCGTCGATGAGCAAATCAAATCGCACGTCCGTGTTCCTCATGTTCGACTACAATCTATGTAAGTCAATGTCCAACTCTCTGGCGACGTCTGATGCGAACCTTGTCTCAATCTTAGCTTTGACATCTCCAAGCTCGAACGTTGACGTCGCAGAAATACTGGCTTGACCCTTCCAGGTGGCAGATCTTAGCCCATTGCAGGTAAACGCACTCGACGATGATCTGTCTCTGAACTTCTCGTAAAGCTTTTTTTGAACCGTGGGAACAATGCCGGGCCGGTGATGCGAGTTCAAGTTATCGACCGATAAACTGCGCACATATGGACAGTCAGCAACTACCTGACCCCAGACTCTCGCTAAGATTAACAAGATAAAAAAATACAGCCCCTCAGACAAAACACCGGTCCCAAACTTGAAATATAAATTCACAGTGGCTTTCGGGTTGTCGATACAACTACATCACTAGCCTGCAATCAATCCTCAGTCTTCTAGACCATTCAGATCCAGGAGGGTCTTTTTGTTTTCTCGGTTGAGTGTGGTCTTTCTCGGTCTGGCCTAATCTACTCCAAAACCAGGCCCAGCCTTGTCTAGATCGTGCTCGAATTGTGTTCCCCGTCCCCCGCCCCATCTAAGCTTTCCCCACACTGGCAGTCAGTGCCCACAAGCTATCTTTGCCAAGAAGACAACAAGGCTCGTGGCGACTTCGCGTTCTCAGTGGCTGAATTTACCATAGTCTAGATATCGTTCCCTGCTCCCCGACGTCCGACGCTGGATCCGATTTCGGACCCCTCCGCTGCCCGACGTTCGGAGACGAGTCCAGCGGGGTCTGAATCAGTTCGGTATGGCTCAAAAATATATATAATGTCAATACAAACGAGGGTTCCTGAACTCTAATCCATCACCCACGTCCGTCGGATTCTTTTCTTTTCTTAGACGACGGTTATTCGCGTTGCAGCCCAGACCCTCGACCACGATGGCCGATCCTCTCCTTAGGGCAGAAGATTTGGTTCACCCGTTATCAGTCTCTTCGTTATCAGTCTCTTAACTCACTTCAGCCCTAGAATTCGAATGGCACGTTCATTCTGAATTGAACCAAATCTCCGCGGCCTAATTAATTTTGCGATTTTATCGTGTCCTGAACTCCCGAGGGAACGTTAAATGTTGGATTTGGATATTACGGTATGTAAGAATACCACCAGATAGATATCGCGCACCTCCGCTGTGCTCCATCCTCGCTTCCTCCCCCTCCGCATCCCTCCGCGTCCCTCTTCATCCCCCGCGTTCCGTTCCGATTCTTTGATGGGCTGGCCCCGGCTGGGTATCTCGCCGAGTTGATTTCCAAGTTCGTCCAACACGGCTTCGCAAATCGCACGTCCGTGTTCAACAGGTTTATCTCAACTTTGATGCGCAGGCTTCCGCGACATCGTTCAGCTTTGTCCATCCTTGCGAAATGCGACGGAGTGAGTCTTGGCACTGGTTTAGACTCTTAAACAGCCTCGCATTGTTAGAACGGCGCCGCGGCAGGCAGGCTGGTTCTGAGTCTAGAGCACTACGAATACTTTCAAAACCGAACAGGTACCTAGCTTTCCCCATACTAGTTGCATATCCGCGTTGCTTTCAAGTCTCGCCTTCTGCGTTCTCCGTGTCCCGGGCCGTCGCACGTTCATGTTGCTCAACGTTCAACGCTTGCGACCCTCAATGTTCGACACTCTGGCGACATCTGATACGAACCTTCTCCCATCTCCAATCTCACTTCAATCTGGCAACCTCTCGTATGTTATGCTGACACGCCCTGTCGCGCTGTCTTCCGAGCACGCTGACACCATCTTCCTCCATACAAATCATAAATCACCAAGCTACCCGAGAGGTCCTTCCCGCGCCTCGCCTGGCCCCGCCTCGGCTCGGCCTCTGTCTGCTATCGCATTCGCAGGCTACGTGTCCTATACTAAACTCTACCTTTCCTTGACACACTCGGACGCGCTTGGCCGCGCCGCGGCATGAGCCTTCAGCCTTGGAATCTGTTCGATGTTGAACTTCGATCTGTTGAACTCTGTGAACTTTGTCACGCCCACGCCCATCTTGCGCAATCTTCCCGTTCGCACACATACGACTATCAATCTAGTCAAGCTTTCAAAAGTGAAGTCTCTCAAGGTCTCTCAAGCACCCGGCCCTCGGCGCTCGGTTCTCGGGACGAGTAGTACGGCAACTTGAACATATCTGTGATAAGACCAACATGGACACGAACGCCTCGTATCTCCGCGAATGTACGATAGGATTGCGGGCGTGGTGTCAATCAACAATCAACCACAGTGAATTGAAGGTTGAACGTTGGGCGATCCTATTCAGTGTCGTCCCGAGTCCCGAGTCCCGATGAATAATATTGTGATACACACTGCATTCTCTTGGATTCGAATTTTCTCAAGGGCTAAGCACGCCACTTGTGGAGCGCGAAACATCAATCGAAGGCTCGGACCGTATGCTATTTTCCTGTTTTCCTTCCGATTCCTCCCGTTCAAGTTCTGTGGTTCGATTTTCGCTGCCAATGCTCTCGATTGGTTTAATTTCACAAGCGACGCCCCACCCTTCCTTAAAACGTAAATGTGGATCCTCCTTATCAGTTTCCCCACCCTCTCTGAATCCAGTCCACGTTGTTCTCTCTCCCGTTTATAGGAAGAAACCGTGCGTGTACTTGCTCTCCAACGGCCCATTATCCAAAAAAAAAACTCGCACACCGGCGTTCTCAGCCCCCGCTCACACAAGCGCCGCCGATCCGATGATGATAATTCATTCTGCACCACAAGGACTTGGGATTCGGAAGGAAGGAAGGAGTCAAATTTTCTTCGGTGCACACGCACACGCAGCCCGAGTCGAACGCGACCATATGTGCCTTGGAAAATTTCTGACAGCATCAGCATCGTAAGGTCGATCATTCCTGGATTCTGACAGCGATCCAGATGGATGGAATCGTTCATTGTTCGAGTCCTTTTGGGATTGAGATGCTCCGGCTGCTGCATCACGGATTTCAACCGCGGGCAAACCGCGGGGGAAAAAAACGGAAGCGAGCTCAGGCTACATGGTACTGAAGCCATCGCCAAACTCGCTCCAACGCTCCGACACAAACGAAAAAGTTACTTCCAAATCCGGACGCGTTCGCGATCGATGGCGCGCCTGTCCAAAACAAGCTCTTCATCAGCCTGTTGAATCAAGGAATAGTTCGCACGCTACGCCTATCAGTGGCAGCTCGGGTTTGGCCGCCGCCGGCGATCCTTGCCAGGTATTCGAGATGCCTACCAGGACGATGGAAGCGTAGACCGGAGAATGCGCCGCGCGGAAAAAAACACCCGACGAAATAGGAAGGGATCAAAAAGAGGCTAGTACTTACATGTATTCAGTTCGTTTCCTTTCACCCCCCCTCAAGTTTCAACCCCTATTGGAAGAAGCAGGAAGCAATCCGTTCATTAATGAAAGATTCTAGAAGCCCGGCGAAGCTGATTTTCATCGCGCAGGCGCCTGAACTAATCATCCGCGAAACTTGGTTTGAATTCATTTCGCTCCCTTTACTTCCTAGCCCCACGGCCCAGACGCGGGGAAATTTCCAATTGCGATCCGCGCAATATAAATGATATGGGGCATCAACGGAGCAGGATGAATTGCGACCAATTGCTTTTCTTTCAAATAGAGAGACGGGTGTATCAGCGGATGGACGGAAATTAAAGTTGTTGCCCCTGGGTTTGAATTTGAACGGCCCTTCAAGCCGTCCTTGCCTGCGAAGTTGTTCGTTGTGGTCGCGCCGCCGTTGCGGCCCTTGTTAGGCAAGTTTTCTGTGTGTACCGAGGGGACAGTTGATTCGCCGGCTCCTCAACGCGCTAATAAAGATGATCTCACCGAAAAAAAACTGTGGTTGAAACCCACATTGTGACAGTGAGCGTCGCGACAAAATGGCGCTGCTGAGGCTCGATTGCCACGAAGGCGAGAAGAAAAACAGACGATGGGGGTTCCATCAAGTGGAAGCGTCAACGCGATTCACCATGTGCATTCGATGGTGCGTTTGTTCTCTTTTCTGCAGCTCATCTGGCACCTGCCTTCCAGCCCAGTGGCCGGCTATAAAAAAAAATACTGCTGCCTTGAGCAAAGGCGCCCCCGCACCTCGAACAAAATCCTCTCACACAAGTCTCAGCCTTACAAAAGGATTCAGATCTCAACGTCTATGAGTCGTCTATGACTCTATCGAGCCCCTGTCATGGCCGTCCATGTGACCCTTACCCTGGCAATCAACCAACACAGCTTCTCCGCAAGCGGAAAACGCCGCAATCGATCCAGGCCCGTGGCGCCGGTGCGGAGGTCTTTTTTCTTCCCACTTCCATTGAAGCCTTCTGCTCCCCTCCTTGAAAGAAATCTCCTTCTCGTGGAGCGGGAATAGCATTGCCCGTGTCTCTGACTAGGTTCGGACTTGTGGGACTGCAAAGAAGAATGAAACCTCGGTGCCTGAAATTTAAAAGGGTGGCTTTTTATCGCTACGGCACCTTTCTCACGGGTCCCGCGTCGGCCGAGTACGGAACACCGTCAGGACCGATACCCGATGTCGTCCGCAACCACGGCGATATATCATGTCGAACGACTCAGAAAAAAAAATCCGGAACCCAACAGGAAACTGGAGCTGGTTCAAAACTGCGAGCGGAAGCCAGAGCGATCCCAACTCTATCCAGATTCCAACTCGCAGCGTTATCTTTTGCTTTAGTGCTACTTACCTCCACGGTCAACCACGGTCCCTTCCGATGTCAACGTAGAAAATAATATTGATGCATCTCCGCTCGGTGTTTGTGCTTCATTTCCCGTTGTCCGCGTACACGTTATCTCATCCAAAATCGCATTCCCATTCCCGAGACGGCACGGATTGCGTTCGGAATCGGACTCGGACTCCGCTAATCCGAGTCGCAAGGATGATAACGATTGCTGCTATGGCAGTGCTTACGCGACGCTCTCTTTCGGCATCCAGCTCCCTCGATTGCACAACCACGCCTTATCTCTCTTTAATGCCACCACCGCTCCCCCGAGCCTAAAGCGGCCAACGAAGGAACTGAGAACAAGCTGGACACGTCCAATTCAACATACCCGGTCGATCCGCCGTCGAAGGCCTGCCTGGAATCCATCTCGCTTGGAAAGCATCAAGGCAACACCTTATCTCAGTGTCCGTCTTTATACGTGCACAGCAGCCTGTCGACCAGTGGCAGCGCGCCTTGATAGGCGTTCATTTTATGTTGACCAGACTGAGAAACCCTCCGCGGATGATGGCGATCACTTGCGGCAAGAACGTTCGTCGCGTTTTTGCCCGACGGTGATTGTTTTGAATTCGCATGGTGGAAACTGTGCGAGCGGTGCAAAATTGGACTCCCGAAGCGCTTCTCTCGGCGCAGCATCTCCCTGTGGCGGCCACGAGTGCGTCTTTTCTCAATCCCACCGCCCAGGATATCTGCACCTAGACCCGGGAGGCGCCAGGTGTATCATTGATCACCCTTGTCTTATTGATAGTATTGGTTATGCTGACTGACGCTGCGCGATTTCTGCCCAGGCCGACGCTGGTGCTCCCATGCCTGCCCCACGATGGAGCTGGAGAAGCGCTGAAGGGCGATGCCAATACATATGGATCAACAACGGCATTCTTCTGTTCCACGGAGCGATCATCATGGGCGTCAAGATACGGGCCCAAACGGAATCCTAGAAGATAGGCGGAGGGCAGAGGCGGAAGTACACCCGCGTGCACCCGCCGTTTCTGAATTAACCCAGGATTATAACTGACCCAAATACAAGACGCCGGAATTCCGATGGCCCCAAGTTCAGTATCCGCTTCGTGTTTAAATCGTTCAGCTTATTGCAGTAACTGATATTCAAGCCGTCCCGCTCCATCGCAGTGTGGATCTCGCCCCACATCACCTTCTCGCGCCCATACTTCGACTACCGGCGCTTCGCAGCGATCACCATGGGCGTACCTGGCGAGTGTACATAAAGATAAGTAGCGTGTTGCGCTTCCCGAGCCTAATCCCATCATCAATATCATCACGCTCTTTTCATGAATGCATTTATAGCTCGCCTCGAAGCCCTAAGATTAAGATTTACAGCGCGCCCCGAAGCCTGCAACCAAAGTTTCGGAAATTCGAACCAGGCTCGGTCAAGTAAGCACTGTACTTATTTTGAAACGACTTGGTGTAGCGATGCCGAAACCCCCCCTAGACTTTCAGTTCGATGGTAACGCTCAACGTAACCCTTGTTTCTTATCGTTGAATTTCACCTGTCCATGATGCTTCCGCCGTTCTGCCTTGTTAATTCTTACCTCGTATCCTGTGCAGGCTCTGTTGAATATCGTCTCGGGCCAGTTTGGCCGGTACTCCTGAACTTGACGAGACGCGTCGCGGAACAACACGCACCTGGACATGATTGATGTCGCCGTCGCGGATCGCGGCAATGCGGTATAAAAGCTTTTTTCGTCAAAAATTATGAACATTGCGTAAGTCAACACACAACTCACCACTGTGTACATTTACCGGTCAACATCTCACTTGTATCAGGGCCCCAACTGCAATCCCGTGATTTATTCGCGGCCTCATAGGCTCGGCAGTGCTGTGGGATCAATTCGACTGATGATCGTTAAGTCTCAGAAATATTATGGCTGAGACGCTCAAAGTCGTGGTGGAATGCTATCGAATAATTCACCGGTGATTCAGGAGACAAGGAGACTGGTGTACTAACGCAGCGAAAACGTAAATTTGAGACAATTAACACATCCGGTAAGTAAACACTTTGGAGAGCCGATATCCTCGCGAATTCACGACAACAATTCAACTTTGATCGCATCAATTGAACCAAGTGTGCGTGGTCGAATCTCTGGATATTGATCAACAGCGCATACATTTTGACTGTGCAAATACCTTAGGGCAGTCTAAATTGCACTCAGAAAGGTTGGATGTGGCCAGTAGGATGTAGGTTGTGCTCCGTTCATTGTACATCCCGTGATGTACATTTTGACCTCAGGAGCTCACTAAATCAAGTACCTGTGCGCATTTCAGTGTTCCCGTGCCATGCGTGGTGTACGCAGTTGACTGTAGATAATTTTTGACGATAAATACCGTCATAATGCGGACACGGAAGAATATGCGAGACGCTTCTTGGACTCGCGGATGGCATATCACTCCCGTCCTGACATGCATAGGCCGGGCTTCAGGATGCCAAACGGAAGGTGTATCACAGTTTCACACACAGCATTCCCCCAAGTTGAAGAACTCCGAGGCGCCCGCTACAGTACATAAAGATACACCTTACAGAGCTCCGAACTGGTGGGAAGTGAAGGCTGTATGTGCTGCTGCTGACCGCCGTTGAACGGTGGCAACAATCTCCACTGGAACGTACGTTTGAGATTTGTAATATCGTTCGAAACTCACTTGCACTCTTATCCTACCAGTGGCGACCAGTATTTCGATCGCCGCCGGCGGTCTTGCTCCGTGACTCATAGTTCGCTTATTACCTCCCGTCGACCAAAGGACAGCTAAACATCCGCCTCGACGTGGACACATTCTTAGTAGGTATTAACGAACTCCCTGGTTAAAAGTTGAACATTCCAACCATTGTTTATATCATTCTACACCCGCCCAACACAAAGAAGCATTGGAGATAGCCGTGTCAGTCATTCAAATCAGCTGCCAGTGGACGCGACGGTTTGGACAAGACAGCGACGCATCGAGAGTCGAGCGACACGACATTGACAATATTCGCTTGAGAAATCCAAAGAGGTGATGAACTATAAGAAATCAAAGTTATAACGTCCGCCGGCCTGCACAACTGCGTAAAATTGAATATAGGACAATCTGTGGGCCGTCAGTTGATCCAAGACTGCTGGCTCGACTACGAGTAACTGCGGCGATGAATGTACATCGGGATTCTTCAAGTCTAATTCGCTTTAGGGCTTAAGTGAGCCTCGATGTCATAGCTGTTCATACGCATATAGAATGGATTCGCCGCCCTCATTGGACCTTGTTTAGCTAGAAGCAGAGGCAGAATCCTCGCGTGCTTCGATTCTCTCATTGACTACCTTCATGCCGCACGCCTCGGAGAGGGCGACTGCATATGTAGCAATGCCTGCACCTGAGGGGTTTCCGAAAGTCTTCCAGCTGTCCATTGTCTCTGCGCAATGCTCCGCCATCATTCACCCGGCGAACCACGAAGGTAGATGATCAATTTCGACGACCTATTGGTTTCACGCCATGCTTACAGCTTCCTTGGTAGGTTCTGGTTTGCAGTGAATATCGGGAAAATGTTGAACATTCTCAACATGCCGGTCGCCGCCCAGACCCGGAATCCTGAACGCACAACTCTGTTGGGACACTTCGGTTCGCCAGAAGAGGATACGGAGGATATGAGAGGGGGTAGAAATCAGAAGTTTAGGGTGCGGCCGCCGCGGTGCGGGTGGTATCCAAGAAGAAGGATGGGGAACTCGGGTCTGTCGTACATTAGATTCCAGCTGATGCTGAGAGCCAGGAAGCAGTGGGATTAAGGAGGGTGTCTCCGTGGAATCGGACAGCTGGCAGCTATAGAGTTAGAGGATTGAGAATTTCAGAGGTCGAGTTGGCAAGTGGTAATTTAGACCATGCGTTGGCTTTAATAGGGTGTTTCAAAGTTAAGAATCCGACCGCAACTTAACCTCCAACTTGAGCTCCAACTTGAGCGAAGTTGGGACCTGAGTTGGACTTCAAGTTGGAGCCTCAACTGTGAACGCCCCTGGTCTTGCTTTTCGCTCTTTTGGCGGGTGATCTCGAATTAGCCGAAGTTGGAGCGTAAGTTGGGCGTGAAGTTGGTGTCGAAGTTGGCCAACTTCGATGTCGAGTCGTGGTCCTATGCACGACTTGACATCCAACTTCGTTTTTTGGCTCCAACTTTGGTCCCAACTTCATGTCCAACTTGGTCACGAAGGAAGGAGGAAGTACATACATGTAGAGCGGATACAAGGAAATGTCTTCCTTGTAAGCAGAGAACCCCTTGAGAGGACCAGAAGGTTGGCGGCCAGAGAGTTACCGAGCCGAGACAATTGTAACCAGTCTGCAGGATGTGCGAAATGCTTCCATCGCTAGAACTTGGATATCAGAATCCGAACACTTGTGGCTTGCTTGTGGCGGCGAATTTGAACAGTGATAAAGCAAATCTCGGCCAGGTTGCAGTCTCGCATTGATAGATCTTCCACGCAAAGCATCAGACACTTCGTTCAAGCCAATCTTATCCCTTTATAGAATTACTTCAGTGTGATACGCGCCCAGCCTTGCCCAGGCTGGCAGACGTACAGAGATATCAGCGGGGAAGGACAAAGTGGGAATAGCCGTCGTCAGGCGGGTGACATCGATAGGGCAACAGGCTTCGCGCGCCAGGCGAGCTTCCGGCGGGACCGCCCGTCCGAAAAAGGCACGGGTGCAGTGAGCGTGAGTGTGAGGCTGACGAAGAGCGGCGCGACGTTGAACGATACGGAGAATGTCGGAATATCCACAAGTTCCAGCCGCAAGTTCCAGCCACCGTGGCGGAGAAATCGACTAGCAGAAGGACCGGCGGTGGACAGGCCATCGCGGTGCGTGTAGTATCAAGTGCTCTTCGTGGCCATTGAAGATGGTGGGATGCGGTGAGAAATGGCGAAGGTCTTGAACTCGGGCTGGACAAGTGCGGCTGGAGCGGGTGGGCCCTCCCACACGAGCGTCGGATGTTCCACGCTTCGGCCCTCGATGAGACCGTGACGGTCAACGCGCGCTCGGCACCCAACGGCTCCCACAGAAAGGTTAAAATCCGGCTGAGACAAGGCACTTGCTACCAGACCTTCGATCCACTGGTAAATCGAATCGAAACAATAGAAAGATTATGCATAGTCAGTCGCACCGTCGACGGTCGCGATTCGTAGTTTTTTTTGCTGGAACTGCGCGAGCCAAAGCCTGGTCGGCCCTAGAGCGGCCTGCGAGGCTCGGAAACCCTACTATCATGCGGGGTAAGTTGTGTACCATTCAACGGAAAAACCTACGCCATCTGGGGAACCGCCGCCGTGGACTCGGCGGCGGGACGAGATGCACCCACGCGCTCTGGATCTTGGACTTTCGGAAGTTGATGGGTTCTTGAGGCGATCTCATAATATAGTGGGTACTTAGCATGGCCCGAGATTTGTAGCTTGAAGCAAGAGAAAGCAGAGACAACTCGGAGGAAGTGAACTTGACAGAGTGGAAGAGAGACGAAGGCATTTTTGGCGCGTCGGGTTCTTGCGGCCGACTACCGGCGGGCTTTTTGCTCTGGGATTTGATGCAAATCACCATCCAATGCACTGGCCTGCGTTGTGTGAAATTGCAGGTCATTGAAGCGTTGAAGTTGTTGGAAGGAGAGAAATCGGAAGAATGCGAAAAAGAACTCTCGACCTGGGAGTCGAACCCAGCTTTCGCGCGGACACGGTGTGATTGACATCATGACAAGCGCGTGTACTAAACCGATATACTAGTCAAGACGTGATGGTGCATTGCAAAGTGTATAATCCATTGACCGAAAGAAGCGGAACAATAATTTTGAACCCCTTCCAACCAGGACAAGACAAAATGGATCCAGTAACTAAGTAAGGTTAACACGGAGTAACAGTGCCTCCGCTTTCAAGCTTGTACGCCTCCGCCCTGGATTCCGTGGCGGGTCAGTGGCGCCACCGAAACGCCGGTCATAGGTCACTGTCATCGGCATTTTCCGCTTGCTCTTCGAGTCTTCTTCCCAACTTAGTCGGGGCGGATTCTGGACTTCTTGGTTCCCTGCTCGCACGACCAGACATGCCGCCTATCTTTGCCTTGCCGGCACCTTGAAAGTTGAATCCCCGACCACAACTTCAGTTTGGTCTTCGTTCTCCAATGCAAACCACGCGATGCCAATAGTGGCTCTCGACATAGTCTCGTTGACCAGACTTTCTAACGCACGATGAAGAAGAGGGTCGTTCTTATGTGCTTATACTCTCGACAGTGTTCAGTCCTCTAGGCTTGCTCTAGGAAGTACTGCTTGTCTTCATATGACTCTCCGAGGAACGTTTGTGGCTGCTCCCCGACGGCCTTTCAACGACAATTTCCGCCGTGGGAGTCGGTGAAAGCCTTCCTTCGCTTCCAATGAGTTATACGGTCGCATCCGAGTGTTGATTCGGCGGATCGTGCGTGTTGAACGGGCATGCATAATGCTGTATGACACGGCGTACTAATATCTTCGCAACAGGTACTGTACTGAATGGTATCGTACTCCCGCAAGAAGTCACCCTAATAGTGCTGAGCGGTGCGCTAGCTTGTACAGCCATGATTGGTCCGTTTAATTTTCTTTTGCTCCTTCCCCCAGTTTTGGTATCACTTATGGCAATCGTGGCGGCATAAGCTAAATCCTCAGTTCTTCCCGGCGCATAGATTCCGGCTGTAATCCAGATCGCGACTACAGCCCGAATCGCGATTATTTCTGTGCGTCATCGTGTTCTTTTTCTTCTCCGTTGTGATGCTCAACGTGCGCCTGACTCAAGCTGATTTTATTCCAAACTAGAATGGCATCAAGTGCTACCCTCAGAATACCTCTCTAGCCCCGAGTTGGTCAATCCATGCTTTGATTCGAGCCTCCCGTTGAACGTGCGTCTATCTTTTGCCATGGATTTTTTTTGGCGCTTGCAGGACTCCCTTTAATGAAGCTTTCGGGGTGGGGTTCGATGTGTAAGTGTTGAACACCCATTGAATTTTTGAACAAAGATAGCGTCTTCTCTATCGTACTCCGAAATCCATTCGGTGTAAACGCCGATACAACTGCTCTGTCCGATGGCGGATCCCGCACCACATCACCCTCTCGCCCCATACTTCACTTCGACTTATCGAGGCTTCGGAGCGATTTCCATGAGCTCCCTGGGAATTTTACCTAAAGATAAGTGGCGTTTCGCACACCTCGAGCTGAATTCCATCCCCAATGCCTTCGGGCTCCTCACAGATGCATTTATGCCTTTGCCATGGAGCCTCCATTCAATTAACATTAGCACGGCTCGAAGTCAGCAAAGGGTGCAAGTGCAGCTTTGGAATTCGATCCAGGCTCGGACAAGGGACTGCTTACCTCGAACTGGTGTGGTGTTTCGATGCCGCAATCCCCCGTTCGATGTTCAACTCGATGGCGACGCTGAATAGAGCTCGAATTCCGTATCGTTGCATACCGCCTGCTCACGAAGGTTTCATCAGGTCCTCAGGCACGTACATCGATTACATTTCTCTGGACAATCGGAATGCGTACGTATTGAATAAAGGTCGGGGGTCGCGCCACACTGTTCAAATCAGGACATTTCCCATTCTAGGACCCGCAGATTCGTTGAGCTCGATTTTGACAAGACCGTTTCGATTACGATCTAACTGTAGCGGGAATAGTAGATCGGCGTCCTCTGAGCCCAAGTCCGTACGCGAGCATTGTCCTTATCATGGGATCAAGCACTGTTGCTATATGGAATGCGTTTGACACCTCATTATTGGATCTGGAAGAAGGGGCAGGATCCCCAGTGTGCTCACTATTGCTCACTTGAGTAAATCAACGATGGCTTTCTTCCCCGCCCCTCTCGCTGCTTAACGTAACGCTGGTGTTTTAGACGAATATTAATAATTTCAACCCCGCCGAGGACCGGAATCAGCAAAGTTCTGTATTCGATGTCTACAAAGACCCGTCAACCGTAGGCTCCGTAGCAGTATCCGAAGAGTGACGCAAGACGCTCTTCTTTCCTTCCGCTTTAGCCACCCACTCTCTCAGTAATTCATGCGGGTACCGCAGGCATGTTATGCAAAAATGCGGATATTCTTTATGAATCGCCTCAATCCACCTCTCCTCGTCTGTCCAGTAGTGCCCCTCTTCGCGGAGAAGTACGAGCGTTACCCCCTTGACCTGCAGCCGTTCTAGCGCCGGAACTGGACGACGGTCGGCTGCATATGTCACGTATTCGAGGTTTGGTGCCAATATCCTCGGCAGGAAGTAGTCGCCATGGCTTTGACGCGACATCAGCTTCGAACAATTGTGAGGTGCGTAGATGGCAAGGTCTTTGAGAGCGAGTGGGTGCTCAAGATGGTCCAGTGATGGAGCACCGATACCAAGCGCTCTGTCCCATATGAGATAGAGACTCTCAAGTACCAGGGCGCCACACTCCCGCTGCAGCAAGGCCCAGATGTTCCAAGACACAGCGAGATGATTGGTCTGCCTGGAGGCTTCGAGTAATCGTTGAATAATCCGCACCTCCTCTGCCGAAGGTTGGACACGAGTCCACAACCCTTCCCGGAATGGTAGGTCAAGGACCAGTATGCGAATGAAGTTTCCGTTAGGTAGCAAGTGGTCTCGAACCCGCTGCACCCAGTTGTCGTGCGGGCGAACGATGACAGTGTGGAAGGTGATTGGTTTTGTCCTATTCATACACAGGGTTATAGACAGTCAAAGATAAATTTATTACTTTTTACACACCAGACGTTGAATCGCGAAGCCACGAGGGACATGGTGTGGCACATGCCTCTGGCGTCCAGCAGGAGCATCTCGTTTATGGTTCGCTCTATATCCTCTGGAAAGATGGGCTCGAGAAGAGTTGCGGCATTGGTGCTGGCTATCATGCGCGGGCTGCTGTGGTGTGGAAGTCCCTGAATCACCAGGGGAGTATTTGGACTGAATTTGCTTGTGTAGGCTAAAGCGTAGACGCAGGAAGCAAAGAGTGTTCTGCGTAAATAGATATCATTGTACCAACGCCGTCTCCAGTAAGGCCGATCAAACCTTACTCCGACTGCTCTCAACCCATCCTCCGGACAGTGAATCAAGCCTTTCATGTAATTGCGGTGGGCATCTCCGATAGCACTGCCATTATGATTATTCCCAGCGCCGCAATATTGAATGTTTTGTTACCATTTTGCTCGAGAAGACGGAGCTGCTCTCCCCGTCCGCCGTTTCATTCGAAATTCGAATCGTTTTCAAGACGTCGCGATCGGCGGCATTTAACTCCTTGTTACCCGTTCCGTCTTCTTGCAACGTCGAGGGCTGAGAAACAGCGGACTCCGTCTGGTTGTATGTACAGCCAAATCAAGGTAACTTACCAACAGGACACCGAGATTTGGCCGGGACCACATACTAAAAGGTGTCCGTTACAGGACTCCAATCCTCAGTGCTGGTCACTTTCACCCCACCCTCCCTTCACAGAACGTTGATCGTCTGCTTCTCTCACAAATTCGCGACCGACATTCCCCTCTATCATGCATCCGATCTCCTTCATCCTATTCGCGGCACTTGTAGCAGAGTCATACGCAGGAGTCATTCAGTCCAGACCGTCGCAATCTGCCTCTGTTGCTTCAACACAATATCATGCGACCTGCGCGGCGTACTCCACATCGATCCAGACCCAAATCAAGAATAAAAAATTGGCTCTACGCACAGGGAGGAGGTGGCCCGATGAATTTGCTTGGTCAGGTCAGCTCAGTCTGCCTGAATTCTTGGGACCTCACTGACCTTGAATTTCATAGGTGGGTTCTATCTCACGCCTAATCAAAACAATGCATTGGCCTACGCAGCCGTGTACCTCTCGGAGTGCGCGTCCCACGGCGGTATCGTGATCATGCGTCCGTTTGACACTTATCGTATTCTGGGACGCACATATGCTAATCTACGCGCAGAGTTTACCTTGGCTCTATCGACAATCTCCGTGATACCGCCGGGAAAATCGAAATTGAAGTATATATGGTCTACACATCCGCAGACAGCTGTAGTCTAATGCTTTAAGCAGCGTAAATTCCCTTGGTACTACAGGCAATGCGCCCCAGGAGGTACGTTCTGTCTCAATAGCGCAGAGGATTTACATAGCTTATCTACCCGCCAGTTTTGGGAAGCGCAATACGACCTTGGATTCCATATCAAAACCTATGCCGATAAAAACCCAGGCGACTTCCCAAAGGTCCCTATTCAGGACGGCGTGGCGGACAACAATGGCGACACCACAACCACTACCGTACCACCGCCGACCACGGTACAGATGAACAATATCAAAAAGGTCACCTCAAACGGGCAAGTCTCGAACGACGATTGGCAGGCGTACGCAAACTTCATTCCATACGATATCATCACTGGGGCGATACCTCTGACCAGCGATGAGGTGAAGACCCAGGCTACGGCCAAATCTTTTGGGCTACCTCTATTCGCTCCACCATTTATTCAGGTTGTTCTCGTCACCGATAAAGGTCGGAACAACTCTCTAAGACCTCTATCTTTGAGCGAGCCTGATATGCCATTAGCCATGGGAGCACTCAAGTATGTCTCCCAGACGCCGTTCGACAAAGAAATGGCAGCGAACCAGCTCCGAATGATGGAGTCCTACCAGTAGTTCAAAGAATTTTGTGTGGAAAAAAAAGCGGGATTTGTGATTGTGCGAACTAGCTGACTTGTTAATTATATGAGTACTTGAGTGACTGGACGAAGAGTAAGTGCTGCAAGAATGACTGGCACGACAAAATTGAACACATCACGTGGCCCGGTTCAACTTCAACATCCCGGGTTCCGCCGAGAATCGGGCGACCTTGGCCGTAGTCTGAGGTTGAGTTTCAGCTCCACTTCGTCATTGAGTCGATAACGATGGAATTGAAGATGTACACTCAATCTTCAGTACAGTTTAGGCTCCGCAACGTCGTGGATGCAGATGTACGTATGTACCGTAGTACCCAATCTTCAGTAAGTTCTCGGGTCCAGTCCATCAACGTTCGCGAAGTATGCACTCCAATCTTGCCAACTATTTCGCCTCAGTGTTAGACACGTCGATTCGGGAAGACATTCAACGCACCCGTAACCCGAGGGTATGTCAAACGAAGTTGGAAGCAGTTCCAAATCAGCTGTGCTAACCGACGGCGTGGAGAAAAGCGAATCTGAAAGCCTGGATGAGCAGAAGTCGGTTATCGCAGCGAAGCTGGGTGTCACCTAACGGTGGATACATACCTTGAAGAAGCTGTTGGAAATCCGCCTCCCCAGAAAAGTCGTACGGCGGGTCGTCAGGATAGCGCATGTCGTTCGGCTTGATAGGGAACTCGTAATCAAACGAATCGTAGACCGGCAAGCGGCCGAGTTCCTCGGTATGAAGGGGCAGCGAAAACAGATGGTCTGTTTCCTGTATTGACCGCTCCAACGCCTCAATTTGCTCGGCGATCGGCCTCGAGGAATCCAGAGGTGCTGTGTAAGTATTGATATTGTTGAGAGCTGCAGCTGCGTCCTCCTCCGGAGCTAGCGAGCGTTTCAACGAATATGCGCCCGAGGTGTACTTCCCAAGATTGAGCATTGCCGTGATGATGTCACATTTTCGGCCTGCGACTCTCCACCTACAGTCTTTGAGCCACGCTGATAATCATTATAGACATGTTTCTAGCCGACTCACCGCCGTTCGTACAAGCGCAGAACGCGAACGCAGTTTTGCGCGTCCGCATTGGCGCGGCCGAAATCTTCCTGAGTTCGAGACTTGCGACCTCCGACAACGGCCCACACGTTGATGAGGATCACGACGGCGCAATCGAAAAGGGCGGTCTAAATAATTCGTTGTAAGCCAGGGAGATTTCAAGAAAGAATAGATTACCATGACGCTAGGATAGTGTAACGGCCCACGCCCGCGCCGAGCTTGCACGTCCAGGACATGCCCACATGACCGCGCGGCGTTTGCGCAAATGGCGAGTGAGGGGAAACTTGTCTGAACCACCCGGTCAGTCGACTCGCTACCGGTAGAGGGCGACACCTACATTCGACGTCGACTCCTTGCCTGGAGCCGGGATAAATGGGCGGTGTATCAGGATTTGCGCTGCAACGACGCTAAGCCCGAACATCGAAGGTATCCGCGTAGCCTACCGTGATAATAGATCGAATATCTGCGACGCATTTCTATATTTCAGCTGGGCGTATGGAATTACAAACGGAAATGGAACCCACAAAACAGCGGACTGGTCGAGAAAAATCTGGGGGCTCGGAATTAGAGCAGAACCGCATATGGCAAATAACGGATAATGAACTTACTTGGTTGGATTGATTAGGATCCCATCGTACTAGCGTACGTGCATTCAGCGCAAATGGAGCGAGCGACAGACGGATGGACATACAATGATCCGGTATTTCGTCGACCCATTTGTTGAGCGCAGAACTAGAATGGAATCAGAAAGCTCGAGGAAAAGTATACGGACATACAACTCACTCTAATTCAACGATGACATTTTCAGGACACGTTTTCCCATTCACAGGATACTATCGGAGGTAAGCCGCAGTCCAGTAAATACGGCCGGCAATAAACGCACCACAGCCCTTTGGATGCGGGCGAATATCAACATCAACTGTAGGTGAACAGCCATGAACGCGGAGGTAGAAGCTTTCCCATGCGGTTGCACCGCGTTTGGAACGCCCCAATATTCCTCGTCCACACCCACAGGAAAGTCGAGATCGAAGCTACATAAATTATGAGCGACCGCCGACGAATGATTCAATCCCACTTACTCGGTAGGCTGTGTCATGCTTGGCCGCCCTTTGAACGCGCTCATGACTGTGTCGCAGACCACAAGGAGCCAGAATACGCGTTTGTAGAGCTCGGCGGTGAGAGGCTGCATGGTGCTGTAACCGCTTCGCAGATGTGCACCTACGCCTTGTGCGAAACGGATCCCAAGGCCCGCTAGGATTGGACTCAGTTCCTCGCGCACAAAGGCTAAACGTCTGATGTTCGCACCCAGAATCCAACTCTCCTCGGGAGTAGATGTGCCAGTGAGGAATATCGCGCTGAGCTGGATCCAAAGGTGAGTACAATGACGGGAAAGTGAAAGAAAAAAAGTGAAAAAAAAAAAGTAAACGCACGCAAAGGAGCTGCAGCTGATACAATGACGGCTGCTCCGGCGAAAATGACGACCGCAGGGGCCGCACTTGCATGAACCATTTCCACCCGCACGTATGTTCCGAGTTCGAGCTATCAAGGAAAATTCTGGGGTCCTCGGAATGCCTGCTCGCAAGAGCGCAAACCAACAACACCACAGCACCAAACTGTGGGTCGCGCAGATGAACGCCGTCCAGAATCGCTTGATGGAAGCTTGGAGAGTGCAGAATACCGAGGATCGGGTTTATTTGTTCGAAATAAATCTTGACGAGGCTTTCTAACAGATCATGGTCCGGGAAAAAAGTGGGTGGCGGCTCGATCGTCAGTTTCTCCCACTACCGTTCGCCGTCAGACGTATCATTACAAGACCGAAAACTTGGACGCACAGGTTGAGTGATCCAAAATTCCGGTCGTTGAACCCCGACGACGTAAGATGTGTCGCCGTCGATGTGCTTCATCGCAGATTTGGTGAACTGGGCGCTGCTGGATTGTCCGTAAAATCGCGAGGTTTTGTTGAGGACCGGTAAAGCATCTGTCCCATCTGACGAAAATGCCGGGGACGCTGCGGTCGATTGCAGTCGAAGAGCTGCCAAATTTTCCTCCAAACCTCGAGCATACTGGGCGACCTCGACGAGTATTTGATGAGAGACTTCGGGGTCCCGGGATGGAACATAGACGGTGGTGGTTGACAGAATGCTTTCGATGTGCTCATGCGGAGTCTTGAAGCTCTGACCGGGTGGTGAGGAAGGCTCTGCTTCCTTGGTTGCATTGTAAATAATATCTGAAGCTCAGCATCGAGACGCATACCCGTGGTGTGTGTGTACATTCGCTGCGGGAGGTGATGCAGTTCGTGCATCGGTTGCCTGGCATTTCCGAGCTATTGCCTGCCAGTGATAAACGTGTCAGTAGATGCACACACACACAATTTCCTCGCCCAATTCTTACATCGGACTGAATCATAGTATCATTAGTGCATCAGCGCTTGAATTGCGGCTCCAGAGGGAATAAACGCGCCTTTCTTCTTTTTGCATATGTCACACGAGCCTTGCAGTCTTCTTCGCTTGCCATTTTGGACTGCCAGTGAGCGAGCTTGATCTTCGTCTGAAGCTTCAGCCATGTGCGTCGAGTCGTCGACACTGCCACAATATTCAAGTATGCCGCCGCGAGTTATATTGGCTGGCATTCACCGTATTCGTGGCTTCTCACGCAACCGGGAGGATGTTCTTGGCGTAAACCCGCAGTAAGCTGCGGCGGTGAAAGTAACCCGTCCGCACACGTACTACTTACCTTATCTGGTGGGAGCAGTGGGGTACAAAGCAGTGTGACTCGGACGCGGCCCGCCTCCGATCAGATGGCGTCGATGTTCGCCTTGAAGGTTCGAACAGCGAACTTAAGCCCCCAAAAAGCCCCCGGGCCCCAAGGTTTTTTTATCGTGTATGGTGCCACTATGTAGTACTGTTGATACAATATTCATTATTCACTGATCCTACGGACTTCCCATTACGCGTCTACGGAATTCAATCCCTGTGTTGGGTGCGCTACGTAGTAACGAAATAATTCAATGACGATTACGAGAACTTCGGCGGGGTTTCAGGCAGGCCATCCCCCGGACGGATCCATTTTGCGCTTCCAAAACTATTTGTATAACCAGCAAGTGGTGTTGATCAACACAGCTATATGTATTTACCACATTCAAGAGCCCAGATAAAACTTTGAGATATACGCGTGCTTAATCTGGAGAATATGGGTCAGACAACCCATCTGAACGCAAAAACCGTTGCAGCACATGCCTCCCTTTCCAGAAGGTGAAATGTAAGTGGAAACCTGCGTCTGGATATAGATTTGGTCCTTCGTCGCACTCAGGTCCGCAAACTCGACATTGCTCGTGACGCCTCGCTAGGGATTCGGGGTCAACGAGGAACAGATAACGTGGGAGTGGTGACAAACAGTGATGCGCCCGCCGGAAGTGTAAATTTCGTTGCTGTAGTCCTTGGTGCTTCTACGATATTCGTTGATCGAGTTGAGGGTATAGAGGAGACTGATGACATATATTTTGCCCAGGCTGGAAAGAGCTTCAGTAACTGCTTGTCCGATACGACGAGCCTGAGGAAGACGGACGAGAAATTGAGGAGTAGGTGCCAAATCAGTTTCGGTCCTGAAGACAAAGTAAATAATCGAACACGCAGGCGCTTGAGTCGTACCCAGGGTTTGAGTCATAATCAAATCGATGGAGGCTATAACCTTGACAAGAGATCGGTAAACCTTTGCGTAGAGTGGCAGCAATTATGTATACCGTAGGTGGGATTGCACTTCACGAGTGTGTTAGTCGGCAACATGCAGATTATGGACGGTTGAAGATACCTTTCGAACACCAGTCGAAGCAGACGGTTGACCAAAAGATTAGTACTTGGAACGGAGAATGATCATCGGATGATGAAGAGTAATTGGAATCTGTGCACCTTGGGAGCCCTGATGCCGACTTCCGTAGAATCACAATAGTCCCCGTCGTGATCAAAAAATCCGCGATGAAAACGCCAATCAAGTGGATCTATACGTACATGTAGTCAAACTCCCCTCCTTTTTTTCAGACAAGAAAACCCACCAACAGCCACATCACTTTTGCCTTAACGTCGCCAGACAAAATGTGGTAAACCTGAGCGGGTTCAGCGGCTGCACTTGTATTCTTGACGAGTCACTTACAGTGAAACAAATGCCTGTGATCCCCACGGTCATTGAACACACGATTGGAACAACCAGGTATCGACTGCGGAAGTCGCGGGATAGCAGCCAAAAGCTAGACGTGCATTGCAAGTAAGACCCATGCAAACGGGACAGAGACCATAAATGTACCGGAAACAAAAGAAAGACTAGAAGGATTGGGTCAACACGCGGGATCCCGACCAATTCAGAGCGCGTACCTGCACAACACAGCCGATGACACCTGTCTGGGGTGAAAAATGTCGGAGAGGGAGAAAAAAAATCTCGAGCAATGTGACGAACCATTAACGGGGTGCTGACTTGCCACCAAGCTGTGGCGACGCGGAGTCTCGCCGTATCTTGGGATGGGAATCAGTGCCATTAGTGCCTCCGGAACAAATTAAGCACCTGGATCGGCAAAGTCGTGTACATTTTGCACCCACACCTACGAAAATGACACGCTGAGTATCGTTCCTGACCGGATGGACTATGCATGTATACGCACCACAGCTATTTCTTGGCAGGTCTATTACACCGATCAGTACAGAAGATAGAGGATGGTCGATTCCATACCTTGAGAACGGAAAGACAGAGAACGACAGCGACAAGCCAAAAACAGTATTGTTGAAAGGGGGTCGTTTTCCTTGGCGACCTGGTTGTGTAGAAGGTGACCACTTGACAAAATACGACGCCTGTGTTCTCAGAATGGGTGTAGTTAAAAGCAATACACCAATACGAGGACTTACCCAGCAAAATACAATCGGTAAATGCCCCCAATACCTGCCAGGGTGTAGAGTTGAGTATCGAAACTCAGTGCAATTACTGCACCACTCACCCACGGCCCAAGCGTGTCGACACGGTTAGCGACGAATGCAGCTGAAGCTGGGGTCAACTGGATGGTCGACTTGTCGGACGCCATGGGTAGCCATACTTAGAATTTTGCCACGGCGTAGATATACTCCGTCGCTAATCTGTCGCTTCCAAATTGATGTCGGTTGACTGAATGGTTGCCCACTTCTCGGAGGACCAGACCGTTAAAGTAATGATCCCTGTAGAGTGAGACTTTGTAATTGTTCCAAGGGCTTGTGCCCCACCCACGCATAGGGAACCTCACAGACTCCCCTCAATGCGGAAAGTTTTTGGGGCGAGCCGACGAGGTTTGGAAAACTTGCAAGGAACTCTTATTGAACTCTTATGCGACTAATCGGCGTTGTCTGGGCAATGTTTCGCGGGAGGAAGACATCCGACTGCATCCGACTAGGAAGCGATAGGAAGCAATAATGTCTTCCATTCGCTTGCCCCCAGAGGGCCCGGGTCAGATCACAGTCAACTGCCAGAATGTTTTGAGGCACGGTGAGGTTCATAGCGAACGTCCTCAGGCTAACCTGACCTGACCAAAACAGTGAAAGACGGAAAGCCCAGTAGAAATAACTCCCAATTCCCAGTTGCAAGTCAGAAAAGTGGACCGACAGACGGTCGAGGCAGCTTGTGGGCGAATGTAAAGCAGGTGCGGCTTGTGCGCGGCATCCCAACGGCGTTCGAGAGCAATTTTCGGAACAGATTCTTACCGCTTGAGTAAGACCAATCGAGTTGGCAGTGTCCTGCAGGGGGTGGGACATGTAGACGTGCCAGTGGTTGAAGGGAAAGTGTTGAGCAACAGAGCAAAGCAACGCCAAATACTGTCCGCTGATTGTCCATGCCGACGAACGGCGAACACTGCCTGTTACGTTACCACCAAGCTGCGCTTGCTCACCAATTGCTCACAGTTACACGCAAAGGAAATGGAAAGCCGACCAAACTCGCTGTGGCACTACGAAGATCCAGCTCGCCGCGTGGTTCAAAATGGTAAGAGAAGGAGATTGCAGGGCTCTTGCGACAAATGCAAGAAGAAGAAAGGTTCGTTCATTTTTTGGTTGTGAATCAAGGGAGCTGAGATTTGGAAAGTCCGATGTCAGCAACGCAAAAGGACATTATAACGCGGCTCGCTGACAGGTCTGACACAGGCGACAGCGCAGAAATGCCAGGGAACCGATGCACGAACTGCATCACTTCCCACAGCGAATGCATACACACTCCGAGGGAATTGCCAGCCGAGGCTCCAAACGTGAGTGTGTGTTTCCAGATTTTGCCAGACGGATTAAACATATATCAAAACCAAGCCAACAGAGACTCCACCCGCTGCGCAGAGTCTAGAGAGTGCACAACAGCTTGTTGAAGCCATCCTGTCAACGGCGACCGTCTACGTGCCCTCCAGTGACCCCAATGCGTTGTATCAGATACTGATCGCTGTGGCTAAGTATGCTCGAAGTTTGGAGGAGAAAGTGGCGGGTCTCCTCCCTGATCCACAGACAGCGTCCTCAATAAGACCGTCGTTGACGGAGGAGTCCCTTTCTCCTCACGAAGAGGCGGTGGACGTAGACTCGGAGGATGCTTTGCCTATCAAAGACCCTGCGCGATTTTATGGCCAGTCAAGCAGCATCCAATTTATCAAATCCGCTATGAAGCACTTCGATGGCGGGCACATTTCGTACGTGGTTGGTGTTCAGCGGCCTGAGTTCTGGACCGTTCCACCTGTAAGTGGATATTACCTCTCCTGTATCCGTGGCTGATGATCAACAATAGTGGGAACAGCTCGCCATCGAGTCGCGGACTCTCGAATTTCCCGACAAAGATCTGTTGAAAGGCCTCGCCAAGATCTATTTCGAGCAGATCAACCCAATCACAAATGTCCTGCACGGTCCGAGTTTCCTCGAATCTATCTCGAGCGATTTGCACCTCCGCGACGCACAGTTTGGTGGCGTGGTGTTGGCAGTTTGCGCGCTGGCTAGCCGATATTCGGATGACCCCAGAGTCTTTCTCGATGGGTCGGATTCAGAGCATAGTTGTGGTTGGAGATGGTTCGAACAAGTGCGACCCCTCCGTGCTGCGTTGTCTCCGGAGCCTTCTCTGTACCAGTTGCAGCTCATTTGCGTATGTACCCTTCTCCATTTGACTCAAATTCTGTGCTGATGGTCAACGAATCCAGCTGAGCGTATTGTTTCTCTCTGGTACCTCTGCTCCCGAAGAAGGCTGGATTCTTGCTGGACTTGGACTCCGGTTCGCGCAAGGTGCTGGAGCTCACCATCGAAGTGGGTACAAAAACATGGCGCCTCTAACGGCTGAACTCTATAAACGGGTGTTCTGGGTCTTCGTTGTGATGGATACCATCTCGAGCTCTTTCAACGGCAGACCAAGCATAACGCAACCTGACGAGTAAATTCAAGCCTTTCTTCGCCGTACTTATATGGACTTATAAATCCCAGCTTTGACGTCGATCTGCCGCTTGCTATGGACCCTGAACACTGGGGTGTGCCAAACGCGATACATCCATGCGGAAAACTGTCGGCTGGCGCATTCGCACCTGTGTACCTGGGGCTCGTACCCATATTTGCCCGTATCCATAAAGCTGTGGCAAGTTTATCGACTGAGCTTCGTTGTGTGTTGCTCATTCTCCGCCACAGTACCCGGTCAACGGGCAAGTGTGTTCTGAAGATGTCGTCGTTCAATTGGAGTCAATCGCTTCCCCATAATTTGTGTCAGATCTCTGACTCGATGAGCAGTTCAGCGCTGAATGAATGGGTCGATGGAATTCCGGCGCACTGTACGTACTTGAATTGCGGGTCGCTAGATCCGCCCTGAACGTATGAGCCTCAGTGCGATGGGATCCCAATCAACCGAACCAAGTAAGTTTCACTCAAGTTATCTGCCGCTTTATTCTCATATCGGCACAGATTTTTCTTGATCAGTCCGCTGTTCTGTGGGCTGAATCTGTCCACCTATAATTGTCCATTATCTGAAGCCCTTTGTCAGTTATTCGACATATTATCACGGTAAATATCTTTCGCGCCTTGAGAAGCTTCTCGGTGACCCTCTACAGCTCAAATTCTACTTCATCGGCCGTTTATTCCGGCGCCAGGCAAGCAGTCGATATCCACCGTAGGGCTTGCATCTACACTTAGCGTAGACGAATTTGAACATTATTTAGGGCCATTTTCCTTCTCTCGCCATCTGCGCAAACGCAGCGCGGTCATGTGGACATGTCTTGGATGTGCAGGCACGACGCGGTCGCGGGCTTTTGCACCTTCCGAGTCTTATGGTAACCAATCCGTTCTTGAAGATTTTGTGGATTAACGAGGAGATAGACCGCCCTCTTCGATTGCGCCGTGATGCTCCTCATCAATGTTTGGGCGATTGTCGGGGGCCGCAAGTCTCGAACTGCTGAAGATTTTACGCGCGCAACGGCGGACGCTCAAAATTGTGTCCGCGTCCTTCGCCTGTACGAGCGACGGTAAGTCGCCCCGAAAGGAAAGTCATCTTTTCTTCTGAACCGAAGGAGATGGCGAGTCGCAGGCCGGAAATGTGATATAATCTCCGCGATGCTCAATCTGGGAAAGCATACAGCGGCCGCCCAATCCTTGAAGCGTTCGCGGGACACCGAAGATGATCCAAACACCAACACACCGGAACCGGAAATCCTCACGACTGATTCTTCGGTGTCGGCGACCGAGCAGCTCCAGGCCCTGGAACGTTCAATCCAAGAAACGAATCATCTCTTCTCGCTGCCACTCCATACCGACGAACTTGGCCGCTTGCCTGTCTACGATTCGTTCCATTACGAGTTCACGTTTGACGCGAGCGACATACAGTATCCATACTCCGAAGATCCACTACTGCTTCATGACCCTGCTTTAGGTGATAATCGGAGTCCCGGTTGCGTTGGTCGAGTATGTGCTGATTTGTGGTTCAGGTTCAATTTTCTTTTCGCCGCAGGTTGAAGTACCCGATGGTGACAACATTCAACTTGAGCCAAATTCCTTCGATATACCTTCAGGCCATGGGTGCGTTGGTCACTCAGGCTGTCCAGGTTTCACTTCTGACTCCAAAATCTAGCAGCTGGCAAGATTGGAGTGCATATCTAGCGAATTTAGACGGACTTGGCCAATGATCTCGACTCGGATATTGGAGAGAAAATCGAAGCTTAATAGCCACGGTATAATGGACTGCAACTGTATAATACAGGACTACTATAGCTATAGCTCCAATAATGATTAGCTGTCGATATTTTTCTCGAATGCCAGTGACCGTGACGTGACACCAACTCTCTTTCTTTCTCTTCCCAATCTTGCAACTTGGATCGACCGGTTGTCGACCGGTCTTCTATGTTTCGGTCAACATCAGGCCCGCCGTCTACATCCTGCGGACCTGCTGAAACTGATACGGTCATCATATTGGATGCAAACGCCGTATCTTCAAAGTTGGCAGATCCTCCCGCGCTCAAGCGCGCTCGAGCAAGAGCGTGCTGCGACTGAACAAATCTACTGGCTTCCTCGCTGAACTTCCGAGTGATAGGGCCACAATGGACTGGGCCACATTTTCTTCTTGGCCGGTCGGGTACGATTATGTATCAGCCAGCGATAACGGACAAGTCGAGGCGGGCACAGATCTGACAAGCTCCTCGGGTGTGTTATTGCCTCCCATCGCCGAAAGAACCATTCATCAAGAATCATCCGGTCTTCGATTACCCACACCCGTATCACTTTTAAGCTCTGCTCGACTGAATGGCCGTCAATACTCAGACTCTATGCCTGCCACTCGATCGTCCTCCCCCTCTACTCCCAGCACCGGCAATGTCCTTCTGTTCGTCCCTCAAATTCTGTACCAATTGAAGAGAGTTTGCATAGCTGAAACCTATCTTCAGCTTTGTCGGTCTCGTGCTCTTTATCTTGGTCGTCTCTATCTGTGTCGCAATTCGGAGACGCGAAACGCAGCGTCTTCGAGGAGCGGCGCTGAATCACGCCCCAACATTCCTCTCCGGTAGGCCATTGCATCATGACGTGCACCTACTGGCGGGGTCTGCGCCTACATGGTCCAGCATCCAGGTGCGTGTGTATCAGCTCCATCCGCCATGGCTAAGTATACCCGCAGCCATTGGCCGTGTGGCAAACGCAAGTCCGACCGTCGCAGCAGCAAAAATACAGTGCAAGCCGATGGCCCACAATCAAGCCGCCTGCATTGCCGCGGTCACCCTCCTCGCAAAGTGACACTTCCCTTGCCACGGAGACCTCCACGACGCTTCTTGATGACTGCCAGATCTTTCCCATCGACTTCGATCGACATCTGCGCATCGCGATTTTAATAGCCATGCCTCTTCCTCTGGGACCGCGCGCCCCATTTCCTGATGTCGCGGCCGACGCAAACATGGTCATTGGCGTGGTGGATACGTCGTTTTCGACCCTAGACTCCTCATCATAGATGAGACATGTAGAACCCTTCTTCCTCGTAACTTATCCACTTGTTTGTATCTTGTTTTCGGAGCAATTTATAGCCAATCAATCAGTCCCCGTCTTCCAGAAACAGGTGTGCATCTTCGGATGGACCCAGACGAAAGTCACTTCCGCCTCGATGCCCCCTCACAAATAGACAAAAGCGAAGGGGCCGGAAGGATGAGTTATTCCCCCTAGCGGTCATCCAGGATTGCGAGACCTATTTGCTCGAAACCGGCGAGCTTGTGGCTTATCAGGAGACGCAAATAGCTGATCTTCCTGTGCGAGCCTCGGATCTCCAGATGCTGAGACGACAACAGATGCCACATGGGGAGGGAGGCGCTGTGGTGGACGACCCTGGCGTACACAATTTCTCTTCATTCAAGCCCGCGGGCATACGCGCCGAAAAGGACATACATCGGCGACCGAAAAAAAAATTGTACTCGCGGCCCCGTGCGAACGGTATGCGCCTACAAAATCAACGGACAACCTATCTGTAGCGGCAACCTAGGAGGAGTCCAGGGAGGTCCCCCGCTACTCCTTCGCGAGTCGGCGCGCATATTCAATCAACGCCCTGCGCCCAATCAGCTGTCGTGCACGGCGGATATGTATATAAGATACGGAGAGACGTACCGCACAGAGCTGCCCGTCATCCCCCGGCCCAGATACGCCGTCGGGCGCGTCGCCTGTCCACGACGACCTCGTCAGCCTGAAGCCCGACGAACGCGATAACAAGGGGGAAAGGGGGAAACGCACCTCCATAGTCCCCGCGATGTCGATGTGCGCCCACGCGAGCGGCGTCGCGCCGTCCAGCCCGTGCACAAACGCCTTGAGGAACAGCGCCGCCGTGCAGCTCCCCGCGGGCTTCCCGCCCGTCTGCAACCAGCGTCAGCATCGCATTCGGGCTCGAAATCGAAGTTGGGGGGTGGGGTAAAGGTGTAGAAGGGTGGGGTGAGAGGGGTGGGATGAGAGGGAGGGGGTGGGGTGGAAGGGAGGGAAGGAGGTACGCACGTTCTGCAGGTCCGCGTTGGAGCCGTAGATCTGCGGCCCGTAGTCCTCGTCGAGCGGCATCCGCCAGAAGCGGTCGTACTCCGTCTCGCCGGCGGCGTGCAGGCACTCCCAGAGCTCGTCGGACGTCTGTCGGACGTGCGTTGTCAGTCAGCTACCCGGCAGCGAAAAGGAGGCAGGGACATACGGAGAAGACACCCGTGAATACCTCGCCGAGCGCGATGTCCATTGCCCTGCACGACGATTAGACCATTAGGACATACGAGGGTCACAGGAAGAGAGCGAGCAGAAGGAGGAGACGTACCCTGTGAGAGTGGCGACGTCGATCAGCGTGTGTGCATTGAATTCGGTGGACCCGTAGTAGATGGCGTCTGGAAAGCATCTCCATCAGCAGGGGGCGACGGCACCAATATAGAGCGACATACCAGAAAGGACGAGCCGGCCCTCGGCGTCGGTGTTGTCCACCTCCACGCTCTTCCCGTTCATCGCGTAGATTCTGGCGCGCTGTCAACGACCGCTGGGGAGAGGAACGGCGGACACACATGTCTCCAGGCTTGGTCGCGGTGCCACTGGGCATGTTCTCCGAGAGCGGGGTCAGCACGACGAGATTGATCCTGCCATCCAATTAGGTGAGAGGGCAGGCGCATGAGTGCACGCAGACGCACGGAAGCTTGAGCTGCGCGATTGCCAATCCCGCCGCCACGACCGCGGCAGCGCCACCCATGTCTCCGCGCATCAGCTTCATGTCCTGCATCAAGGTCAGTCGTATGTAGCCGAGTGGAGGCAGGGGTATGAACGAACCGCACCGGGCTTCAAGCTGATTCCCCCGCTGTCGAATGTGATGCCTTTGCCGACGAGAACGAGGGGCGGCGCGGTTGGCGAGGCGGCGCCTTTGTAGTGGCTGTGGGAGATGAATTTACAAGGGCGATTGAGGATCATGAGGCCGACTGACATTTCGAGGAACTTTGCGGGTTCAGCGGAGCCTCGGCTGACGGAGAGGAACGTTCGCTGACAGATAGTTAGTATGAGATAGATAGAATTTCGATGAAGGCTTACCATTCCCTTCTCCGCCGCCCAAGCTGATCAAGGTAATTAGTAACGCATATACAGAGCTACTGACAGTACAGCACCTTCGTCCCGTGCATGAATTTCCACATTCTGAATACCAGCAAACTCGGACTGCATACGCTCGCAGAAGATCGTCGGGGTCATCATGTTTGCGGGCAGCTCCATCAGCTGTGTGAGAGGCTTCAGATCGAGCACAAGAGACAGTTACGAGGAAACTCACCGTCCGCGCGAGGTTCTGCGCCTTAGCATATACAACTCCTTGCTCCCATTCCGCCGATGCATTCAACGCCTTGACTGCGATTTTCTCCGGAACGGCTTCCTTGTTATTCGGGTTGAAGCGCGACGGGGGATCCGTCTTGAGCGTGAAGTTGTACTGTGCCAGATGCGCTGCGACGGCTACATGCTTTGATTTTTAGTACCGGGACAGCGGAATGCGCCGAGTACCGCACCGGCTGCATGCGGGTCCGCGCTACCATCGACGACGACCTCCGTCACTTCGTCCGCGATGCGGCTGATTTCCTTGACTGCGCTGCCAACCGACCGCCGTACAGACTCGCGCTTCGCAGCAGCGTTCTTTTTTGCAAAGTCCGGACCCAGAGAAGAAAGTGCCGTGATTTTGTCCGAGAAAATTACACGAGTGGTCCCGACCTTGGGCTCCTTGGTGGTTGAGGCTGCCCAGAGTTCCCCAACAGACTCGGATGGTGCTTTGGGGTCAAAGGGAAGGATAGTTGCGGATGTGGCCATTTTGGAGCAGCTGACGAGGCGAATTCCGGATTTTCGGGTGGTTGCAGAAAACGTGCGCAGGAGCATCCGATTTTTCCTACAGTTTCCTTCTGTCAAGCCACGAGAATGAAAGGGATGTTCAAGGGTGAGGAGGAGGAGGGTGGACTGTGTGATTGGGATCAAAGCTACACGTGCGCTCAAGGCACGTGATACTCACGTGATCGCGACGCGCTTGACGCGTCTGGGACCTTCAATCAATTACCAGCCGATCTGGCATGAAGAGTCGCGTAGACTGGTGCGCTATACCTTTCGAGCTATCCGACGCATTCCAGATTCATGTGCACGGTGCACTGATAACTGGGACACGGAGCGACGGAGCCTGACAGACTATCCAAATCTGTACCACTCGTCGTTCTTCTCGGCCACGAGAATTGATGCGCCAACATCTGCGAGCCTGTGCGTCTTGTCGGTCGATGAACTATCGTAATCCGGCCTCAATTACACTCGACACGACCCACCGAGGGAGATCGCAGCCACAATGTTTATGCAGTCAATTTGTCGGAGGTCGTGACAGTTGCACCCTCTAAGCTTCCGACCATTGAATCCCCAGCTCTGGAGTTTAGTAGTCTCCATAGGCCCCAGGCCAGAAACTGAGGACACCGATGCTAGCAGCCTACAGTACTATGCGGTACTTATGCCGCATGATCTCGATTCACAAAAATTTCGTTGTGCTCGCAACTTGCGCGGCCGCCGCCTACTTCACCGCCTTTCGCTGGGCAGCGATCCTCCACGCCAAATTAAACACGAGGCGGTGTTTTTCGGCGGGACTCCTCCGCGGAACCAGACACGCACGGTCCGTCCCACCATGTAGCCCCTGAGCTACGCATCCAGTTCAGCTCGAGTCGGGGCGTGAGTGGGTCAATGGACGTTGACGGAAGCCGGAGCGTTCCAAAAACCCAAAAGAAAGAGATGCAAAAAATATTGAGATTGAGATATGCGAGTGATAGCAAATACAGATGAGGGGTAGCTAACGAAAACAATGAGACGAAGAGTAATTTTGGCCGTTGAGGAGGGACCCGGGTGAAAGATTAGAGGACGATGGGGGCAGGCTGAGGGGTTTAGATTACATGGCTGTCTTTAGCCTGTCACATTTGGTTGGCACGGCCGTCCTGCTTTAACATATCGTATGCACATGGCGATCGAGTCTGGAATGACAAGGGAAGAGTCAGTAAAAGTTCGGGAGCGGGTGAAGAACACGTTGTACGCACATGTCGGACGTCGGCGCACGGGTCAAAGGTGGGATAACAGCGTGTAGAGGTGTATCCGTAACTCTTATGGGTGGAGGCCGGCGAGGGAGGGCAGAGAGATGTCGGAAGAGCGTTCAGTCGTGGAAGTCGGGGCAAGTGATTCCGTGGCTCCGCAGCAGGTTGCTGAGCGTCAGCGCACGCGTCTTCCACATCTCCTTCTCCTGCGTCAACCGGGCCACCGCCTCCTCCAGCTGCTGCTGGTGCATTAACTTCCGCTTGCGGCTGCGACGCGCCGCGAGCGTGTTCTGCCGCCGCTTGTACTCGATCTTCTCCTGGTCGGTAGCGTTGGGGGCCAACGGCTCCTCCGTGAGCTCGTCCTCCTCCTCGTCTGAGGGCTGGGATAGTGACCGCCGGCTCGCAAAGAAGGCAGGGATCTCCTTCTTCGAGGTCATGGAAGGGGTCGAGTATGTCCGGGGCTGGGTAGGGGCATCCGAGATGGGGACCATGCCGTCCGGGTACCGCTTCCGGATGGCAATGGAGGGATGTGTGCGCTGAGGACCGACCATCCCGAGGGGGTGTGATGGGGAGGAGGGAGAGCTGTTGGCGGAGTACTGGCCCTGCTGCTGGTAGTACCCGGCGTTGACCCCCTGCATAGAGTAGTCGAGCTGTTGAGGGTAGGAGTACATGTTGGACATTATAGGCGTTTAAGTCTCGATCGTGTTTCGAGGGGTGACTCAAGGGGTGTTCTGCGGAGGGCTTCTGGAAAGCCCGGAGACGTGGGATGAGGTGCAATGACTGCGATGCATGTCCAAATGAGTCGTTTATAAGTTTCGGTACGGGGGCGGTGGTCCTGCACCGCCCCATCAAATTGGGCGGGATTGCGGTGCAAAGCGAAAGAACGCACCGACCCCCGGCTTCTTCATCACGTCATGCAGTGATTGGTGCATGCTGGCAGCGGCGGCAGTACCGAGCAGTACGCGGTACCCAGCAACGGCACACACGGTGTGCTCGCGCTGGCAAAGTGCAATTTCGGGCATATTGAGTACTCCCATTAACAAGCCTCGTAGACTTTACTCACCCATGAATAGGAAACATTTTTCCCGGTGGAGTTCCAAGTCCAAAGTTTGCGGAGACTCTCCTCCGGGCGCTGCTCGTCGACAATCGTCGGGACAGACCTCTTGTTCCGGCCATTGACAGCCACTCCGATCATCAATCTCATCAATCTTACACGTCACGGCATCAATGCAATGAGCGCCCGTCGGCGTGTAAGCGAGGCGGCGCTTGCACTGCTTCGGCCTTCAAGCACAAAATTAGGACCGGGACACAAACTCCTCCTCGACAGACGATCCCGAATTCTAGAATGACCATGTCAAAAGGCTAACGATTGATGAATTTACCTGGCGCTCACAGGTCGGAGATCTTGAGAATTGATACACCGACGTAGATATTCAGGGACTCGGATGTCTGTACTTGGTTGAACATAGTACGAGAAGCCAACGACTGATGCATCTTACCCGGCGATTGAATGTACAGAGATTTGAGCCCAATTGATACCGACCGATTTAGCTGCATACAATTCTTGTTCTAACGAAGCTGAGGCGGAGTTGAGCGCGAGCCAGCTGTGAGAAGTACAATCAATCATCGGTTCTACACTGAGTTCCTAGATTAAAATTTAAAAGGACAGTCAGAGTCTGACTGTAACGAGCCCCATCGGCAAAAATTGTCGGCTCACCGGAGATTGATTGCAATTGGTGTCCCCGGGGAAATAAACCACTGTTCAAGCTATTAGGCGCGTCTGGCAAAGAAAACAGACAGAAAGAACAAGTCCAAAGACTCAGCAACCAACGACGCATATGATTACCCTCATTCGGCGCGCAAATCGGCGAGGCTTCGTTTGTCGTCAATAAATGCCGAATAAACGAGGGGCGAGCCTAAATTGATGGTGAATAGAACGATGATGCTTCCCGAACAATAACCAATTGCATGAGATGCCGGAGTAGCGATGGGACGGAGAATCTTGCGACCGCTCGCTCCCCCATCAACGCGCACAGCCAATTACCAATGCGAGTCCGCGGGCTCTGTACGACGCTAGCACTGCGCGGAGACGCCCTGAGTTAAGTTCTGGGCTCATTTGGCTCCGACATATCCGACATATGGAGCCCCGTCACTGGATCGACGGCTGAATGATTGCGTGTTTGGAGCAAGATTTCGGGCACAGGCAAAGGCCCATGATTGGTGATTTTTTTCCGTCTCTTGACACTAACATAGTCGCGGCGGCCGTGGACGTTGTCCGTGATTCAGTGCCTGGCGCGCTGCAGAGAGCGCCCGCCGGGGTACTCGTGCAAGACCAGGGTACATTATTAACTGCTGTGCAGTATGAGTTCGTAATACATGCAGAAAAATGGGTAGTACTCCCTTTCAGAGCCTACGCGTTTTTCAATTGACGCAAGTCGGCGGAGAATTTCCTTCTACTTTGGGATCCTAGGCGTTGATTACCATATCCGGCCTTGACAGGAAGCAAAAGTGTGATTTTCGTGGCAGGCTTAATGAGCTGGCATAGCCCGGATGATGGTCATTCATTGTCTTCCGTGATCACCGAACAAAAGCTGGACGCGGAGACAGGTGGTGGACGGAGAGATTTCGTATCCGGCGGCCGCCATCAGGGCACAGCCAGTGGAGGCGGGTGTCGGCTTGAGCACACGCAGCTTTCGATGTTCGGAACACCAGATCTGTCCATCGCGGGAGCGGCGTGCTGCAAGAGATTAGCGGGCGCGGGTCATCTCCCAATTCAATACGACGTACTTCAAGTCGCTGCTAGTGATTGAAATACATGTGGAGGGATATGTTCAGGTGGTTGACATCATTGTCCGGGTATTTTCTGCTTTCAACTCGCCAGTGAACAACGGAATACTCAGATGCCGCTTGGAATCCAATGGCGCCGGCGCCCATGCGATGTCGAATCTCGATACCGTCTGGACCGCGGTAAGGTTGGAGTTATTGAATCATCGGTTTGCGCCGCACCAGTATCCGCGAAGATTAGAGTCCGTCGGGACTCGGCAAACACAGGCGCAGAGTGGAGTGAGAGGCGGAGGCAGGGCGCGTTGCTATCGACGGAACCAGGCTGTACTGCCAGCATGTGTTGATATCCGTGAGGCTGTGATCACGGCACTGACGGCGGGATTTTCATCCCGACCCAAGTGACACCCAACGTCATACCTGGTTCCTGCTGCTTCTCAGAGATTCGGTTTGGCGATATCTGGTTCCTGTGTTGTTGGCGTAATGTGTATAATGCCGGACGGGAATCTCGGGAGATCTTTAGGGTGCACTGCAATGTGGGGGGAAAATGCGACAGTTGCCGGACGCGATTTAAGTTAGCGCCGTGTCTATTGTTGGCAGGAGTTCGTGCAGTCTGGTTAGCTGAGTGGTTGAGCCAGCAGTTGAAGTATCGAACAAAAGGAAGGAGTCTCGAGGAAGATGAGAGTCGGAGGAGACGATCCGGCATTTGCCGGAGGCATCAATCATCGACTAGTTCGGCGCCCTGCCGGCTGCTCGTGAAAGAATATTCGCTCTAATATTATTGAGTACATAAGTACCTGTGGCCTTAGAAGCTGCCTCCGCGCACATTATTTGGTCGAACTACGTCTCGCGATACAATTAATTTACAGTCCACTTCTACTGTAGCTATTCGTCGGATTTCTGTCCATTGACACGCTGGCTTCCGGATTAATGAGAGTGTTCGTGGCCTGCATACTCGCTCCACTCTTGCCAGCTGCGGGGATTCAAGAAATTGGAGGAGTAGATGATTGTTGTCACATACCTATGTGCGGCCTGCGAGCCGATGAATTGTCCAGGATCATCGTCGACTGAGACTTGGCCGGAATGCTCGGGTCCTGTTATTATTCAGACGAGCGAAAACGGGCGGGAATGACCAAACTCACCAATAGGATAAGCTTCGGCTGACGAGGACGACAGGTTAAACGATGACTGGAAATTGAACTGGAAGTCGAAAGACTCGTATATTGGCAAGACGCCGAGTTCTTGCGTGTACAGCGGCAGGGTAAAAAGATGGTTGGTTTGCTGCATGGAATGCTCCAGTTGCTCTAGCTGTTGTATTGCGGTTGCCGCTGGGAAATGTGAGATGCGGGAACGATTATCCTCATCATCCTCCGGGACCGGTCGTTTCAACGAGGGTCGAGGAGAGTTCCCGAGCGGAGCGTTTTGGCTGGCCCGGTCAAGCAGCTCTGTGATTAAATCGCTACACCATGTGTCAGACCGTCTTCCGAGAATTCCGAAGTGATTTAAGCACCAATGCCGGCCAGCGACCGGGTACCTTTCACATGTGAGAATGAAATATACGGGTCGATCATGACTGAAATCGCTTACCACTTCTCATACAGGTGTAAAACATCCACGCACTTCTTGATATCAGCCACAGCGCGGGGGATATCTGAGGGCGACGGTGTCCGTCGGCCACCCCAGACATTCAGCAATAATATCACGGCAGAATCGAACAAAGCCGTCTTGTGGTTGTATGAGCGGTGACTCTGAAACGAGGAAAACGAACATACGATCGCATATGGGTAGTGCAGAATATTGCCATTACGCCGCGACTGCACCTCCATGACATGGCCGCATGATCTAGCGGAGTTGGCGCAAATCGCAAGCGAAGGGAATGCAGACTACGGGCAAGGTAAACACGAGGTTCAGGCAGAGCGTATTGTACGAACGTCTGTGGGGGCCGTTTCCCCTGGAGCCGCAATAAATGGTCGATGAATTAGGATTTGGACTATAGTCCGAGTCAGCCACAGCTCCCAGGTAGAGATTATGTTCGGAACTTTGGTAATAGGTCAAATATCTGTGGGTTGCAATTAGACTACGGCCGGCAGCGTACTACTATATTGCGGCTTACAACGAGGCAGACTGGTCGAGGAAAATTCCTTCCCGATTGGGGTCCCATCGCACTTGGTTTTATTCAGCATCAAAAGCTGGTGAAGAGAATCGAGCACGTACAGTGGTCGGGGATGGAATCCACCCATTTGTTTAGAGCCGAGCTTGTTTTTGTCAGCCAAAGGGAACTCGCCTGACCGGACATAAACATACTCTAATTCAGCAAGAATCGCCGGTTCTGATCCCCTTTCTCTTTTGATGGAATACTGCGAGTGCGTGTAAGTAAGTGATCAATCAGGTTATGAGAGAGACAAAATTACAATGGCACGATAGGCACGATTGAAAATCACCATCAACCGCAGATACGGAGTCGCGTAGGCGGTCAATGCGGGCGTGTTCGGCGGCTGTTGAAAGTTGTAGGGCTCGCCCCAATACTCGTCGTCACATTCAGTTGGCATCTCGGCATCATAATCCTCGGCTGTGGAGACTGTCGGTCTTCCAAACAGCACGTTAATCAAGGTATCCTTGACGAGGTCAGAGGAATATGATTTTGTTAGGGTGGTAGACGGACCATTGAAAGAAGAGTCCAGAATGCACGCTTCAGCATCTCTTGCTCAGCTTTGGACCCGCTGCTATACCGGCTACGCCTGTGGGCACCTATTTCCTGCGCTGTGCGGATTCCGAGATTGCAGAGAATCCAGGATTGCCTCGCGGGGAGAAAGAGCACGGAGAGCTACACAGTACTTGGTTATAAGTCAGGGTTCAACGAAAAGCAGCTTACACAGATCAGCTGGAGATTAAAGAGCTGGCGCGACTTCGAGCCTGAAGGTTCGGACGAGGTGATTAACTGAAGTGGTCGCGTCTGATCAAACCATTTCCAACCGGCACTATGCCGTGGGGCATCTGGGGACATCAGCACTCGTGGATCGTCCGACGCTCTGAGTATACGATTTGAGCTACGGATGCAGGATGATGAATAAAATTACTCACCGCGACGCAAGAGCACAGACCGCCAGGACTACGGCGCCAAAATGGCGGTCCCGTAAATGCTCGCCGTCTGCAACTGAGGCACGGAAAGTCGGAGAATGTAAGAGAAAGAGGATTGGATTGATTTGTTCGAAGTAAAGGTCGATTAGATTTTGCAGAAGATCATCATCGGGGAAAGATTGCTGCGGCAGAGGTTCCGGAGTGGGATGCCACTTTGGACCAAATGAGCTCATATGATTAATTGAGCAGCGGATGAACGAACAGGTTGAGATGTCCAGAACTCGGGTCTTTGTGCTTCGAATGTCTCGCCCGGGCCATCTTCCATCGCTGCTTTGATGAAATTTACGCTGCTTGACTTGCCAAAAAAGATATGGCTTTCAGAACTGGGAGCATGCAGAGCAAGCCTGCTCATCGGTTCAATGATGCGTGAGTCCACAAAGACACCGTCCACGTCGTTGGACACATCAAGTGCGGGACATCCTGTTGTTCGTTTATCCTCTGCGTCACTGAAGGATATTAGATCCAGCGTAGACGACGACACTGCCATGAGTTCCTCGAGATTTCGGGCATATTTCGCGATGTCAACCAAAATTCGGTACAAAGCCTGAGGATCTTCCGGAGGGATGTATGCTGTCGTTTTCGACAGAATAGCGGCAACATGCTCGCGCGAATTCTTGTAGTTCAACGAAGGACCGTCTTGTTCCTGTACGTGGATCAATAAAAAACACGAAGACAATCACAGTACTACGTACCTTGGAAAGGTAGATGTGAGTACAGTTGGCTTTGGCAGTTATGCAATTCGTGCATTTGTTCCCCGGCATTTGTGAACGATCACCTGGGAAATGTCATTCACAACCTGATTGGGCGCAGAGAAAACTTGCATCGGACTACATAGCAGAACGAAAGGTCAGCGAGGCAGCTAGAAGTTGTTCAGAATCCTATACTTTTTTTCTTCTTGCAGAGGTCGCAGGCTCCTTGGATCCTTCTCCTTTTGGGCGCTGTGGCCTCAGTACTCTCGCTGGACATGAGGGAGCGGTCTTGACGATAGGTGGCTCCTGAGTCCTCAGGCTGCGCAGTTGCACTGCAGTTGCTGAAGTTGCTGTGCCCATCATTTTTTAGCCGAACGTGGGCACGGATCACCGGAACGACCAGGTTCAACCAAAGTTCAAGTCGTCAGGAGAGACAAGAATGAGCGAAGTGGACACATAGAGCTCTCGACAATCCATACTACTACCGTACATCGGGGCGGCCGAGGCCCGTATTTGGCGCCGACCGAGGACTCTTCTACATTTACATGGAGCAGATTCAAGTTCGCTTCCGCCAATATTATGTGAGCGATGTACTGAATAGATAACTGTTCCAATCCTGCCAGCTGCGGATAATGACGCTCAAAGTTCGGTGACCAGGAGAAATACACATACCTGGATGGAGCCGGCGGTATATTGAACTGCTGAGATTGGTATCCGTTTGCGCCGAATGTAGTTTGGTCTACACCTTATAGCGTTAATACTCGCTGAACAAAATTAGCAAATCGACCCACCATTGTCAAATGCCATACAGGCATCCACAGGTAGAAATGCGAACTCGGAGTCGGGGATGTCGGTCGGCACAGGCGGCACTTGATTCGGATCGAGGTTAAACCGGAAGTCAAACGACTCATAGACGGGTAGGAGCCCTAGTTCCTGTGTGTACAGTGGCAGGCAGAAGAGGTGGTCAGTCTGCTTGATGGAGCGCTCCAACTGCTCCAGCTGTTCGTCCGGGCTTGGTGCATTGGTATTCGAACCACAATCTTCGTCCTGCGGAGCGGGGCGTTTTAACCCAGGGTTCGTGGTCCCTGGGATGTTCCCGCTACCGCGGTTGAAGATCTCAGCGATCAGGTCGCTGGAAGATATTTCAGTCGTTTTCAACCACGTGCAAGGAGCAGGGAAATGCACCATTTACGGCCGGCGACGGGAAACCTTTTTTTGTTAGCTGGAAGGAGTCGGGAGTTCGGTAAAAGTACCCACCGTTTCTCGTATAGATGCAACACGTCCACGCATTTCTTGATGTCGGCCCCGGCGCGCGCAATGTCTGACGGCGAACGCACCGCGCGCCGGCCACCCCACACATTCAGCAGCAGGATAAGCGCAGAGTCGAACAGTGCAGTCTAGCTATTGAGTAAGCTTTATTCCCCAGCGATACGAAAACGATTACGTGGGCATGCGGCTGGTGCAAGATATTCCCAGTCCGTCGTGAATGCACGTCCATGACATGGCCGCACGATCGGGCGGAGTTTGCGCAGATTGCAAGCGAGGGGAAAGACGACTGAATGAAATATGTCATTGGTGACGGTTGCGGTGGGGGTCTCGTACTAACGCTGGCGGCCGGAGGAGTCTCGCCGGGGGTGGGAATGAACGGCCGATGGATCAGCATTTGGACTGTATACGAATCAGTCGAAGGGCCAGACATTGAAGAATGGGGAGTACCATGATAGTAGCTCATGTATCTATCCTGGGATTAGTGATAGAGAAGCCCCTCATGAGCCGTGTCAACTCACAAGGCAGTGGATTGGTCAAGGAAAATTCCTTCCCGATTCGGATCCCATCGCACTGGCATGACTGAGTACCAAGAACGTGTCGGTAGAAGATAGCGCACATACAATGACTGGGGATCGAAGCAACCCACTCGTTGAGAGCCGAGCTGGAGCATTTTAGTTAAACCGAAGAAAAACGGAAACCGGCAAACGTACTCCAACTCAGCGACAGTGGCTGTTTGGCTTTCCGTCCTCTTCACGGAATACTGCAAATTCTCTGTCAGATTTCGACCCCGTTGTAAAGAAGGTAAAATGCCCTCACAATGTCACGGTGTGCGCGATTAAAAATCACGATCAGTTGCAGGTAAGACGTCATGTAGGCGGACAACGCCGGCTTGTCGGCTGGCTGCTGGAATCCGCACGCCTCGTCCAAATACTCATCGTCGCACTCCGTGGGCATATCGACATCGTAATCCTCGCTTGTCGAGATCGAAGGTCGCCCGAATATCGAATTTAAAACGGTATCCTTCACTGACCGTTAAAACGTATATATGTAACAGGATTGGACTAACCAATGAAATTAAAACCCAGAATGCACGCTTGATGAGTTCTCCCTCGAGCCTGGGACCTGTAGCGTACCGACTCCGCCGATGTGCGCCCATCTCTTGGGCTAAACGCATTCCGAGGCCAGCTAAAATCCACGACGATCGGGGCCTGGCTGTCCCCCCGAGAAACATCACCGAGACCTATGCGCACACGCTATTAGAAGTGTCAGCTTTGGGAGTGAGACCTTACACAGATTAGCTGCAATTTGGACAGCGAAATTTCGCTCGAGATAGCCAGCTGGAGCGGACGCGCCTGTCGAAACCACTTCCAGCCCGCACTATGCACGGGAGCATCGGACGAGATCAGGACTTCTGGATCGTCTGAGCGCCTGTGGTATCATGATCAGCAATCAAAGTGAAAGGAGGGAAGATGTAAATGACCTCGACGCAAGCGCACAGACCACAAGAACCACAGCACCGAAGGTGCGGTCCCGGAGATGTTTGCCCTCTGCGACGGCAGCGCGGAAAGTCTGAGAGTGCAAGAGGAAGACCATCGGATTAATGTGCCGGAAGTAGATGTCAATGAGATTTTGCAGGATATCGTTGTCTGGGAAAGAGTACGGATGCGGAGAGGGGTCCCGAATCGGATTTTGCCACTTTTTATCCGGTTAGCCGCTGATACTGACCGAGGAATCGAAACGACCTACAGGCTCAAGAGCCCAAAACTCGGGCCTTTGAGCCTCGAACATGTTGGATGCGCCCTCTGCATACTGCATCGCCGCTTTGATGAAGTTCAAGCTGCTCGATTTCCCGAAAAATGAGTGTTTGTCGTCCGCGCCAGAGAAGGGAGCGCGCAGAGAAAGCCGTCGCAGCGGGTCAGTGATACGCAAATCGACCAACACACCGTCGTTGCCGTCTTCTTCATTAACGCTGGTAGAGTCGTCCGTCGAGGGAGATGATGAGTCAACGGAAGCAGATGTCGAAACTGCCAAGAGGTCTTCAAGATTCCTAGCGTATTTCGCAATGTCGACCAGAATTTGAAAGAGTACGATCGGGTCAGTGGAAGGGACGTAGGCCGTAGTCTGCGAGAGAATGGCTGCGACATGTTCACGAGCACTTCCGTAGCTCAAGGAAGAGCTGCTTTCCTGATGGAACGGTAAAGCCGTGTGAGGGGCATTACGATCGAGCTGAAGTACCTTGGCCGTGTAGAGGTGCGTGCACTGCGTTTTGAAAAATACGCAGCTAGAACACTTGTTCCCTGGATTTTCTGCGCTATCGCCTGTTGCACGCGATTATTGAACGGATCGGGTTCAGCACGGAGAAACTTGCAGCGAACTGTAAAATAATTGGTAAGCGGTGAGATTCATGCCCAAATGCTAGAGGTCATGCTTTTCTTCTTTCTGCAGATGTCGCATGCGCCTTGCAACCTTCTCCGCTTCGGTTGAGTCCGGCATTCGGAAGAGTCTTCACTGGACATGAGCGTTCTGTTTAAGTTGTCGTAAGCTTGCCGAGCTGAGGAAATAGGGACAAATACTATGACGTAACGCGTTCAGTCTGACTTAGACCTGGTTGAACAGGGCGTGCATGATAGATAAGTAGGGAGGTAGTATCATTTTAATACATTGAAATCAATGGCAGGTACCGTGACGCTGAAAACCTTTGCGTGTAGGTACTGCTTCAAGTCGGCACTCCGAGGACGTTGCAGTCATCCCACTGCAAGTACCAATCCCCGCACTGGCAGGATCATCATTGTCCAAGGAGCCCAATTCACAGGAAATACCGAGTTGAGTAGGCGGCTAAAAAAAACTGGTTGCGCGCCAGAGCTGGTGTCAACGTTGATCATGAGTAAATTATATTACGCGGTTTCGATGTCGACCAGGCCCGACTTCGACAATCCGACTCGAAATGACCGTTATAATCATCCTTTGAAGTCAAGTACTTAAGATAGGCCTCGTCCTAGCTTATATTGAGTGAACCAGCATTGGGTACTTGAGTCACAATGGCTGACACGTCCTAAGTGGCTGACACCATCAGAATCGTCCAAATTGGGTAAAGTATGTGGCGGATCAATTTGATGTTTGCTTGGAACAAATAGTGGCGCGAGAAAAGGCGTGGGAAATTGATCTGGCCGTTCGGAATTTTGGCAAAACAGTTTTGTTCGTTATTTCCTGCGGGATGCAGCTTCGCTGGGAAATCAAGCAAATCCCAAAGTGACTCGCCGCCGTTCGCAAGCCGTGTAGCTTGACGGGACGGTGATCGCATCTTGGCCACAGACCAGACAGGCCCAGACCAGCTCGGACCATTCTCCGGGGCACACAGCGCGACCGGCGAGGAGATGCAGGGAGCCCGGAGATGCCAACGAAATGCGATGTATTTGGGAGCGCAGATGCGATGTATGAAAAGAATGACAAGAGACGAGAGCTTTCGATGTCTCGACGCATCAAAATCGAGCGTCGTGCCGTCGTTTTCGCTGGGCGGCGGTCTAATGAGAAGATGAGTCGGGCACAGGAGAAATCCCGAACAACAACACGCACTTGGATACGCAGATTATTTCTCCCAGCCGGGGTAAAGCTCTTCCTCTAATTCTATGCCTACAGCGAGTGTGAGTATGAAAACATACGTGGACAGCCAAGAAGGAGACGCACCAAGTTCCTGCCGGAGGCCCTTGAGCTCCTCCACGTAGTCCTGATACTGCTTCTTGTTCTCCACCTTGACCTTGACACCATTGAAAACGCGCACAGCCGTCGCAAAGTCATCCACCCGCCGCGATGCGCGCACAGCGGCCTCGATTACGGAGGGCGCGGGGACGAGATCGTGGGCGAAGCAGTTGTTGAGGCCGCGCTGGACCTCGAAGATGTCTTCTGCCTTATTGAAGAACTCGACGTAGCGCTCGGTGAAGGACTCGAATGTCTCCTGCGGGTGGTCGCTGTAGGCGCGGCTGCGAGCGAGAGCGGGGAGGACGCTACGCGCAACGGTGGGGCGTACTGAGGCGCGGAGGACGCTGGAGACTATCTGCGAGCGCATTGCCATTAGGTGGTGGGCGGGAAGGATTCGGAGGACACAGCCACTGTACAGCCGCAGCAGCCACGAGGTGATCCGGCCCGGCTTGACCGGCCCTTGCTGCTTGCTCCCTACGCCTACCAAATTTTACTTTGGCACCGCTGGATGGCTTCTAATTTTCTTGACATGGGATCCCGGACCAATCTCCAGCAGCTGTACTAGTATTTTCTTTTCGCGGAACAAGATGGCATTAGGGGAATAAGTACCTTTCCGCCACCAAAGGTTTGCCGCAGGTCACATACTGTTAATGTGGCGAGGACCATATTGACAACCTCGCCCGACAGCGCCTGAGAAACGATAGGGTAATCAATGGCAAGGACCCCCGAGCGAGACCAAGAACTACAAAGCCGTTGGGAGCACAGGCTGAACATCAGGATCAACATACGGCTCCAGAGTCCAAAGCAATAGAAGGAATATTGCAAAATGAAAACAACTCCCTGCAGCTTGGACGAGGGAGACCGAGGTTTTAGTGGGTATTGGCTAGCGCCTCAGCCTAGCGGGCAAGGATGGGTCAGGAAACTGACCTTGAGCCTGCGAGCTGAAGTCCCAGACAGGCATCCTACAGTCGACGGGATGTATCGTGTGTAACACATTTCCTCGGGTGGGCTGCAAGTGGGCTGCGAGAAAGTCGGCCTAACAGCTACACCAGCCAGCTATAGCAACAGTGCTATACCAGCAAGAGAAAAAAAAGAATAAAATAACGATACTGCAGCGCCAGATCAGGTGAGCAGACTCCGAGATTACAATCCTGTAAAGTCTCGTCGTTCCTGCGCCGGGTCTTTCCCGGGAAGTTGCCCTGTTTGATCAATCCGCAGGCCATTATCTCGCCCACCAATGGTTTGTTTAATCTTGTGCCCGTTCTGAGTTTCCATAGGTCACTCACGAGTTTCCAGACCATTTATTTCCCACTGGCAGCCGCATCACATTGTACAAGTATGTTTCCATACTCTCCGGTCCACCACATTTCTTGCATGGGCCGCGGTCTTCGAAGCCTTGAAAGTTTTTACAATTATCTCCTAGTATATATGTAGCCCTCGTGGATAACCTTCCACAGGAACTAAATCTTTGTGGCGTTTTGATTTCCAGATTTGCGCTGAGGTCGGCGGTACATTCCCTTCGTTGTCTATTGCCGCGTCTTGGGTGTATACAAGATTTTTCGTTGTGTCTCGTCGGTCTAAGAGCTGTATCTTCTGTCTGCACTGGAATCCAGGCTGCCCGCTTGGATACTCCAGCTCCCACCAGATATCGAGGCACCCAATCTTTCTGGAATTACTTTCATCGCAGTGGATCAAGTTCCAATAAATTGTCTCAGAATTCTTCGGGGCGCAAAATATGAACTGAAGAGAGTCGTCATTCATCGCGCACAAAGTATCCGCCACAAGTAACGCTAAATAATCCTCGTCCTCGACCAGTTCTTCAACAGGGGCAGCTTCCGTTCTGGCGTTTTGAGTTAGCATAACCGCTATCGTAGAGTCTTGGATACTCACGGCGCAACACGCAGGTCCGGAGCTGCAGCCATCCTCGTTGCAAACCTACGCAAGGTCAGAACTCGCGACAACAGCGGCATAGGTCGACTTACGCAGGTGTCAGGGAAGCATCTGGCCTGGATGCTGGACGAGGCAACGGCGGTCGCGAAAAGGGCAACGATGAGAGCGGTGAAACGCATTTTCGAGAAAGATGAAAGTGTGTGTGTGGAAAGTGTTGAAAGGGTTGTGAAAGCTGGGGTTACCTCTCGATTCGCCGACCTTTTATATCCTGCAGACCCTGTCGGGATGAAACAGTGTTGCTGCCGCGGCCAACATCGTATTTCGTATTGAACATCGTCGGGATCATAGAAGCAGTGGGGCGTTGAATATTGTTGCGACCGCGCTTACATGCCAACGACGATCTTTGCTTCCCGGGATTAATCTCCTTCACGTTGAGCGCCGGAATTTTGGGGGCTAGGATGCCAAGTCAGTTTTTTACACGAGCGTAAGACCCAATTGCCAGCGGGAGCCGGGAAGAGCTACACGTAGTCATGGGCAGATACAATGTTCACAGGAAATGTGTTTCAACTTGAACCGCACCCGATTTGTTTTCAAATGAAAGTAGAGCCCTTACGGAACGAGTGTCGAGGCTACCAGACAGTGCACTTGTCAGGTTGCAAGACAAATCTGATCCCTTGCTGCGCGATACACCACTTTGAACAGAACAAAACCGGTCGGCTCACGCCGCGTGAGAGCGATGATACTCCACCAACTATATGTTACGACAACCCGGCGCTCGGCATAACAACGACGACATACGGCAAAGAAAACAGGGTGGGTTATTGAGAGGGTGACCCTGAACAGTTACATGTACTTCGTTGTCTCGGACCCGATCGGTTGAACCGAGGTTGAACTTGTGTTGAACTCTTGGTTGAAACTGGGTAAAAACGGATCAACTGTCACCGGGCGTGGCCGGTTGATCATGATGCATGCAGCATGGCAGTGCAATTCGAGTGCAATTCTGTTGACACTCATCCACTCATCCATGTCCAGTGAAGCCACAGCGCCCAAACGGAGAAGGATCCAAGGGGCCTGCGACCTGTGTAGGAAGAAAAAAAGTATCCAAGGATTTTGAGCCATTTCCTCTGCGCTGACCTTTCGTTTTCTTGCAGTCCGATGCAAGTTTCTCGGCGCTAAAATCGATTTCTGTAAATGAGATTGAGTCTCAGGTGATAGCTCGCAAATGCCGGGGAACAAATGCACAAACTGCATAACCACCAAAGCCCACTGTACTCATATCTACATCTCGAAGGTGGCTACATCGCAGGATTGTCTATGCTTCTAATTGATCACGGCGCGCAGGACCAAGACAGTTCCTCGTTAAACTACAAGAACTCTCGCGAGCATGTTGCAGCTATTTTGTCGAAAACGACCGCATACATCCCTTCCGAGGATCCTCAAGTGTTGTACCAAATTCTGGTCGACATTGCGAAATATGCGCGAAATCTTGAGGAGCTTATAACGGTATCGTCGGCTACGCTGGATCTAACACCGTCTCCCGCGGGCGACCCAGATAATGACGAATCAAAAGGATTGGCGGGATCTGAGGAGTCCAACGACTCCGTCGACGGCGTCTTTGTTGACTCGCGTATCATTGAACCGATGAGCCAACTCGCTCTGCATGCTCCCATCTCTGAAAGCTATATCTTTTTCGGCAAGTCAAGCAGCGTAACCTTCCTCAAAGCGGCCATGGAAGATGGCCCAGGCCAGACATTCGAAGCACAAAGACCCGAGTTCTGGAAATTCCAACCTGTCTGTCTATCCACCGCTCGTTTTCTTTCCAACATGGACTCACCTGATTCAAAGTGGCACCCCGCTCCGGAACCTCTGCCACGGCAATCCTTCCCCGACGAAAATCTTCTGCAAAGTCTCATCGACCTTTACTTCGAACAACTCAATCCGATCTTCTTCCTCCTGCATCCTCCCACCTTCCGTGCCTCGGTTGCAAACGGCGAGCATTTGCGGGACCCCCATTTCGGTGCCGTAGTTTTGGCGGTTTGTGCTCTTGCGTCACGGTAATCATCTCCTTTATTCTGCTCCATTGTTGGCTTGAATTTGTATACCCAGGCCTTCAGATGATCCACGAGTGCTGATGACTCCAGATGCCCCACGGCATAGTGCCGGCTGGAAATGGTTCAACCAGACACGGCCGCTTCAGTTAATTACCTCGCCCGAACCTTCAGGCTCGGAGTCTCGTGTACTGTATAACCTGCAGCTGATTTGTGTAAGCTATGTTTTCCTGGGAAATCCGGCTTTTAACTGCCGCGTAGTTCTCCGTGCTATTTCTGTCGACGTCTGGCGCCAGGGCATCCTGGATTCTCTGCAATCTCGGAATCCGCATAGCCCAGGAAAAAGGTGCTCATCGACGCAGTCGGTATAGCACGGGGTCCAAAGCTGAGGGGGAGCTACTGAAGCGCGCATTCTGGGCTCTTCTTTCGATGGTTCGTCCACCGCGCTGACGAATTTATATCGCCCTGACCCTATCCAGGATACCCTGATTAACGCGCTGTTTGGAAGACCGACCATGTCCACGGCCGAAGATTACGATGTCGAGATGCCGGCGGAATGCGACGACGAATACTGGAGCGAGCCCTACGGGTTTCAACAGCCCGCCAACACACCCGCGACGACAGCTTACATGACTTCGTATCTCCGGTTGATGGTGATCTTCAATCGTGCCTACCGTGCCGTTGTAATTATCTGTTCTGTTGACCCGGAACCGAATCCCTCACAAACATCGACAGTTTTCTATCAAGAGACAAAAGGGATCCGAACCGGCAATTCTTGCTGAATTGGAGTATGTTCACGAGTCGATAGGCAACCTCATTTCGGCTGATAAAAACCAGTTCGGCTCTGAACAAATGGGTGGATTCCATCCCTGATCATTGTACGTGCCCATGTACCCTCGACAGATTTTTGTGCTCAATAAACCAAGTGCGATGGGACCCCAATCGAAAAGGAATTTTCCTCAAGCAGTCTGCTTCATTGTGAGCCACAATAAAGTAGCGCAGATTTCCTTGCCGTTGACCGATCATAACACACAGATATGCGACCTACTATCAAAGTTTCGAACAATGCTTCCACCTCTGAGCCTTCCCTGACTTGGACTACAGTTCAGATCTTAATCCATCGACCGTTTATTGCTGCTCCAGGGGAAACTACCCCCACCGACGTTCGTACAATGAGCTCCACCGAAACCTTGTTGACTTTCGCCGCAGTCGGCATTCCCTTCACTTGCGATTTGCGCCAATTCTGCCAGATCGTGCGGCCATGTCATGGAGGTGCAGTCGCGGAGTAACGGCAGTATTCTGCATCACCCATATGTGATAGTATATTGGTTGTCGTCGTTTCATATTCGCCGCTCATACAGTCACCAGACGGCGTTGTCCGATTCTGCAACAATATTGCTGCTGAACGTCTGGGGTGGTCGGCGGACACCATCGCCTTCAGATATCCCCCGCGCTGTAGCTGATATCAAGAAATGCGTGGATGTTTTACACTTGTATGAGAAATGGTAAGCGAATGCAGCTACCTCGTAAATTTTCTCACTTACGAAAGGTATCCGGTCGCTGGCCGGCAATGGTACCGAAATTCTTCCATCAGATGGTTGAAAGCAACTCAAAAATTTTGCAGCGATTTCATCACGGAGATGCTTAACCGGGACCATAAGAACACTCCGCACGGGGACGACCTTCGACCATCGTTAAAACGGCCGATCCCGGAGGATGGCCACGATGATTGCTCCCCCGCATCCTTCCCGGCGCCAACCGCAATACAACAACTCCAGCAGCTGGAGCACTCCATGCAACAAACAGACCATCTTTTCTCTCTACCGTTGTACACACAAGAACTTGGCGTGTTACCCATATACGAGTCGTTCGACTTCCAGTTCAATTTCCGACCATTGTCTCCAGAATTTGGCTTGTCATCCTCGTTGGATGAGGCGTATCCTATTGGTTTGCATTTCTTGTCCTCAGTCGCTTTTCCGTTTGTCCATCAAATAGCAGGGCGTGAGCATTCCGAGTTCGTCTCAACAGGCGATGATCCTCAACCCGACTCACGGAGCGCGTATAGGTATGCGACATCTGACACCACTCCTCCAATTGTTAACCATCGCAGCTGGCAAGACTGGAGCGATTATGCGAGCCACGAACACCTCTACTGATGTGCATGCCGGTAGACGGAACTTTATCAGCGACAGGGGAATTGGAATGATCTTTGGTTTAATAATACATGACGCAACCCGCGAGAAATACACGACGTTGTTCTTGATTGACAACGCGGACTAGTTGGTCACATACGTATTCCAGTCCCAACTAAGCAAGACAAATGAAAAATGCAGCTGTGATCAATCCCGGAATACGACGTACCTGGTCCCGAATGGTTCACCGGCTGAGTGACTGTTCAACAGAGGAGCATCAAGCGGAGCGTTGAATTCGTTTTCCCCGAATAGGCCTGCAGAAGGCGAGAACGCATCGGAGCGGAAGATGGAATCAAAGTCGAAGGGTTCATAAATTGGAAGCCGGCCCAGATCTTCGGTGTGCAGCGGTAAAAAGAGTAGTCGTTCTATTTCTTGGGAAGAAACCTGAAGCTGTTCGATTTCCTGGGTCATCGCCGCGACACGGTTTGAACCAGCAATATCGCGGGGCCCTTCGAATGTCTCTGGAATGGAAGGATTTTCTTCGAAACTCCGCGTCCGCTTCAGGGACTGCGGGATTGCAAGAGGCCCGTCCATCTGCAGTATCCCTGCGATGATGTCCCTGAATCTGTATTAGCAGGTAGAAAAGAAACGGGTACCGGTGAGATACTTACACGTTCCGGCCAGCTATCTGCCATCTAGTCGGTCATGAGCCACGTATACAACAATAGGGATTACTGGTAGCCTACCGTCGCTCGTATACTCTCAGAACGTCCAAACATTTTTGCACGCTTGGGTCTGCAGAAGGTCGTGCGCGGTGGAACACATTCATGAGTAGAACTGCGGCGGCATCGAACATGGACGTCTGCAGGAATATCAGGCCCGATAGCAGTTAAAAAATCGAGAAGAGGACAGGCATCTGAGGGTTGTAAAGCGGCCCAATAGCGCGCTTTGTCTGCACGTCCATGACATGCCCACATGAGCGCGCTGCGTTCGCGCAGATCGCGAGTGACGGAAATGATATCTGAACATGTAAAGATGAGGGAGGACTGGCGATATGAATCGAGGGACACGGACAGAGGAGCTATCGCCCGGCGATGGAATAAACGGACGATGCAGAAGTATTTGAACTGTAATGCGATGAGATGCAGGCAAGCCATCGAGAATCGAAAGAGTACTGTGCTGGAGTTGCGTGGGTCAGAGCAAGAATGAGAAATAACAGCTAGACCTACATAGTAGGTCACATAGATACACGCCGACTGATTCATCAGACTCAAGTTTGGTTGGTTAGGATCCCATCGTACTAGGTATAGGTTTAGGTTCAGGCGTCGTAGCTTCAAAATGCTTACATTCTGGAGGTACTGAGTCCACCCATTGATTCAGCGCAGAACTGCCATGTCCATGTTCATTGAGAATCGTCGAATAGACTTAGGAATGACGCACTCCAACTCCGCTACAATCTCTTGGTAATTTTGCTCTTTTCGTTTGATGGGATACTGTCCAGAGTCAGAAATGGAGGCACCAATGCACGAAAGCGAAACTGACGATAGTATCTTGAAGACGCCACCAAATTTTCATCAAATTCAACAGGAGCGCGCCGTAAACCATGACAATGGGCCCTTCTCCTTCAAGAACCATCGGCAAGTCGAGGTCCAGCCTGGGATTCATTTTAGATTTAAAAAAAAGAAGTACACAGGAAAGAACGCACTCCTCGACAGGAGCGGCTCTTGGTCTTCCTAGGAGCGAGCTTATTATTGTATCTGAGCAGATAAGTATCCAGAAAACTCTCTTGTAGAGCTCCGCCTCCAATTCATTTTGTCCGTGGTTGGTTCTGATGCGCCGATGCGCCCCGACATCAAGCGCCATACGGAGAGCGACTCCTACCAGCACATAGCACTGTTCAGGCATCGATGAACCTCCAAGGTACAGGATACTCAGCTGCGACAAGGTAAGGCTGAAAGTCATCGAGGAAGCGAGTAATGCTTACACAAATGAGTTGGAGATCGTGCAACGACGGAGAAACGAAGAACGAGGTAGGCACCGGTCGGACTTGACGGAACCACTTCCATCCAGCGCTGTGTTCAGAGTTGGCACCCTCCAGAAATACCCGAGGGTCATCCGAATACTTGGCTCCGATGGCGCAGACTACGAGTACGACGGCACCGAACGTTTGGTCGCGCAGGTGCAGTCCGGAGGCGACGGCGGCTCGAAACGTGATCTCGTGGAAGATGTAAATCAAGATGTTCAATTCCGAGAAGTATAAGTCAATCAAAGCCTCCATCAACTGTGGTTCGGGGAATAGTTGCGGGACAAAAATCTCCGCAGTGAGCTCCCACTAGGCAGGAAAATGGAGTGTCAGGAGGATTCAAACTATTGACCATGGCACTAACGGGACGGGCGTGCCAGAACTCAGGCCTTTGAAGCGAGATCAGGGTATTGTTGCCGGTCATTTCCATTTTGGCATCCATGACGGTCTTCACGAAATTTATGCTACTTGATTTGCCGTAAAATCGGTTCGAAGAAACATCTCGAGTAATCTGGCGTAGTGACTCGGGAAGCGTGGAATCGATGAGAACACCATCGTCTGCCTCGCTGTCAGTTTCTTCGGATGCCTCGTTGGAGGCTACAGAAGCCGAGGGGGGAGAAGGCTCCTCGCTGAAAGAGTGAGCTGCTGTCGTTGTCGCTAATGCCTCTTCCAGCCTTCGAGCATATTGCGCGATTGCGACCAGAATTTGATACACTACCAAGGGGTCGCTGGAGATATATTCATTCGATCCTGAGAGAATAGATGTGATATGCTCTGGTGCCGTTCGAGGAATCTGGAACGATCCGTCACGGTCAGTCAAAGCGCGACAAGGAACAGTGTGCTACTGACCGAATCTTTGAAAGCAGGCTCTGGGTTGGTGCTGTCTGGATTAATGGAAGGAAAATAGTCGAATTCAAGACCGAATACCTCGAACTTCCGTTCTGCATAGCGTGGTTAACGTTTAGGCACACATAGTGAAGGAAAAAATACTTTGGCTGGAGCTCTACCAGAATGAGTGCCTGGTCATGGTTGGTGATGTTAGTTAGGGCTCTCGATATCAGGAAGACACCTTACATTCTGACTGTGAACAATGAATAACGATCGTCTTGAGCTCTTAGTCGACAAGTTGTGAAGAAGAACCTGGAAAGCGATGCAGTTGCTGCATCTGTTCCCGGGCATTTCTGCGCTGTCACCTGGGGTGCGTGTTTGTATGCGTGGAAGATGTGTTTCAAGCCTTCAACTCACACCGAGCTATCGGAAGCTCGAAAATCAGCACGGACAGGGGCATGAAGGTCCTGTACCTTTCTGTTTGCGGCAGATGTCGCAGGCTCCTCGAAGTCGTCTCCTCTTCGGTGGAGGGATTGCTTTTTCTGTGTTCGACGTCATGGAAGGGAATCAAAGCAGTAGTGGCTGTGCGAAACAGTCGGATGTCGGATGCTAGTAATTCCGGTCTGTTCCGACCACTGCACCTTCCTCAAAGTTGGCGTATATACTTGCAAGCTGCCTCGAAGCTGGATATATGCGCGTCTATAATTGCCTAGAAGTTGGATATATGCGGGTCTATACTTGCCGGAACTTGATTCGACGATGATTCGTTGCAAAAGAGCAAACATATACAAAATTACGGAAAATGCCACAAGAGAAACATCACGGCCGTACTTCTTGGTTGTTCTTTTTCCGCTTCTTTTTGCGCGACGATCCCTCGGCCTGATCAGTAGTCGGGTTATTTTTCTGAGAACTTGCTGCGTCGTCGCCATCTTCTCGCGGCCGTTTCTTTTCACTGCCTCCTGCACGATTATCCGGTGCCTTCGCAGGGGAGGATGTGTTCTGAGGAACGTCGGTTGTACCAGGCACGGGAATAGTACCGTCAGAGACAGTGATAGTACCCTCAGGGATGACGAGAACCGGGTCTGAAAAGACGGCTCGGTACGTTTGTCGCGTTTCTACAAAAAATCGTAAGCATTGAGAGGATCTGGCAACATTTGAAAGTTCACTGACGAGCACGCAAAACGAGCGACTTTGGGATTCTTGTAGATGCGCTGTGGGACACTTCCTGGGGCAGCCCGAGGAGTGTGATGCTGCATGAAACAGTCAGGCGATGAAGGTTGAACAAAAAGCAGGGATCTCACAGATTCGCTACATCTTTCGGAGCCCGGAAATCAGCCTCAGTTACAACGCCTCCGCTGACAATTAAGCCTTTCCCCTTTGTGACCCGGGTGACCTCTTTCGCAGTAGACCACCAATTCCGCTTGGCCCCTGCGCCACTTTCGGCGGCGCCGGCTTCGACAAGAGTTGCGTCGTTATCCCCACCCAAGGCACCGACGTAATTTATTTCGAAGACAGCGCCATTCTTGAGCGCTGTCCTTACCAGCGTGTGCTTCATCCGGAAGTCCAGACGCAGGGTTAAAGGCAGCGAGATGATGTGTGCAGTCAGCACCGACGGCTGGCTGTGCGTGAGACACGCGAGCGAGAACGTCGGCTGCGTTGTGGGCACCAATGAAATTAGGTCGTAAGGCTTGAAAATATTAGCGTTTGCGAGGGTCTGATAATTGAATAAAGATTGATTAGCCATTGAAAGGAATCTAGCGAGCTATACCGACCAAACCGAAACCCTTCTCGCTATCCTGGTCCAGGATAATGGTCAACCGTTTCAGCAGCACGACTCCGGGGTGCGGCTTTAGCTGTGCGACAAGACTGTCCAGGATGTTCACATGCGACTTCGGAGCCACTGCAGTTTGAACGGTTTGGTTCAGTGCAATCACCGTGTATCCAACTGTCCGTCTGAGTGTCAGAAACAAAAAGATAGGGATAAATGTCGACTTGCGGTGAACGAGTAAATCCAGCCGTGCTTCAATGGCCCCGATTTGCGCAGGAGAGTACGATACATCGACTGGCTGTTGTGGTTGTTTCCCCTTATTCTTCTTGAAGGAAATTTGAGCAGACGATGCTTGGGGATGGTGCACAGGCAAATTCAGGTCGAAAAACATCGCGACACCGCCACGGTGTGACTGCGTGACGTGCCACACCATGGCTCTTCCCCAACCACCACCCCGCACGCGTCCTCGCGACGCGCCGATAACGCAATCTCGGCAGGGTTCGGTCAGAAAATGTTCACCGCGACACTAGCTATTACGTCTGGGGATTTCTCTGCAAAAATGAGCAAAAAACACGACCTGGACGCCCGCGCGACGTGCTTCCCTTCCTCGACCTGAGGGCGAAAGTTTTCGCTTCTTCACGCGTAAACTATGTCTCTCTACCCTCACACATACTTAAGACGAATGAGAATTCTATCAAGATTTCGATTCGATGCAACTACTCGCAGCTGAGTCCGACTCCAAGATCCAACGATGATGATATCAAAACTTTCCGCGTGTGCTGAACCTCTGTGCTGGAAGAAATACCAGATAGTCGCGTCGCAGACGGACGGAGAGAAGAATGTCCGACGCTAGCCATCCTTAGAGACCTTGTTCGCGTACATGGTACGCTCCTCATGAGCCACCGGGCGCTTTTCGACGGTAGGCCTAATCCCAGTTCACAATCCTACTCACTTTTCTTCCAGAGGTGAGATGTACGAGCCTTGGCAAAGCCTTGGTCCAGAATTCACATCCGGGGCAAGAGAAATATTATGTAATTTTGCCGTTTTACGCCATCATCGGCATCGACTGTCTCTCCTCCTATAACCTGAATAAGACGGTTTTCTACCACTCTCTGGCTCAGAGCCTCAAAGAATCCATTCCTCTCCCATCCTTCTCCCAAGACGTGCCTTTTCGACGCAACTCCCGGACTTGGTTCTTCGAAGTCGCGGCGAGTCTAGACAGACACTCGTTCGTTGCTACGCGCGAGGATGGGTCCATCTCCGAGAGAAAAGGAAGACAAAACGCGCAAAAAACCTGGTCGTGTGTATGTTACGGCCGTTAGGAGACCTGGATTTGTCTCACCGTACCATAGCCCGACCTCATGCGCCGAATGTCGTCGACTGAAGCTACGGTGTGACAAGAATGTGAGTAGAACTCAAGTTTCGACGTCTCAGGCTCACATGGCAACAAGGTTCCTTGCGGGAAATGTGTCTCAAGGTAAACCCTCTATTACTGTGGAGAATCAGGCAACTCAGACAGTTTGCAGAGGCTGCGGGACCATCTGCCCCGAAGGTGCGTGTTCTCGCTTATATATCTGGTATTCATCTGATTTATTTTGCAGGCCACCTTACTTCTGGTACGCCGTAACAGATTCACCGCACGCCCAACTCATCCGTTCGGGCGTCTCAGGCAAAGGAAATCGGTGCGTCTCTTTCACAGAGTCGCAAACTGTCCCATTGATTTCATACAAGACTTGTACTCGCAAATACGGAAGAGCTCCACAACCGCATCGAGCACCTATGCTGTCGTATTCGCGACCTTGAAGACGCGCTTCGCGTCTTGCAAGAGGCAGTCTCCGACCGCCCTCACCCCCTTCTGCGGACCGACCTCCTGCACATAAAGAGCGCCCCGTCTCCAGAAGGACCGTCGTCCTCGGGCGGCTCTCGCAACTGCCCTTCCACAGTCGGGTCCGACGAAATACTCGACCCTTCACAATCACGGACAGAGGACGAGAACTTCATCGACGCCTTCGGTGCGTTCCCGAGCTCCCCGCGAATGCGATCTAACACCGCCTAGGCACGCTCACTATCGGTCTGAACGGAGAATCGAGCTTTCTGGGCCAGACGGCGCGGTCAGAGGTATGTTCCCGTCAGGCATTCGGGCATCCACTAATTACCTCGCAGTATCTCTTCCGCGCGTTGGCCAAACTCCCGCCCACCCCCACCGTTTTCCCGCCGCGTCTGTCTCGCAGGATCATCGAATCGAACTTTCCAGACTCGGAGGTCTTCGACGAGGACCTCGGGCGGGAGATCATCGAGCTGCTGCCGCCGCTCTCGGAGGCGATCCGGCTGTGCGACACGTACCTCGAGCACGGAACATATCTGTGAGCCTCCTCCTTTCTTCCCGTGTGCTTGGATCTCACCAAAAGGCAAGCCCCTGCGCCATCCAGCGCACGGAGCTCATCGACGAGGTGCTGGAAGCCGTATACCGCGCCGGGTGCGTCCTCTCCCCATCCACCCACCCATCTGCTCATTTGATTTCAGGTCGTTCGAAAACATGCGTAACCACCACGCGCTCGCGCTCCTCTTCATCGTGTTCGCCATCGCCGCGATCCTCGACCCCGCCAAGCACCCGTACTCCATGGAGGCGCAGGAATACTACTACCTGTCGCGCGCGGCGCTCAGCGTCGCCCCGCCCGTGCGCACGACGACGTGTGCGGCCATTCAGGCGCTGGTGCGTTTCTTCTTTGCCTTCGACTGGCTCCCGCTTATGAGCGCACTAGATACACATGGCGCAATATCGTGACCTGAGCGATTGGGAGGGGACGGCCTCTAGTGTGACGTGGATATATATCGGGACTGCTGCGCGGTTGGCGCATGGGGTGCGTATCTTTCCGTGGATTTAGTTAAACCACTGACTGGACTCGATAAATCCAGATCGGTTTGCGTACGTTTCACTCATTCACCGCGCCCTCCGACCGAATACTTAAACGCGCCTAGATCTCGACAGCAGCCGGTGGAATCTGAGCGAGGAGGAGAGTGAGCGAAGGAGCCGGCTATTTTGGCAACTATTCTCGTATGACGCGTGGCTGGTCTGTACATGCGGATGAGCCGCCTTGTCTCATACTCATTCGTTCCGCAGAGTTTCTCCCTCGGCCGTCCGCCGAGCATGTCTCTCAATTTCGTGGACAGCTCGTACCCCCGAGACACCAACGAAGTAACCGGCGGCGAAAACGGCAAAAACGGCAAAGAGTCGAGCTGTATGTCTTTCCCTCGCTACAGCCCCCAAGTATTAACGCCGCCCCACAGACGCGTTATACACTTTCAAGTACAGCGTCCTGATGCACTCTGTTTTGGCCACGGCATTCGGCTGCAAGGTCCCCGCGTACAACACCATCCTCGAGCTGGATCGCAAGGTCCGCGACTTCTACATCCCCGTGAACCTGCGGCCCGTGTGCACGCCAGAGAATCCCCCGCCCTCGCAGTATCTGCTTATGCAGCGTTACTCGGCGCTGTCGCTCAAAGAGACCAGTGCGTGCTTCGATCTTTTCATGGCTTCGGCGGCTGATGTATATTTCGGATAGCCCTGCTGAATCTTCATCGCGCGTATTTCGCGCAGGCGCTGCAGGATAAACCGGACGATTTGGCCAACCACCGGTTCATCCCCTCTGTGATGGCTGCATACCGATCGGCGTGGCGGCTCATTCGGGGGCTGGTGCTCATGTGGCGGGACATCCCGACGCTACTCTCGCGGGTCGGGTATGCGTGGTCGTCGGCGCTTTCTGCTGCTGTAAGTGCCTATCCGACGTTACGTTTTTGGTGGCTGATTATCGGCTTTCAGATTGTGATGTGTATATTGGCTACGAGGGCGCCAACTTCCAAGATGACGAAGTCTGCGTTGGAGGAGCTGGACGCTTTGGTTCGGTTGTTCCAGGACGCTTCATCGAGCTGCCGCTTTGCTGCCACCCTTTTGGTGAGTCTATCCATCCGTTTCAAGACGTCTGAGCCTCATCCGTTGCAGCAACCCGTATTAGTATTGGCGCGGCGAGCGCACCAGGCCGTCGACGACACATACCCGAATACCCCCGGATGCGATGTGACGACCGCAGACCTCGATCGTCTCGGCGGGAAAACACACCTCATCTCACAGCTCAACACCGTTACGCCGGGGGAGTCGCCCACCGCACCGACAGCCAGTCCCCCGACGGTGTACCGCCCGCCTTCCGGGATGCTGTCCGATATCGCGGCGACGAGCAGCGAGACGATGCACCCGACGATCGCGCAGGACATGCGCAGCTTCGACCTCGGCGAGCCGTCGCAGTTCTACGACACGTTCCCCGACACCACAACCGTGGACATGACGGGCATCCAGTTCACGGGTGACAGTATCTTCAGCATCCAGGCGGGCGGGTATGGATACGGCCCCGCGCCGACGTTCCAGGGATTCGCCGGCGCAAACGGCTCGCCGCCGATGCTCGACGCGACGTGGCAGAGCTTTGTGGAGCAGCTTGGGTTTTAGCTGTGGTTCTGGGACAGAGCATCGACCATGCACTGGAGTATCGTATTGTACCGCATAGACCTAATCCTTTTACTCACCGCTATCGCTTTGTTTGTAGAATAGAGAAATGTAATCCGCAATTTTATCTCAAAATATCTCATTCGCGCACAACTATGCTCTGGCCCGAAGACCTACCGTTTCTCTGGTCTCTTCTCAGCTAACTATAGGAAAATGATGCGCGCATGGCATCGCGTCTTATTGCGTGCAAATATCCCCAGGACAGAAACTGTTGTGCTTAGCAAGCGATAGCAAGGATCATGATCAAGTCAGATCGCAATCCTTATCGGCAACTTAAAAGCATGGGCGTCGTTACAGCGCACCGGAACCCCAGTTCTCGCGCTCCTTCCTCAGTACCACCATGACCAAGCTCGGCGTTGTCCTCGCTCTTCTTTCCCTGGTTTTGGCCCTCCCGAACGACGAAATCTTGAACCGCGGCGAGGAGTTCCCCTTCATCCATGTTCCGCTCGCGCACGCCGACGCGTACACGTCGGGTGAAGTTCACGCGCTCATGATGAATATGCTCTCCGACTCCATTGCGCAAATGACGGCCGACCGGTCGAGCTTACTGGGAATGCACGCCATCACTGAATTCACGCCTTGTGTCGAGGGGTACGCTGGCACCGAGGAGGGCAACACGTTCTCGTGCAACAACCTTGACCTGTACTCGTTCACCCCGCACGCGGACTTTGGCAGCCTCACCGAGTTCGGGAACGACATCTGGGGGTGGACGCACACCGAGGGAGATGTGAGCCGAGAGTTTGCGCTGGTCGGGGAGACGGATGGGACGGCGTTTGCGGAGGTGCTGCCCACTGGGCAGGTTTCGTACCTCGGGCGCCTCCCGACGCAGACGTTCAATAGCACCTGGAGAGATATTAAAGTCATTGGGAACCATGCGTACATTGGAAGCGAGGCGTTGGGCCACGGTGTTCAAGTCTTTGATCTAACGAAGGTGTTTTTGCTATTCATCCTAATGTATTTTGAAGCTTATCGCGCCGATTGCAGTTGCTGGACGCGTCCTTGGCCGCACAGCCCAATGCTTTCAGCATTCAGACTGATATGGCTGCTCATTACGACTCGCTACCCCTCGGGGCCTCTCACAACATCGTTGCGCACGAGACGAAGAACCTCATCGTGGCTGTCGGTTCCATCCCCAGAAACCAGTAGGCCGCCGTTTCTTCGCCGTGGGCGCAGAAATGCTAATCTAGAAATAGCTCATGTGCTGCGGGTCTTATCTTCGTGGACGTCACCGACCCTACTAACCCCACCAGCGCTGGATGCGCCGGCGCCGACGGTTATGTCCATGAGTATGCCTCCTGGCTCTTTGCAGGCTTACGACTGAGCGCTTCCGCAGCGCTCAATGCCTAACTTACTACGGTCCCCACACGGAATACGTTGGCACCGATGTGTGCTACGCGTTCAACGAGGTGTGCGGGTTTCCACATTCCATCGGCCTCAGATTAATTGCCCTCGCCAGGATTCGTTCACCATCTACAACATCACCGATCCCAAGGAGGCGCTTATCATCTCGACAACACCCTACTACGGCGTCAGCTACTCCCACCAGGGCTGGGTTGTTGACGAGCGTGACCAGTCTTACCTCCTCCTTGACGACGAGCTCGACGAGGTCTACCAGCGCGGTGCGTCCCTACTTCACATGAATGGAGATGCAACTTTATAACTTTATTTGTTTCGCGCAGGCTGGGCGAACAACTCGCACACAGTGACCTACATTTGGGACATCAAGGACCTTGCGAACCCCGTGCTCACTGGGCACTACAGCTCGCCCGTCAAGTCGATTGACCATAATCTCTATGTCCACGTATGTCCATGTTACCCTCCCGCTATTCCAGCTGCTGATCAAGCGACAGAACGGCTGGGCGTACGAGAGCAACTACGGCAGCGGGCTGCGCATCGTGGACGTCAGCAGCGTCGCCAAAGACCCAACAGGCGGCGCGTTCGAGGAGGTCGCCTTCTTCGATGGTGAGTATTTTCCCCTCTCCTTTGTCCTTACATTGCTCATGTGGTCTCTCGCGATCTAGTGCACCCCGAAGACGATGACGTGGGTGGGGAGGCGACCTTCACCGGGTCGTGGAGCGTGTACCCGTACTTCGCGAGCGGGTACATTGTGATCAACTCGATTGAGCGGGGGCTGTTTGTCGTCAAATACAATGGCGCGTAATGAGGCTTAGCGAGGCTCCTGTATCTGGAAGCATCTGTAAACTATAAACCAATCTTGCTTTACTTTTTCTGAATGTCCGGCTTCAATATTTTTGTTCGCTACATTCCGCCCAGTCTCGGGTGACTGATGGCGCATCTGTCACCAACACTGCCACATACAGACCTGGTTAGAGCGCCAGTCTGGCACTCGCCAGCCACCTCTTGTCTCCTGCCCTTGCCGATTTGTCTACCATGCCTCCCATAGACGTCCTTTTCCCGGAACTCCTTAGCGAAGTAATGTTCACCATGCCCTTGGACATCGATCGAAAATTTGCTTTTGCCCAAGTGTCGCGTCGTTGGCGAGATACTGCCCTCCAAAATCCTGTGTTCTGGTCTTCTTTTGCTGGAGGAGCATCCGAGCTGGACTATTATCGCCTTCCGCTGGTCCTGGAACGCACCGGGTCAAGTGTCCTGCTGCACGTCGAATTCCACCTGACCGACAAGTTACCAGTATTAAAGTTACTTGCGAGGCGGGATGCCTTGAAGGCACTCGTGCCGTATGTGCCCCGTATTGAAACTCTTGACCTCAGGTTTGGGGTACCGGAGTGGCTCAATGAAACACTGCTTAACTCCCACCTGGTGTTTCCTGCGTTGCGAACACTTCGGTTGGATGGATCAGAATTCGGTGGCATGGGATTAGCTTTGTCGGTGGCCGCGCCTCGACTGCGAGTGCTTGACATCGAGCGCATGGAAGTGCACAAATGGGACTTACTGCTGTCGCCCGACTTGGAGAACATCAGACTTTTTATGCCTGGGGATGCAAACGTCGATGTCCTCTTGAGCATCTTCCTGCGGTGCCCAAAGGTTCGGTCTGTTGTGATGCACCCGAACCCCTGGCTCGTGAGCCACACAGATGCAGAGTTGGAGGGCTTTGCGAGGCTGCCTCCCACGCCAGCTCTGCGCGAGCTGGAACTAGGGCTCGCGGATCTTGACCTCGGCCGCGTCCTCAAAGCCGGGTTCTCGGATGTTGTCCTGCAGTCGGTGACCGGATGCCTGTACTATCCGAACATCGAGCTCCTCGCTGCCGCTTTGCTGCCAGGTCTCGGGCCGCTAGATGTCATCGACATGCACCAGCAGCAAATCGAGCTGCGCGACATCGACGGCCGCATCCGGCGCTTGCAGTGCTGGAAAGAGGCTGTGTCGTTCGAGGTCGGCCAAGTGTGGAAACACCTATCCGAGCATTACGGCCTACACAAAACCGTTCGCGAAATACGAATGCCCTGGGATTATTTGCAGCCGCTGTTCGAATTCTATCTGGAGTTCCACCCGCTGTTGCGAGTAGACGGGATTGTACTCTCCGTCGAGGCGACGTCGGATGACCCTTTGCCACCGCTACCGTTTGACGATGAGGTGCCCAGAGCACAGATTCCCGGGCTTGCGAAAGTGGAGTTTCGCAGCTCCAGGGACTATCTGTTGGTCCGACTGATCCTGGAAGTCCTTGGGCAGATTGAGCCACCGGCGGGCCGCAAAGTGGAAGTTTGCGTTGGCAAGAAGAGGGTGACAACGGGGGACTTGGAGCTGAATGCTTTTGATATTTGCAAGGCAGCGTTATCGCAAGACGGTTGGGCCATCTGTAGCCATTGTCTTCCGGAACACAAAAATTAAATGTATCTCGTTCGTTGACCATGCAAGCTTTTCTAAGCTTTTCCGATTTTCTCAAGGCGCACTTCATCGGGTCACGCCGTTACGAGGTACGCATCAGTCACGCGGTACAGCCACAATCTTTTCCAGCAACTTCAACTTAGAGCGCCAGTCCAACGCCAGTCTCACTCCGAGTCGAACCATTCAGCTTTGTTAGCTCTTCCCATTTCTCTTAAGTTTATAATGGATAAATAGCCTCACATTGACAAGTCAAGCTACTGGGTTCTGGCAGCTCGCGCAACCGCCTTGAAGATCCTTATCAGTATCATCAACTTGAAGGACTCAGCCGTAGATGACTTGGCTGCCGACTCTTGTGTCCTCAAGTTTTTGCGATGACTAGTACTCCCCAACCACTCATCGGCGACAAGGAAGGAAAATACAGAATACACCTCGTTGGAAACTCTGGTCCGTGTGCGGCGTGCTGCCCATTCATATCTTTTTTTCATTGTTAAAGTTTTGCGCCAGGATCGGGCAAAGTAAGTTCGGGAATCCAGGCTATTACTACAATGATGCAACGCCAATAGACAACAGTCGGTACAGAGCTTGCGCAAATGCTCAATGTGCCATTTATCTCCCTGGACACGCTGTACTTCACGCCCGGGTGGGGGCACGTCTCCACGAGCGATCTGCGCGCAAAGCTCAAGGCCGCGCTCGCTAGCGCGCCAGACGGCTGGGTCGTCGACGGGAATTACGGCAACCGCATCGGCAACATCGTGCAAAGCAGATGCACCGACATCGTCTGTGCGTCCTCCACGCGCCCGTACAAAACGCGAAACTAAGGCGCCGACAGGGCTTGACCCCCCGCTGCTGCTGTATTTCCCGCGCGTATTCGTACGCACGGTGCTGGGGCTGCTGGGCCTCCGCCCGCCGTGCAGCCCGGGGTGCCCCGAGCGCTTCGTGCAAACGTTCTTCTCGCGCCAGAGCATTCTATGGTGGTGTCTCACGCACCACTTCCACGTGCGGCGCCGCGAGCGCGCGCGGATGCGGCTGCTTGGGATCGCTGGCGGAACACAGGCTGGCCGGCTGAAGATGCGGCGGATCGGCGGATGGGGAGGAGAGCTTCGGGCCTGGCTGGATGAGATCCGGCTCATGGTGAAGAACGCGTAGCGCATGGTAATATGTTTACTAGCTTTGTTTCTGAGGTGAGCTGAAGCTGCCGGTTAGGGTGTATTTACTTGTGGCTTTAGACCGCCTCTACCTCATGCCACGAGACGAAGACAGACTTGTTTTTGCTCAAACTTTCGCATGTCGCACAGGCTCCATCGTCCGGTTAATATCGAAAAGCCTCTCTACCTGCCTCCGTTCTCACTCGCGGATTCTACGTTCACGCAAAACTGACAAGACTTCGCTCGGCCACGTCGCGGCCTCAGATTACAAGACTCGTGCTCTTCAACGCTGTCCCACGTCGATTACACTTAGCCCCCCAGAACCGAGCCCCTCCTTTGGCAGTCACCACCACCATTTATACCTCCATGAGAACAAGCACCCCTTCGCTCTCTCCCTCCCATCTGTCTCCGCAATGGCTTTCCGCAAAGACCGCGTCCGCGTCGTAGCCGTCTATACCCTCCCGCAGGCTTCCGCGCAGAGCTTCGAGCCGCAATTCGGCCAGGCCGTCGAGGAGTTCCTCCGGCTCCCCCTTGTGCAGAAGAACATCCTCAAATTTGAGATTGTGCGTCTTTTCTTTCAAGTACCCGGCTGCGTCGCCCGCCTACTGATCGACAACCCGCCCCAGAGTATAGCCAATGACGGCTTTGACAAGACCGCGCGCTCGCTCGGACTGCAAAAGTCGCCGCTCAACGCTATGGTGGTCATCGAGGCGGAGGTGAGTGAGCGTCACACATGGCCTCTGATCCTCACTTAATCTGTAACTTCCTCGCGTCTGCAGACTCACGAGAAGATCAATGAGGTGCGCTCCCGAGTCCCACCCTTGCCTCCAGCTAAATGCTCGCTTTTAGATTGTCCGTGACCCCGACTTCCAGAAGCTCTTCCAGGCTGCCAATGAGGGCGGCAACTTCGACACGAACACCAGCATTGTCTTCGCAGTCGACTTTGTAGCGAGCATCGACAAGTAATGAAAGGAAGTGTGTCGGGAAATATCCAAGAAATTCCAATGTACTATTAGCGAATGAATGACTGGTATTAAAAGTCGACACAAGGCCCATGGATTACACCATGATGGGGTCGTAACACAACGAGGGACTGTACAATCCTGCCTGAAAGAAAATGAAAAACAAAACGGATATCGCAATAGCTCCAGGTCCGAGTAGCTGAGGATCGCGCCCGCATATTCAATCTAGCTTCGGCCGCCTCTGGGGCGGGACCTCGACCTCCCCCACGTCCTCCTCCCCCTCAAAGCGATCCTTCCCGTCCCACTTCACATCGACCCCCAGCTCCTCCCACATCCACAGCTTGCTCCGCACGTTCCTGCAGCACTCGATCCTGAGCTCCCTCACGCGCCTGCCCTCCTCGGCGCGCCGGCGCAGGAGCCCCATGAGGTTGGGGATGATCGCGGGGATGTCAAACGCGGTGTTGGTGAACGCCAGCGTGTGCAGCGACGGGAGGAGGACGGACGCGGGCGAGGGGATGAGCAGCGCGAGGCCAACGGCGGCCCACTCGTACTGGATGCGCTGGAGGGTGTGCACGCGCGGGAAGAGGCGGAGGAGCGCGGGCCAGTCGTCGTCCTCTACGTGGAACAGCCACTGCGACAAGGGAGGCCAGGGGCAGTGGCGGCGCGGCATGCCCAAGTCCAGTACAGCGATATCGGCGGTGGGGAGCGCGGCGAGGATCGCGAGCGCCAACGAGAAGGGGAGGTGTGTGGCATCGTCGTCCAGCAAGGCAAAGCAGAATTCGGAGTTCTGGGAAGTAGTGGAGACGTCCCCGTGCTTGTCCACGGAGGCGCGGAAATGCAGCCCGTTGGGGCGCCAGAACATGCCCAAGGCGCGCAGTTTCTGTGCAGCAGGGAGTTGCTTCAAGATCTTCCCGAGGGTGTCCGTGAGAGCGATGTCCGTTGTCATCTGAGCGGAGTAGCACTTGATCTCGAGACAGGGCGTTGGCGGGAAGACTAGATGATTCAGAGCGTCTGCGCATTCTTCAATGCAGCCCACCAATTCGAGCGAAAATAGTTGGGGAAGGTGCACGAGGGGTAGGCTGCGGTCGATTTCTTGCGGAGGGGAGAAGCAATGGGACAAGGACAGGACCTCTAGAAGGGGAAGAGACTGCAGGATTTCAAGCCACTCGAGGACCGTGAATGTTTCGTCGGGAGGCAACTCATCGACCGAGAGATATGTAAGAGTATTCCGGAGCAAATGGGAGTCCTTCGAGATAGCACACCCACGCAGTTCCAGCTCGCGCAGGCGCGGGGTTTGGTGGGCAAAGATGGCCGCAGGCAGCGAGACCTCGAGATCGCAATCAAGGCGGAGCACCTCCAGCTCCGGCGCTGAGTTCAAGAGGCTCTGGTCGAAAAAGCTAAATAGGTTTGCCGGGAATCCCAAGTCCAAGCACTGGATCCTAGATATCTCCTTGAGCGCGAGCAGTATGTTGCTAAGGGCTTGGGTACAGTGCAGACTCGCTTGGACGACCAACGGTGTAGATTTCGAACGTGCAAGCGATTCTCGTACTCTCTTCGGTGTGTCCCCAGAAAAATCAATGTAGCTCCAGAGACTGGGACAGCCAAGAGCCACCTCTCGCCAGTAGTGGCACACACTGTTCGAGATGCGAGCCTCGGCAGGTGAAAGGTACGAGGGATGGTCTGCAGAGATTCGGGAGGACGCCGCGATTATGAGGAATATTTCAGACAGAAGTTCTGGAGAGAGCTTTGAGATTGGGGCGAGCTGATTGCGGCGCGTGTCGAGGGCGGAAATCGCCTTGACCAAGATGGCGCGCTCGCTCAGTAGAACAACTGAGTCCAAGGGAAGAGATGAGATACGCGAGAAGCTATAAGGCAAGGGTAAGCTTATAAAAAAGGCAGAACGCGAGAAACTAACTCGGTCATTATTATTATTGATTTACCACGTCAAAAATCAAGCCGCCAGCCGCCACCTGGTCGCCACGGGGACGCTTCTCGCGAAGGAAAACTTTCAGAGAGCGTCTCGTCTCAGCTTGGGCGCCAGAAGAGGTTTCACCGAGTTCAAGTTTGGGTTAGGTTGAGGTGGGAGCCCGGAGGAAGAGAGCGGAAGACAACAGGACCAAACAACCGCGATCACCAAATTATCGCTTTGACCGATATGCCAGTAACGGCTACCCGGCCAAGACTGCTACGCGTCTATGTTTTCTTTGGTTATGAAAATACATTTAATTTGTCGTTGAAATTAAAAACCGCTGTGCTCGAGTCCATCTACATTCGCCAGGTATGCACTCCAATCTTGCCAGCTGTGATATAGCAAAATTAGAGGCAGTGTCCCTGTATTGAATCAGACGCACCCATAGCCTGACGGAATATCAAATGAATTGGGGAGATGAAGTCGGATATCTTCGCCATCGCCCGTTCCAATCTGGGGCGAAGAGAAAATTGAATCTGAACCACAAATCAGCACAGAAGTCGTGACGGGCCGGGAGAGCCTTACCCAACGAAGGATCATGTTGTTCGAGGAGCTGAGTGTCATCATAGTGAGCGTGGATGTCGTTCGATGAAAAGGTAAACTCGTAATGGAACGAATCGTAGACGGGTAAGCGACCGAGTTCGTCGGTATGGAGCGGCAACGAAAAGAGATGGTCGGTTTCCTGAATCGAACGTTCCAGCTGCTGCATCTGTTGGGTGACCGATGCCGAGGAGTCGCTAACGACGGGCCCTGGGTTCAGTTGTACTTTCTCGACATTTGAAGGCACCACATCTTCTTCCGAGTTTCGGGAACGTTTCAACGAGTGCGCTGCAGCCGTATGCTTCCCGAGATTGATCATGGCTGAAATTATGTCGCATTTTCGCCCTGCGACTCGCCATCTAGCTCCCTTGAGATGCTGGGAATATTGGTTGATGTAACGGACTCACCGTTGCTCGTACAGCCGAAGAACATGTACGCAATTTTGGGCGTCCGCCGTTGCACGGGTAAAATCCTCAGGGTTTCGAGACGTTCGACCTCCAACAATGGCCCAAACGTTGACGAGAAGGACGACAGCGCAGTCGAATAGTGCGGTCTATCTCCTCCTTGTAAGCTGACGGAATAGGGATTTGCGAGTTTTTCTTGCCATGAGACTTGGATAGTGCAATAGGCCACGTGGATAGTGCAATAGGCCACGCCCGCGTCGAGCCTGCACATCCAAAACATGTCCACATGACCGCGCAGCATTTGCGCAGATAGCGAGAGAAGGGAAGTGCGTCTGAATGTATGTTAGTGCACGGCTTTAAGACGAGAGAAAACACCTACGTTTGACATCGATTGCTTGCCCGGAGCCGGGATGAATGGGCGATGAATCAAAATTTGAGCTACAACCGCAGTCAGTTAGTAGTTCGAAATGAAAATGGACAAGCCAACCATGATAATAAGTTGAGTATCTGGAACAATGTTTCAGACATCGGTTGAAAGATCGCAAATCACAACCTACAAAGTAGCGGACTGGTCCAGGAAGATCTAAAAGTTGATGAGGACAGAACTGTAAGAATGAGCGAGTAAACCGACTTGATTTGGTTGATTGGGATCCCATCGCACTGGAGCAACGCATAACTCGTTTAGCGAAATTCAACCAACCATCAGATGTACGTACAATGTTCCGGGATTATATCGACCCAATTGTTCAACGCAGAACTGGCCTCGGAGTCAAAACAGCGAGAATACTTCTCGGAGGCAGACGCACTCCAATTCCAGAATCACATCCTGTGGACACAGCTGGCCATTCACGGGATACTATCGGGCGTCAGAAAAGGTGGATGTGTAAGTCTCAAGAAATACACGTACCACGGCTCGTTGGATACGGGCGAATATTGACATGAGCTGCATGTATACAGGCGTGAACGCAAAATTGGAAATCCTTCCGTGCGGTTGGATCGCGTTCGGTATCCCCCACTATTCGTCGTCCAACCCGACAGGCAAGTCCAGGTCAAAGCTGGGACTGATTAGAGCCAATTTGAAAGACGAAAAAACTGCTTACTCTGCGGGTTGGGTTATGCTGGGTCTACCTTTGAACGCGCTCATGATTGTATCCGACACGACGAGGACCCAGAACACGCGTTTGTACAGCTCGGCTGTTAGCGGTTTCATATTGTTGTATCCATTTCGGTGGTGCGCCCCGGCGCCTTGAGCGAATCGGATGCCGAGCCCAGCCAGAATCCAACATTCTTCCGGGGTAGATGTGCCAGAGAGATATATCGCGCTCAGCTGAATGGAAGGCTTAGTGGGACAATGAAGATGAAGAGGACGATAAACGCACACAAATGAGCTGCAGGTGATACAAAGAAGGTTCTGGGGAAAACGAAGCACGCAGCGGTCGAACCTGCCGGAACCATTTCCAACCACAACTGTGTTCAGAGTTCGTTCCGTCGAGGAAAACGCGAGGATCGTCCGAATGTCTGCTCGCCATAGAGCACACAATCAACACGACGGCGCCAAACTCCGGATCACGGAAATGCAACCCTTCCAGCATCGATTGATGAAAACTGGGGAAATGCAAGATACCCAGAATCGGGTTAATCTGCTCGAAATAAATCTTGATTAGGCTTTTCAATAAGTCGTTCTCTGGAAAGACTTGATGTGGCATTTCGACGTTTAGCTTCTCCCACTATAACGATGAATCAGCAATGGAGGAAAACCATACAGTTCCGACGTACGGGCTGAGCGGTCCAAAATTCTGGCCGCTGGATACCAACGACGTACGAAGTGTTCCCGTTGATATGCTTCATGGCAGATTTGATGAATTGAACGCTGCTGGACTGTCCGTAAAATCGTGTGGATTTGCTAGCGGCCGGGATGAGATTTCTCAGAGGGTCTCGAATCGCGGGATCGTCGTCTATCTCCACCACAGGTCCACCGTCGGAGGTCCCAGGAGATGATAGGTCTCCTATGAGTAACGGCGATGATATTGGCGAGTTTCTTTCTGAGAGGGAAACAATGGGAACAGGCGTCTGCGGTTGGAGAGCAGCCAGCTTCTCCTCCAACCGTCGAGCGTACTGGGCAACCTCTACCAATATTTGATGGCAGACGTTGGGGTCCTGCGATGGCACATAGACGGTTGTGGTCGAAAGAATGTTGGCCACAAGCTCTTGCGCCGTCCTAAGACTTTGAGCAGGCGGCGAATAGTTCTCCCCCAACTTGACCAGGTATAAATTCAATTTGAATCACAAAATCGAAAGCACATACCCTTGGCGCGTGTGTGCAGTCGTTGTGAGAATTCAGGCAGTTCGTGCACCTATTGCCTGGCATTTCTGCGCTATCACCTGCAACGGAGTCGGAACATGATACGCAAAGGGATATCCTACACTGACATTTAACTGGCCGCCAATCAGCCGCGTTGAATTGCACATCTAGTTGAGCGTAACAATGAACGCACCTTTCTTTTTCTTGCATCTGTCGCACGATCCTTGCAATCTTCTCTTCTTACTATTTTGAACCGAGCGAGCTTGATCTTCATTTTCTCCGTACATGTGCAAAGACGCGTTCCAATTTCGCGTGCACTGGCGGTGTATATATAGTCTTGAGATATCCGTCGGAAACTTCACTTCCAACCCTCTTGGCAGCAAACCGCAGTAAGCTGCGCGCGGCGAATCGAGTCCGTTTGAAGTTGGCTTGGGGTCTTTGCACTGCCCAGTAGTCAACACCACTTATAAGGTTTCCGGAGTGTGGGAAACAGAAAGAGTTCCGAAAACAGTGTGATGGGAAGTGATGGAGGTGACTGAGGCGCCACTTTAAGTGTTACGGTGTGACGGTCCGAATGTCTTCGCGTGGGACACGCAGGAGCATAAAGTCATAAATAACATGTGAAATACATAGAGGCCCCGGGCAGAGGCAACAGCGCGGGGTACAAAACTAATAAGGGAGGACGGCCGCGCCGGAGACTAGAGTAAGTAAAGGAACTCAAGAGCGCTCGCCACGGAGACGACGAGCAAGGGCAAGGTCCTTGGGTTGGCTGCGAACGAGACTGGGGTCAGCATTGGCGGCGATGAAGGAAGCAAAGACTGACATGGTGACGCGCTTGGCGTGGATGGCGGCCAAATTGGTGTCTTCGAAGAGGGAGACGAGGTACTGAGTCAACAATCAGTAAATTTGTAATTTTTATTTCACGTCGGGACTCACAGCCTCGGCGGCCTCCTGGAGCGCCATGACGGCGGACGACTGGAAGCGCAGGTCCGTCTGTGAGAGAGGTATATATTAGGACATTGATTGCAAAAGATTCGATCGCAACACAAACCTTGAAATCCTGAGCGATTTCACGAACGAGACGCTGGAACGGCAGCTTGCGGATGAGCAGCTCCGTCGACTTCTGGTACCGCCGAATCTCACGCAGAGCGACGGTACCAGGCCGGAACCTGTGCGGCTTCTTGACACCGCCGGTTGCGCCAGGCTAAAAGGAGCGGGTCACGTGAGTCAGACCGACAAAACGACGGCGACGGCGGGCGGGCGGGCGACGACAACGACGAAAAGATACTCACTGCAGAAGTTTTGCGCGCTACTTTGGATGCAAGCTGCTTCCTCGGCGCCTTGCCTGGAGGAGAGGGGGAAAAGTGAGAAAAGTGCTCGACAACGTGGACGACGACGACGAACCTCCGGTCGATTTGCGGGCGGTTTGCTGGCAGATAAGGGTAGTAAGGTCTCTTAAGAGGACATACGAGAAGTAGTACGAACTTTGGTGCGAGCCATTGGAGTTTCTGAGAGATTTGAGTGCGACTTGTGGGGCTGGAAGATGAGGGGAGGAAGAAAAGTGAGTGCAAAATTTCGCCACCGGACCCCCAACAAACGGAAGATTTGCACGTGACGACGCTAAGGCCACCCGAAAACGTCGATTTGACACACGGAAGATCGAAAAGCCTTTGATCTCCCTTTGTGTGCTCGAATCGCTCGCTTTCTCTTGATATCTCGTCCGCGGCCAACGCTTTGCCGTTCCAGCTGTCGTTTGGATTATTCGTTGGGCACTACGGCGGCGGTGAAGCTCCAGAACGCTCCACAGACCGTTCCCACCAGAAATGGAAATGCACAGCCACACCCTTGATTCCAATCGTCAAAACGTCCCGAATGCTTTCTCTCAATTCTGAGCGCATTTGGAACCTCTGCATCCCGCGACTAATTTCAGTCTTCTATCTACCGTTTGGCTATCTCCCCAGCCACTTATTACGCCCGAATACAGTGTAGCTCGTCCAAACCGCACGGGCACTCCACCCAACGTCCGGGACTTTCGATGCCAAGATTGTCTACCGTCTTGTTTTCCCAACTTTTCACCGCTGAACATCACGGGGACTCGCCGTTGCTTACATCTTCCATTTTCCGGGATGCACATCCGCCAATCCCTTATAATATCCGCTCGTAGCTCAGCTTCGAAAGTGCTCAAAAATTCCTAGACAGCCAGAAGCGACATCTCGGCGCCATGAACATCCAAGGGGCGCCATTCCTATCGTCTTGTTCCAAAACCGCCCAAAATTCCGGATCCTGTGCAACATGTCAGTCTCGCGACATACACCCCGCCCCTGGACTTCAAAATCAGTGGCCACGGAAGGTGCCCAGAAAAGCGGGAACTGCCCGGGGCCAGGTGTCAATCCCATGATGATATACAGTCAACCCGGACTATATTTGTTTGTCCCACTGCACTGGCCTTGGACTGGCAGAGCAACACTCGAAATTTGGTAACAGTATGCTGAAGACATCATCCTAGGAATTCTAGACTGATCGAGTAACTCGACGCAATTGTCACCTTCAACATTGACCAGAAGAAGGTTGCGTGCTATCGGCTGGGAATTCGTCAGAAACTTTTAAAATTCACTGGACGGCCCGTGGAAGCGACTTGCCGACATGTGGTACAAAATCAAGCAACTCGAAAACGAAGATACGAGAGACGCTGCGTATCCGAGAGCATTCCCGTGAGATACAGAACGAGAGATCTCACATCCGAGGTGGTGTGAATTAACCACATCTCGAAGAATGCTGCTGCTATTCCAGATCAGCATATGGCGCCGAATGGTACTACACTCGGACGGTGTTTGTTGTGAGGTCTGGGCAGATTTCAAGGCCGGATTCCAGGTTGTCAAAGGCTCAAGTCTTGTATCCAAACAAGAAGTCACCACCACTGCTTTGGATTGCGCGAGACTTTGTTTTCGAGGTGATAAGCTTCCTGTAGAACCAGCGAAAGGATAACTCTGGCGGATCGCGACCATAATTTATTTCAAAGCGTTGACCATGGTCCCACTGGGAGCTTAAACGCAGCCCGTTCGGGAGCTTGTCCGCACGCCAGACAGAAGGACATATGTAGCAGCTCGTCGTCGACGGCGCGGCGCTCAACTAGCGAGTGGTCGAGCGTGGACGTGGTAGCCTTCTCGAGTCTCTTGGCGCGCAAGCGTACTGTGGTTGGGCAATCCAGCCACAGGAGCAACGAATATTTCTTTTCGAATTCGTATTCGACAAAAATCACTGTGAATCCCCGTTCCGATCCGATAATGTGCACAATTCCTGTGCAAGAGATGAATAAGACACATTCACGCGATAAAATAGAGAGACTAATCCTGTCTTCAACTCTTCTGTCCGTCATGCCGAAATATGTGAGGCCAAACTCCTTGACGTTGTCATCGAGCGCCGCACATTGCGCACGCGAATCAGGTTCCGCGATGAACGAATCGACCGATGTGGAATTTTGAGCGAGACGGTGCTACCGAACACAATCAGAGTTGATACGAACCATCCGATGGTGAAGCGTATGGGATGTTGTGGTCTACCGTAGCAGTTGTGCCGCCGTACGGGGCGACCTGCGTTGTCGCATTGGTAGGCATTTTTGGTTTGACCGTGGCCGTGTATTACTTTTTTTTTCGCAGTCGACACACTTGGATCGCTTTCGTGCCAAGGCCGCGCTAAAATAACTATTGAGATTTGGGAATTCAGTGCCAGTGGCAACACATCTATGATGTGGCGCTACTGACACTCGGGATAGATATCGGCGGAGGTACACGGGGTAATCCCGGGTGCGCTGGCGCTCGCGGATACTATGAGTGAATGCGCAGCCTCTTGTACCACAAACAGCCCGCGGTATCTTGAAAGGCTAGGTCTTGTGCTCCAGTGCAACAGACGGTCTAGCGGAATGCCAGACGCGGAAGAGACCCAAAATCGAGTTGAGACGTTTTGGAAGATGGAATCATTGTGTGGCTGTGCAGCTCCGGCAACTCGCGGCTTACAATCTGGGGCGGTCTTGGCCTGTCCTAGGTTTGAGCAATTGCAGGGGGACCTGTGTATCGACCCTCAACGAAGGAAAACATGTCGAACGAGGAGGCCGGAAGGAAAAACGGACAAAAGAGGCCGTTGCAGGACAAAGAGGACATCAAAAGGCGTTTGTATCTTCCGGCTGTCAAATCGACGTTTCCACTTGGCCTGTGCGTCGTCACGTGCACATCTTCCGTTTGCTGGGGGTCTCGCCACTCGGTTTTGCTCGCTTTTCTCGACCTCCCACCACAAGCAACACATCTTCCACTGCTCACAAATCACCAATGGCTCGCACCAAAGTGAGTATTCCCCTACAGAAGTCCCTCATTCCTGCCAGAGACCTTACTACCCTTATCTGCCAGCAAACCGCCCGCAAATCGACCGGAGGTTCGTCGTCGTCGTCCACGTTGTCGAGCACTTTTCTCACTTTTCCCCCTCTCCTCCAGGCAAGGCGCCGAGGAAGCAGCTTGCATCCAAAGTAGCGCGCAAAACTTCTGCAGTGAGTATCTTTTCGTCGTTGTCGTCGCCCGCCCGCCCGCCGTCGCCGTCGTTTTGTCGGTCTGACTCACGTGACCCGCTCCTTTTAGCCTGGCGCAACCGGCGGTGTCAAGAAGCCGCACAGGTTCCGGCCTGGTACCGTCGCTCTGCGTGAGATTCGGCGGTACCAGAAGTCGACGGAGCTGCTCATCCGCAAGCTGCCGTTCCAGCGTCTCGTTCGTGAAATCGCTCAGGATTTCAAGGTTTGTGTTCCGATCAATTCTCTTGCAATCAATGTCCTAATATATACCTCTCTCACAGACGGACCTGCGCTTCCAGTCGTCCGCCGTCATGGCGCTGCAAGAGGCCGCCGAGGCTGTGAGTCCCGACGTCAAGTAAAATTCAATATTTACTGATTGTTTCCCCAGTACCTCGTGTCCCTCTTTGAGGACACCAATCTGGCCGCCATCCACGCCAAGCGCGTGACCATGTCAGTTTTATTTTTCCTCATCGTGGCCGCCGTCGATGCTGACCCTTATTTCTGCAGCCAACCCAAGGACCTGGCCCTTGCCCGTCGTCTCCGTGGCGAGCGCTCTTAAGCGCCCCCGCACCAGTCGCATGCATGTTTATCATAACTTGCCCACGATGACTCCGTCCTGCCTGTACATTTGTAGTCTATGCGCCGCGCCTCTATTAGCTTTCTACCGAGCGTATGTAGTGTATTTTACAGTTACTTCTATGTCGATTAGACCTACTATGTATGTTGAGTCTCAGCTCCTCAATGGCTCCGTTCCAAGCCGTTGTGGGCGCGGGACGCTTTATGAGACAGGGCTGGGCGGGACACTGCCCGTCACATTCCGCCTGATGGCGCATCAGTCACCATCTACCACCACGCACTTATTCCACATAATCACTGGTTTTAGAACATTCCATTCGTCGCTATCTTGTGTTACTCCTCTCAGTAAAGGGACCTCCTCCGGTCTCGATATTACCTTCTTTTTTTGACGCAACTCAACAATGTACTCCCCTTCAAAGTTGAGCTCTATTTGACTTATCCTTTTTCGAGCTGTTGCTACAACGTCTCGAGCAGACTCACTCTAGGCGCGGGACATGAGCACCGCTGGGAGAAGGTTTACCGTCCCGAACTTTGAAGGGAATTCGAAGAGATCTGGATGTGAAGAAAAATTGAAAAAATCAGAGCACCGTATCTTGACACGGATATAAGTTCCTTTGGCCTGATACCAGACTCAGAAATGAGTCCAACAGGGTGCAATCCTGGGATGGAGCTTCTTTGCCATGGCTCACTGCCTGGTACCCAAAACAGGAACCTACCGCATCAATCATCGTACACCGCCACTTGATGTCTCTGCAAATCCGCCCATGACCTTGTTCCAATCGACCTCTGTCATCTCTCAAGGCTCAGCGCTCAGCGCGCCCTTCATGGCATGGCTTTACTCGGGCAACTCGGATCGTCTTGCTTTGTTGTCAACCCCTTCCTCCCTACCCCGCTTCAGTCCGAGTTCTTGATCTTTGGCGACCGCGTTGCCCATGCAAGCGAGATGGAAGGTCACATGCAAGCACTCAAGCTCGGTACACCGATCAACGACTACGCAAGCTTGTCGCGTTTCTTCTGCTCGCGCAAATTCAGGGCTACGGTTCGCGTTTGGTTCGCGCGGTGCTGCTGCTGCGTGACTATACTACGGACGTACTGGCGTTTTGCTCGCGCAAGAAATCGAAGCGATATGGCGGTCACAGGCTCACTAGGGCTCAGTGGCAACTTAAAGCTCGGCACACGGATCATTCACTGGCACACTGAAGTCTGAAAGGGGACCATGTCAATTATCCGAGCCTTATCCTTACCCTGGTCGCGTTTGTGCCAAGTTTGTGCTCGTGGAAGTTTCAGTGCTATGAATTGATGGCCCGCGCGGTGCTACTGCTTTGTGACTATACTGCCTGACACTCGAGACCTTCGTCGAACATGGTTCACGCGTTTCTGCAATCATGGGAGCTATGGCTGCAATCGCTTGGACCTTTGGCCAGGCCCGTCGGAGACTACCCAGGCTTCTCATTGGCTTAGAGCCAGAGGTTGCGCCATTCCTATCAGCGTATGTTTCTGCCACCGCCCACTTCTGAGCGGGACTGCGCCGAAGCCCTGCTGGCACCCTTAGTAATTTTCCAGCTTGAATTGCACATAACCCAAGGACGTCTCCGGGCAGGCAACCATCAGGCACGCGTGCCTCTAAATTGCGTTCGCCCGCACTCGTATAAGTACCTCGGGTGCTAGAAATTGCAAGCATCCACAAACGCAATGGCCTCTTTCCATCTCCGATCCCTACTTTCTTTTTCGGTTCTGCTCCTGGCGCAGCTGTCTAGCGCGACGTTCACCAAACGCTCAATTGCTGGACCTGTTATTCGCCAAGATTTTGCGGACCCGTCTCTTATCTGGGTGCCGCAAGAGAATCGGTGGTTCGCGTTCGCCACTAATGGCGGCGGCCACAATGTACAGGTACGCAGACACCGCCGCTTCTGCCGTGAATGCACCGATACCCACTTATCGATGTCCAGGTCGCCAGCAGCGCAGACTTCAATTCCTGGACGGTGGAAAACGACATGATGCTCCCCCACCTGCCTGCGTGGGTGAACCAGGGCGGCGCGAACGTGTGGGCGCCCATGGTCATCCAGCTCGCCGACAACTCCTTCGTCCTCTACTACTCCGCCACCTCCGCCGCCAACACCAAATCCCACTGCATCGGCGCCGCCACCTCCAAGAACATCCGCGGCCCGTACACGCCAGTCGAGGCGACGATCGCGTGCCCCACCGGCCAGGGCGGCGCCATCGACCCCGCGGGGCACCACCACCCGTCGGGCGACATCTACGTCGTGTATAAGATCGACGGCAACAACATCGGGCATGGCGGGCCCCCGGGTTCGTGCAACAACGGCGTCGCGCCGATCGTGTCCACGCCGATCATGCTGCAGAAGGTCGCCGCGAACGGGTTCACGCCCGTCGGCGCGCCGGTGCAGATCCTCGACCGCAGCGACGCGGACGGCCCGCTCGTCGAGGCGCCGAGCCTCATCGCCGTGAACGGCGTGTTCTTCCTGTTCTTCAGCTCGGGGTGCTATTCGGAGCTGTCGTATGACCTGAGCTATGCGACAGCCACGTCGGTGACTGGTCCGTACACCAAGGCGCAAGCGCCTTCTGCGCCTCTGCTCGTTTCGGGCAAGTATGGGCTGCGTGCCCCGGGAGGCGCTACCTTCGCCAAGGACGGCTCGAAGGTCGTGTTCCACGCCTTCTTGGGAGCCGACATCAAAGGCGGACGTGGGATGTGGACGGGGATTCCCACTTTCAACGGGCATACAGTTACACTATAAACGACACTCATATGTCATTCATTCGGGGTTCGTTCGGGGTTTGAGAACGTCTCACGCACACTATACCAACTTAATGCATACAAATATAATGACGAGATTTTTCTCATCGATCCTCAGGCTGTACTTTGCTTGTCAGTTGTCTGTGCTTGCGTGGTACATGCAAGCACTTGCGTGAGTAGCAGGATCGATATGGATATCTGAAGAAGTCTTCTCTCTTGTTCGAAACGATCTCTCGATGTCTGCACGGCATTCATGAAACCTGCTTTCTTAGTATCAGTACAGATCCGCCCCCCCTGGCTCGCTTTTGATATCCCATCCTACAGCCCCGCCGTCGTCCTGACGAACGGCCCATCCCAGCACTTGAATCCCACGTCGTTCGTCACCTACATGCGCACAATGAGCATTCAGCGACGACAGCGAAATGAAGGAGAAGGGAAGAAGGGGAAGGGGAAAGAAGGAAGACGCTCACAGTCGTGGCATTGCACATAACAGCGACGTGCCGCCCTGTCTCCGTCTTCGCAAAGATGTCCTTCGCGACGACGTTGCTCGCGGTCCCTTGGTAGAGGTCCAGGATCGCGACCTCGCGCCCGGTCGCATTAGCGACGGCGTACCAGCACGGGTCGGAGACGCACGAGCCCTCGACGTACGGCGTGCTGCAGACGGTGTCAGCGATTCGCCTGCGGGAGAGACGAGAAACGCACTCGCGAATGGTGCCAGTAAAATTCTGGAACAAAAAGTCCTGGATGTGCGTGTTGTTCAGCGCGTTGGTGTCATTGGGCCGCGGGCCGACCTGCGGGAGCCGTCAGTATGGATGAGTTTGGAGTGGACGAGCAGCACGCACGCCCTGGTCCCAATAGCTTATAGACGAGGCTCATCAGCATCCGGCGCCATGGCGCGAGGAGAGAACATACTTTTGCGTTACGTAGATCTGCGGGTGAATCAGTTGTATGTAGAGGAAGACGCAGCGCGTGAACGTACGGGGAAGGGCACGTCGATGAAGGTGATATCCTTCCAGGTGATGCTGGCGGCATGTCAATATACGAGCCCATGAATGAGCGAAAAGGACTGACTTGCGAGCGAGGCCGTTCCCGCCTGTCCAGCTCTTGAATCGTGCTCCATAAAGGGTGCTTTTCTGCGCTAGACATATCAGGATTAAGATACCTCAGCGCGCAACTGCGACGCGCACCATAGTAGTCGATTCAATCCTGGGTGTACCACATTAAGCAGAAGATGATAAGGGACTGGAGAGAGACGCACATGACATTCTGGACGTTCGCGACTGAGCCGCCTGATCCCAGGGAGCCGATCGACAGACCGTGGCCGCCTTCGCAGTATGAATTTCTGCAGGCCTGCATAAGCACAGAGGAGCGACGGAGGGAAGGAGCGCGTGCCTCCAGGTGATGTTAAGTGCACCGTTGCCAACGGTGAGGCAGTCGTCGCCGTTCACGATGTGGTTGTTCTCGAAGAGCAAGTTTGTGCCGCCGGCAGAAAAGCCTGCTTCGGGTGAGTAATCTACGGTGCGGCAGCAGCGGTCAAGGTTGTACCGTCTCTGTCGGAGTGCGTGAGCACGAGCCAGGGAACGAGCCACCGCACTCACGTGTTAAATGGGAATGACTATCAACATTTTCAGTGAGCGGCAATATTAATGCGAGGTGTCTGTTACCGAGGTATCCGAGATAGCCAGGATCAGGTTGTTGTACGCATGGACGTTGACGCTACCGCTCGTGGCAAAATTCCAGCCGACGGGCTGACGCAGACTCAACAAAGGTCTCGAGGGATTGAGCAACGCTACCATGTACCTACCTTCCACAGCTTCATGTCGCGGATAACGCCGTTGGTGATATGGTTGAAGGCCTGCAGCTGTCTTAGTACGACAACGATTTGTTCTGAAAGAATTGCATACCCAGCCGTGCGGACGGTTCACTTGTTGGACGGCATCCCACCACTGAAGAAAATTTTGAGCGAGATATCATGTGGATAGGACATGACGAACAGCTTGACCGTGACCGTCGACCCAGCCCCACTCGGGATCCGTAGACCCGCGCAAAGTAACATTATTTCCTCCAGCGAATGTAAACCAGGATCCCGGGAAACCCTGCAACTGGGTAAGTACGAGCCGAGAACAGATGCACGAAACACTTGCCGAACCGCCAACAACGGCTGCTCAGTTGTAAGCAGATATTCGCGGGTCGAGTTTTGCATGCATACCTTGTACCTCCGAAATATTCGTCGGATACGTCAAGTTCCCCTCGATGCGAATCTCCACGTTCGTCAGGACTGGAAACTTGATAGCAGTGAATATATTGTATGTGACGCCCTTGCTGAACATAATCGTCGCGTTGCTGGAGTGGTTCGTCACCAGCGCGAGCAGCCCCGGGGTATCATTCTCCCCCGGCGTGTGTGAAACAGTGAACGTGTCCCATGCGAAGACAGCAGCGGCTGTTTGCAATAGAAGAAGTGCAGACAACATTGCAAAGTGCAAACCAAAAATTATGGCGTTGTTGTTTTTTATACATCCTATTGCCGAGTTCCTGACGCGTCCGGGGCTCATGTGATACCCTTCGACATGTCAATCCCGTCGGCCGTTGCGCCGTCGTTGCGCGCCGGTCCGTAACAATGGTCAGACGACTCAAGGCGAGGGCCGGCGAGTTTTCGAGTTTTCGGCGCTGCTCATTCCACCAGGAGACTTTATTGGAAGCATTGGTATTGTTAAATACTCGAGCAAGAGATTGAGGGCAAGGCTTCAGAGAGATCCAGTGAAAACGAGGCTTGGACGCTGCGGCAAAAACGCGCGTCACGCTGGTAACAGTGTGACCATCACCTGTGGTGGGCCGAACGGCCCGCTCCGTTCCGAGCTTTTGCCGGGTTTTCAACCACAGAGTTCAACCATGATGCAGAAATTACACCTCGAGTCTGACTATTTGACGCCTTGGGGGCAGTTATGAGACAGCACAAGGCCTATCAGACGCCTCAAGGCGTATCCTTCCACAAGACCTCGCAAAATAAGTGTTTAGTATCTGACGTGTTTCAACAGATTAATAATTATACGAAACAAACGAGCGTCAAGCAAGTAAAGATAATCAGAGGTTATCAATCGACCCAAGTAGGCTCCGTCGTCGACTTTAGGTTGGCCTTGGGCTTGTACCCAGCCGCCTCCATGCGCGTTTTTACCGTGCGATGTATCTTCACTCCGTGGCTTGACTGCCTCGGGATGTGTCTCCCGCGACCACGGTGCACGCTGGGAAATGGGGATAAGTGAGCAGCAAAAGATTTAGCTCGTGTGAAAAAATTACTCGAGCTTCTGAGTCCACGAGTTATCGCCCTCTTGGAAGCGAAGCTTCTGCGGGAGAACTTCGAGGATCCACCACAATTTTACGCGCTTCAACTCGTCATTGATGGGACTAAGCGCGTCCGCCAGATCCTCCTCTTCTTCGTTCGTGAAGTCGCACTCGGCCGAGCCTAGTGTTTTCACCGTGCCGCTGCTTGTGGACTCTTGCGGCAACTTCAAGAGAGGCGGGGGCCGTGCGAGAACCCGCGGGTATAGCGTGTCGGGGTCCATACCGACGAGACGTAGCATATCAGCATGGAAAAGTATCCCTGTCTCGAGCAAGAAGCATTGACGGATCATCCAGCGAAGAGGGATGCGTGCGAGGCTGTTCTTAGCGGTGTTGGAAAGCGCCCCGCCTCCTACGTCTAGAAGGCCGTTGAGTGAGGCTACTGGGCGGTCGAGGGATCCTTACCGCAGTGGCAGCCAGCAAACCACACCTCCTCGACGTGCGTCAAGTATTGGCCTCCCTCTGTCGATGTCAGACTATAGCTAGATGATAAGCGAGCCGGAGGTGCATACCTGTGTATTGTTTCTCAAGATCGTTCAATGATTTCTTCTTGTGCGAAATGTGGCGAGATTTAGGCATTTCACCGGTCTGCACACCAAGCTTTAGATCTTCTGACGTTGGTCTGTTCCAAAAATTTGGTTGGAACCGCGCCCGATGTTCATCCAAGGCTAGCGCGTGCCGGAAATAGCGGACGTTTTCGTTCGAGCGAGTAAATGGGAGGCGCCGAGGGACGAATCCGACCGAGCTTACGGTGTCCCTGTTCGCGCATTAGAACCGAAGGCCAAACTGAGAAACAAGCAATCACCATACACCGACGAGTTCGATATCGACATCTATGCTGAATGCCTTTTTGAACGCTGTGCTCTGGAGTGGAAGATTGGTGACAGCTGGCATGCGAGTTGACGCAAAACTTGCCTGCCTCCACCCAACCTCGTCTTCGCGCGAGTACATCTTGTATGCAAATGGCACCTGCTGGTGATTGCACTTGGGCAATAGTCCGACCTGCGGAAAGTTAGTTGTCAGGTTGAGAAGTTTGCGAGCTTAACCTTGTGCAGCCTGATACCCAGTCAAACGCCGTGAATGGACTGGATAATGACATTGCTTACATTCCCGCTAGAGCGCGAGCAGTCTGAGATTGTTCATTGCAAGATGAACAAATGCAAGCGTCGAGGACCCACATATGCTCCGCGAGAAAACCTGCAGCGGAATTTAGTTGGGCCATATCAATGAGCGAATGCCAGTGACAGACCCAAATAAGCAGATTTTGTCGCCGTGGTGATCTATCGAAGGCGTCATGGTCTATCGACAGTGACGAGGAGAGTAGACTTTCAATTCTGCATCAAGAACTCGTAGCCACCTGCGAACAGCGAGATTAGGCACACTCAGCATGTAAGACTATCTCCTTACCCATCACATGCGCGTTCAGATGCAATCCAAGCATGGCATCTAGTGCTTTGTGAAATTTTGCGAGCTTCGGATGGGCAATCTCAGGGATGGAATATGTGCCAATCCCAGCCTGCGTAAGAGGGATAAGGGACAAGACCGATAACACAGTGGGACGTCGGAGATGTACCTGGTAATAAACTAATTGCTGGCTTGTGTCGTCCTTCTTCAGCATCGTGAAAAAATTGATGACGTTGGAGTTCTTGCTGGCAATTAGTGGAAACACGACGCCAAAGAATGCGCAATGCACCAACATCATCGTCAAATTGGTCTCCCGTTCCATCGAAACAAAGGACCAGAGTACGGTGGTCGTTTGTGGGCGGGATTGTCTCTTCCAGATTGCGCTCGGAGCTTCTTGGGAAGGGGCCAGCAACCGGCGAGAGACGCTGCGGAAATGCGGGGTATTCCTCGATTGGAGAAGAGCCGGGGCTTGCGGACTGCACCGTAGAGGCCATGAACAGAGAAGGATGGCGCCACAGGGATCCGAAAGGTGGCAGCTCTTATAAGCGACGCCGCTGGTACGTACGTTTTCGAACCTTGCCAGGGGCTTCTCGAATTACTTCGGACATCCATCTCCTCGCTAGCTCCTCCAACGATAGGAGTCTTTTCCCTAGTCTTGCTAGCACAGTCACAGGTTGGAATTTGGCGAACCATGTTCAATGGGAATACCATGGGACATCCAGGACGATCGTCCGACATGAACGTTGGATTCGCCAAGTACCCTTGGTAGCTTTCGGGACCAAGGAGAACCGCTGTACTACTGTAGCTGTTTATTCGCACTGGATGACAATGGATGTGCGTTATTTTCGGCAAGCGGTTGACAAGTGGTTGATGAGGCAAAGAAGGGGAGGAATCTGTGCAGTGATCCGCATCATGATCATTAACTGTCGGCATGATCCGTGTTCAAGTTCGATTTTGAACATTCAATGGAAATCATGAGGGAACTGCGCCGACTGCATCACAAAATAACAGGGGTCCGTGAAGTATTCGAGAAAAAATCTGCTCCATACAGTCCGGATACTTTGCGGTGCAGGTTTGAGAACTACTACCTAGTTGGTCCGAATAAATCTCAAGTTGAATCTAAAGTGTCGATCATTTCGAGCTGCCAATTGACGCCCCATCGTAATGAATGTTCGTTTGGGTTTCCACGTTAATTTCCAGGTCCTTGAAAAGCACACGCTGAGACATTGAGGGGTTTGAATAAGAGGTATGTATACATACCGCGTGGAGTTTGGACGGGCCACTGTCCTGCCGGTGGGCAATGTATGAGGGGTCCCGAACTAATGAAAACAACGCTTACTAGATACTGTCCGGAAACTTTCTGCGTCCGTGGCTCTAAATAAAGAACAGGGGTTCTCTGCTCGTTACAGATGCACTGGGTTGGCGGACGAGGTTGGATATTTTTCCGAGTGTTCAAACTGGAACAAAAATGAAAAAATGAGGTGGACAGTAAGACAACCGCGGATGAGGAGACTGACGTAACCAGCAGCGAGTTGGAATATACTGTTGAAGCCATTTATATTAGTTCAAGTGAGAGAATGCGACTTAGATGCACGTTTTCCGATCACAACATGCACGCCCAGAAAAATGAGATTGTCGGGAGGAGTCAGCCACTGAGAACGAATAGTGAGGGAAATTATCGGTGAAATAAATACAAACCCACCAGGAGCATTGCGATGACAGTTCCGAAGCTGAGTAGATGAATAACTGTAGGCGGGATACACGTATGGGCCCGTACCATGTCAATGAGCCTAGAAAGACTTGTGTAAATCCTGTCGTGGAAATGGGGCGGAAATGTACCGGTCTCCAAGCCATACAATATTAACTTGTCAAGGACATGATTGAAACTACGGGCAACATGACTATGCAAGTCAGATGGCGCAACTGGGTCAACACTGACCGGCCGCTCCCTGTTCGGTTCTTTTGAAACAGATAGACAAGCAACCCAGCTATGAGGATATCGACAGCAGATGATACCGCCAAGCCGAGGGTCCAAATCCACTTGAGCAAAGGAATGATGATGAGAGGGGAGCAATACAATGCGAAGGGAGTAAACAAACCCGCGCATGCTGCCTGAACAAGTCGAAGCTGCGGTAATGGAGCCTAGAAATAGTCAAAAGCGACGTGAGCGCGGTTTATTGGGATGCGTACATTTTCCATGTCGAGACTATTTGGTATGCTTCCTGGGATCATCGAACACGAGGTAGTAAACAAAGCTCACCGGAAGCAGCCACTGGCCAAAAAGTGAGTAAGGTGCCGGATGCCCATTCACAAATTTACCTAGACGAAGGAGTGTGAGCGCGAGCTACGTAATCCCCAGCCTTGAGAAACGATTCCTTCGTACGACAAAAACGCACGACGGGTAAAGTCATAAACCAGTCCCTCTTGCTGAGAAGGAATATGCGGTGTGCGAGAAAACTGTGGAAGGATTTAAGCGCTACAAGCATTGAGTCACCAAGGAGAGATTTTTACCAGTGGACTAGGAACGTCACGATGGCCTCGAAAAATTCATCAGACTCGGATGCGCCTTCGCACCAACGATAATTACCGTTACGACGACTGTGAGCTGAACATAATTTTTTGAGAATCAATCTTCATAGAAGGTACCAGAGCGCACTGCAATACACCTACGAAATGAGAAACAGATGCGGCACGAAGAGAAAATACAGCGTACCATGGAATGGAGTCGACTCTGTTCGGAGATGTGTAGTTCTGAATCAGGTAATCCCACAAACCGCCCCAGATTAAACCTGTGTGGAGGTTGTCCAAAAGCCTTCACCGCGCACATGGGTTGAACATCTGTCAGGGCACGATCGAATCCTTGAACACTCACCAGACAACCAAGATCTGAGAGATTTTGAGCCGGTCATTCAAGGGACGCGTTTCTATCTTACCAGGAGCTTGACCAGCAGAGGATCCCTCGTCCTGTACGACCTGTAGTAAAGGACCGTCTGAAGGTTGACTACACCGGCCAGTCTACGGGAGTCAAACAGTGTTCGTCGCGCGAAGAGAATGCACAAACACCGAGGCAAAGAGTCCCCCCACGAGTAATGCGCCGACCGTTCGAGGTATGTCTGGTAGTTCGGACATGAGTGCACCCGTTCAGAGACAGAGGGCTTGCCTATAAATCTTACCAGATCTACGGTGATACTGGGAAATTCTGGAGATGGTTGTCTTCCGCTACTACCGTCGGTATGTTTCTCACGAAATCTGTTGTTGAATGGCATTCAAAATGGAGGAGACTGTCAAGTAGGTGTTTGGAGGCCGAACCGCAGTTGACCAAGGTATCCATTCAATTTGAACCCACGAAGCCGCAGAAGAGTTTGTCCCCTGGCCCTTTGTTAACCCTCGTTTGCTCCTGCATTTTAGAGTTCATAAGATGCGGCGACAAGAGAAAAACAGGTCTCGTAATGTTACCGGCAAATACTGGGGCCGATCTGTGTTATAAGTCACCATGCTCAACTTGGAGCTTGAATGGCATCTCGAACTGTGTGGTGGTCCGTGGAGCAATGGTCGGCGTCGCGGAAGGCAGAGAAATCTGACGCCTCTCCCCTAATGATGTCGCAATTTACGGATATCGAACATGGAAGTTTGGTCTAAGTTGACGAATGCAACCAATATCGCGCTGCAATGGTAGGTATCAGCCCTCTTGGACAATCCCCGAGAGGACGGAAATTGAACATCGGCGAAGCTGATGGACTGTTGTTGATACGGATGGCGGAGCTCTCACTGGCAGTGGGAGAAGACCTTGCAGAATTCACAGAAAACCTCCCGATCGGATGCCTATGGGGTAGTCAATTCAGATGCGCAGCTTGCCGCTAAAGTTAGGCCGCCGTTTGGGCGCATCGTCGACTCGGTCGGATTGGGAACCAGTCTCCAGAAGATCTCAGATGAGACGTCGGCCATGCATGAGCCTGACTGAGCCTGAGAGTATTCTTTGAATCTGTTCCAGGATTGAAAGCGCAGAGGTTTTGCACCGATGAGCACCGGGAGTTACTCAGTGAAGGAGGAGGAGCTGGGGGAAACGCCGAATGTGAACGAATGTGGCTGTGTATGTTTGTATGTGGCGGTGTAGCGTGGTCGATGCGCCATCAATCACGACGTGACCCGCCCTTTCGTCACCAGCCCACAAATGTCACGGGCAGAAACTGTAAGTGCGGTCTTAAAGAAGGATTAGCCAGAGACCCAGGGAGTGTCATAAATTTATTGAGCTATATAGTATGCATTGAAGGTATAGTATTCCTCCCCTCTTAATGAAACCCTGTGGTATGGTATATGAGACACTATGAGACATTGTCGTTCACAGCGTAACCGTATTCCCGCTGAAGGTGGGCACCCCCGTCCACATCCCGCGCCCGCCGCTAATATCGGCCCCAAGATACGCGTGGAACACGACCTTGGAGCCGTCCTTGGCAAAGGTCGCACTCCCCGGTGCGCGCAGCCCATACGTACCCGAGACGAGCAGCGGCGCCGACGGCGCCTGGGCCTTGGTGTACGGGCCAGTAACGGACGACGCCGTAGCATACGACAGGTCGTAGGAGGTGTCCGCATAGCATCCCGAGCTGAAGAAGAGGAAGAACACGCCGTTCACGGCGATGAGGCTCGGCGCCTCGACGAGCGGGCCGTCCGCGTCGCTGCGGTCGAGAATCTGCACAGGGGAGCCGACGGGCGTGAACCCGTCCGCGGCGACCTTCTGCAGCATGATAGGCGTCGACACGAGCGGCGCGACGCCGTTGTTGCACGACCCGCCGTGGCCGAGGCTGTTGCCGTCGATCTTGTACACGACGTAGAGGTCGCTCGACGGGTGGTGGTGGCCCGCGGGGTCGATGGCGCCGCCCTGGCTGATGGGGCACGCGATCGTCGCCTCGATGGGCGTGTACGGCCCGCGGATGTTCGTGGAGGTGGCGGCGCCGATGCAGTGCGCGTTGGTGTTGGCGGCGGCCGTGGCGGAGTAGTAGAGGACGAACGAGCCGTCGTCGAGCTGGATGACCATGGGCGCCCACACGTTCGCGCCGCCCTGGTTCACCCACGCTGGCAGGTTGGGGAGCATCATGTCGTTCTCCACCGTCCAGGTATTGAAGTCTGGGCTGCTGGCGACCTGACATTGGGCAAGTAAGTACAGATGCATTCACGGAAGAAGAGGCGGGGTCTGCGTACCTGTACATTGTGGCCGCCGCCATTAGTGGCGAACGCGAACCAGCTGTTCTCTTGCGGCACCCAGATAAGGGACGGGTCCGCGAAATCTTGGCTGATAACAGGACCAGCGACTGAGCGTTTGCTGGGCGTCGCACTAGACAACTGCGCCAAAAACAGAACCGAAAAAGACAGTAGGGATCGGAGATGGAAAGAGGGAGCCATCGCGATTGTGGATGCTTCCTTTCTTGAGCAGAGAAGCTACTTATACGAATTGGTGCAGAACCCAGGCTGATCGTTGCCTGCCCGGAGCCGTGCTTCGGCGCAGTCCGACGAGAAATCGGTGGCGGAGAAAACATACGCTGATATGAATGCCGCAATCTTGACCTCTGAGCCAATTAGAAGATAGGATGGCCCGGGGTGGCCTTCCAAGGCCAGGCTTACTACCCAAATGATTGCAGCCATGGCCCATAGTTTCCAGGATTGCGGAGACGCGTGAAGCGAGCTCAGCGAAGGGCTAGGAAGGGCTCGAGCCTGCTCGAGCGTTATCTAGTATCTTCACACACAACAGCAGCACCGCGCGAGCCGTAACCTTGAAATTTGCGAGAGCAGAAGGGACGCGATGGTGGATGATCAATGTACCGACCCAGAGCGCTTGCGCATGTGACCGCCAATCCCAATTTCATTCGATTGCACAGACGCCGACGGTCGCCAAAGATCAAGAGCTCGGGGCTGAGGTGGATCGACGGTAGGGAGGAACACGGATGACAACGACGCCTTGACGAACTTCCGATTCTTGACCGGTTCTTTGACTTGAAGGAGAACCGCTTGCAATCGTTCTTGCCCAACAAAGCCATACCAGCCTGAGTGAACGGGTCCCGAGGCTTGAGAGCTTGAGCTGCCAGGATACCAAGGTAAGAATTCGGCTGATAAGCAGAAGATGAAGGAGCGTGCAGGAGACAGCCGATCAAGGATTGATGCCGCAAGGTTCCCAATTTCGCAAAAAGCGGCCTTCCGGCGGCCAAAGATATATCCCAGGTATGTAGCATAGTCGTATCTTGGCAATTGTTTTGAAAGTCGTAGGATCCAATCCTGTTTCCTCACAATGAATCCAAGAAAAACTAATCGTGGCATTAAAAATCGTTACATTCGTGTACTACTCTACTTTTCTCTTCCCCTCGGGCGTGCTCGTGTCCTGCCACACGCCGTCCTTGTCCTTCTTGCGCACCGTGAAGCACGCGATGCCCATGTAGTTCGTAATGTCGTTGATAACCAGCGTGCAGAAGCGGCCGTACGCGACGACGGATATCGCGAGCGTGAGGTAGATGACGAGCGCGCGGTTCGTCTCGCTCGTCTGTATGATCGGGGAGCTGCGAGACGCGTAAATTAACGTTCGACAGAGAAGGGGAGAGTGCAACACGCACCGTCCAGCAAGCAGGGGGAGGTTCGCGTCGACCGCGCCGGCAAGACTCCAGACCCACATCCAGTCCCACCACGGGAACGGCGAGCTCGTGACGTGCGCGAGGATCATGCGCCCGACCTGGTGCGCGAACTGCAGGCCCCACGCACAGAGGAAGGGCACGAACAGCGACGAGTTGATGATCGCCGCGTTGTTGTAGTGCGGGTGCGCGAGCCAGGCGATCTGGATGCCGGCGGACACGACGAAGGGGAGGAGCAGCAGGAGCGGCTGGGTCGTGGACTTGCCGGAGGAGAGCATCGCGCGGCGGACGTTGCGGTAGCTGGGCGGCGGGGTGAGCAGATGTGGGGCACTTGGATGTGGACGCGCCTGGCCTGGAGATTGAAACCGACACCGAGGGCGCCAAAGACCATGAACGCGTCGTTGAGCGGCATGTCGGGCAGCTGGTTGATCAGGGGAACGTTGGCGAGGCGCAGGAACGACAGAATTCCGGTGTCCCAGAAGGAAGGCCCTGCGGAAAGCATTCAGCATGTGCCTCCACTGCAAGGACACAAAACGCACCATACGCGCCGCTGATGGCGTAAATTACGACGATCATCAAAATGCCCTCGACGGGGCCGGAGAATACGCCGAGGTATAGCTGGCCCGTGTGGTACTCTTCCCAAGTAGTCAAATAGAAATTGGCCAGCGTAGCAATTTGCGACGCGACGGTCCACCACGAGCGCCCAAGATTAAGGGCCTGCGCGGCAAGAATGACCTCAAGCTGTAGAGCGCCGTTAACAAAAAAAAAATTGCAAACGCGTCATGGAGCTCCAACCGTGGTATTCATCGCATCGCAGCCGTGGTCGAACATCTCCCCCAGAGGCCCCGCCATCCCTGTCCTCCGTGCTTGTTTGCTTGAGGTTCGCAAGTCAGACTATTGCAGATTAGATAGTTCGGGACCCACCCATCTATGGCATCAAAACTCTGATAGAGAAAGAGGCCGATCGAGCACCTATGCGAAATGAAAAGTGGTAGATGATGCAGGGAGAAGACATACGAAAAGTAAACCCAGCTGGGCACCTCAGCTCCGCCCTTTTCCGTCAGATACGCGGGGTCGTACAGGAACAACGTCAGGAAATTGAGAAACACAATTGACAACCCCAAGAGAGTTATCTTGAAAAAAAGATAGGTCAACTCCCTAACAGAAAAAGACACTCCCTACCGTGTTGGGGGCGACAGAGAGAGGCCAGAACGTGACGAACCACGTCCAGAAAGGATTCAAAACATATTTGGACGTTACAGATCTAAAAAGCGCGAAAAATTCAAGGATTACTGCAAGTCGACGAGCGAAAAGGGAACACAAACTTGTCTACACCTTTATATGCATATTTATGTAGGTTTTGTAGGGCTTGCTGGGGGATGTAGCCCATTCTACGTGGTGGTACAGAGGAAAGCGCGAGTTCCTTTGGCCCTGTTTACCGGCCTTTCCGCTTTTCGACGTCATATCTCACGCACGGGTGTCGGCCCGTTGTACCGTTTACCCCTATCTGTCTTGTTCCTGCTGCAGGTCATCAAGGGAGTCGACAACGATGCAAGTAACATGGGCAAATATTGTAGCACAGATGTATTTGACAATCGCGAAGATATCAGTAGAGGCTGTAGATTTTCCATCTCAAGTGTTTGACTTTCTTGGTTCAATTCTCTCCCTTAGGAGGAGGAGGAGGACTGATGATGTATAACAATAGCAGGACTGTCTGTGAAATGTGGAGAAGTACTATCAGAAAGCCCTTGCCTCAAAATCTCGCCGTGAAAGCCTTGAAGATACTGTCCAAGTCACATTCAGTTTTGATGGTGAATGGATCAACAAGATTCCCACTGCCCGAACTACGAGGGATGGTGGGCCGGTAGCCTGAAAAAAAAAATCTCTATGTCACTGTGCCCGTCGCAGATTGACTCGCGGGAACGGGATATAGCAGATGCTGGCTGGCTTGAAGTGAATCGTGATTCGTCCAAAGATCTTGGAGGATGCCTCTCACCCAATGTTTTGTAACGGGTATTACGGAGAGTCCTGAGCTGTCCTGAGATGAGGTCCGTGATACTGGATGCATGGAAGAAATGATCCCCTGAAGTGGATCTTATTCGGGTCAGAGGAGGCCGACGCCTTTTGGTCTTCCTGAGTGTCGAAATCTGGTGTGCTGCCCAGACGCTGCCCAGGCGCCCACTGACGGCCACCGCCAGTGTTTTCGACCTTGCCCGCTGAGTATTTGGCAAATCGACTTGAGTCCGAGCCCCAGTTCAGCACAGAGTCAGCCATTGCTGCGTGAGGCGTCCATATTTCGTGTTACTGAATCATTTCTGGCGCGCAAGGACGTGGTTCAAGAGCAAGACGGACTTGGCTGGCCGACGGATCACCCGCGAATACCCATGCAGACCGCCGCAGTCGTCGATTTGTTCCCATGTCCAGATTACTACGTGCGTTCACAGCTCTGTTATAGGTAGCGGACTCCTTGGTCCCAGGCGCAATGGCTATCTTCTGGAGGCAATTTGCTGCGTTGTTCTGGAAGAATTGGATCGTGCTGTCGAAGCATCCTTTTGTGAGCCATCATCCTGCAGTATCGCAAAAATTACTTACCATCCTCGACAGCTTAATGTGCTCCGTTGTTTTCTCTTCCCGGTCGCGTACGGCGTGTTTTTGGCTGTAGCCAAGCGGTTTCTGTGAGTGGTTGGCTGGTGGGGTTATCCTTGAGACCTAATGCATTCTGCAGACTCAAGCCTAACAACGTGAGTCTTGGATTTGGCTGGCTTTATCAAACTCACGCCGACCTCGCGTTAGTATGGAATCGGCAATCCCATCCCCGTCTACTCGCTGCAGCAGCAGTTTCAAGACGCGGGAACCTTGGTGTGGGCCGATGCCACAGACGGGAACAGCCAACCTTCTCCAAAGGACATTATGGATCGGGTGATGAGCGGTTTCTCGCAGTCTCAGATATCCGCGGTGAAACAGGCTTCTTCGGGCACTCAGCTGCCCTTTGAATGCCCTCAGAACTTCAACGGATTTTCAGAGTGCTATGCCGGAGTCGTGTTCTACGATATACCTGCAAGCGCGACGGCGCCTGTCAACTATACGATTCTCGCGGACTCTGGCCTCTTTCACATCGACGTGGTTCGCCACAACAGCGACTTTGAGACGAGGGTACTGCCGCTCCAGTGGGCTGTGGACCAAGTGCGTGTTTTGCATGCCAAATGATCAACGTCTCACACTTTGCAGGCCATCATAGAGCTACGGACGGGTGCCACGGTCCCCACCCCGCTCGAGTGGCCGTTCACGAACGAGACAAACGAAGAGCAGGACAAGCGGACGCGGCTAAGCTTCATCCGCGGTATTCGAGAGCTACTGGTCATCGCCTTCTTCATATGTTTCATCGGCATATCGTACCAGCTTCCCGGCGCGGTAGCTGGCGAGCGTGCCAACCAAGTGACTCCGCACATGAAGGCCATGGGTCTGCTCGACTCCGCGCGCATCACGTCCTGGCACCTGAGCTACAGTCTCGTCTACCTCCCCGCCTGGATCATCGTCGCGCTCATCTGGCGCTCCCAGATATGGGTGCTCACCAACGTCCTGCTAATCCTCATCGTGCACATCCTCCTCGGCCTGACGCTCGCCAGCTGGTCCTTCTTCCTCGCCGCGCCGTTCGGCAAGAGCCCGCAGCTCGCGGCTGTGTCCTCGACGTTCCTGGCCATCTTGTTCGCCATCGTCGCGCTGATCCTCAAACAAAGTATGTTCCCTTCCCGCGCATCTGCCAGAGCTGTACTTATTCTCAATTCAGTCCCCACCGGCGGCGCGTTCATCTTCACGATCATCTTTCCCCCAGGCTTCTACATCTTCGCGAACCGCGCGATCAGCGGATACGAAAACCACAGTTTCCCCACGAACGCGCTGAAAGGCGACCCCGACAACAACCTCCAGCTTCTCGCGATAATCATCGCTGGCATAGTATGTGCTGCGCCTTCCCAACAATGCCAGTCTCAATCATCCCATTTTAGATCGATGTGTTCCTATGGCCTTACTTGGGAATCCTCCTCGAACGACGGCTATACGATCCCAGGGAGCCATCGACTTCACGGTCCTGGAAATGCTGGGGCCGCCGCAAGCGTGATACTCTTGCCATCCCTCCGGACGTCGCGGTCTCTATTCAAGGGCTCGGCAAGACATTCAACACGTCCATGTTCAATCGCAAGGGCGGGAACGTCACTGCGGTGTCTGATCTCACTCTCGACGTGCCCCGGCTCGGTATTTTTGTCCTCCTCGGATCCAACGGGTCAGCCATCCTTCCCCATGTCGAAAATCACTGCTGACTGCATTCGTATCTAGAGCCGGCAAATCCACGACACTGTCCATTGTCGGCGGACTTACGGGCCGTTCGCGGGGCAGCGTCGTCTTTGAGGGCGGCGCGCCGAAGCCACCCCGGGGGACGCTCGGGATCGTCCCGCAGAAGAACGTCCTGATCCCGGAGCTCTCGTGCCTCCAGTCGCTCCGCGTGTGGCGCGCCGTGAAGTGGTCGCGCCATTCCGTCGTGGATGAGGACCTGGAGCAGCTGCTCCGCGACTGCGACCTGCACACGAAGATCCACGCGAACGCGAGCACGCTATCAGGTGGGCAGAAGAGGAAGCTGCAGCTTGCAATTGGGCTCGTTGGGGGGTCGAAGAGTACGTTCATTTCCACGAGTTGCTGGTGCTGGGCTGATTTCTGGTGTAGTTGTGCTGGTCGATGAGGTGTGTCTGATTTGGCGGCGATTCAGGTGGCGATTTATTCTGTTGCTCGCAGTGTACCTCGGGTGTAGATCCCTTGTCGCGTCGCGCTCTATGGCGAACACTAATCTCGGTCCGACAAGAGCGCACGGTACTTCATCCGCATCGTCCCAGTACACAGTGACTAATCCTTCCCTCAGATTATCTTTACCAGTCATTTCCTTGACGAAGTTCGTGGTTCGCCTGTCTGCAATAATCATCTGACTTCTAGATCGTTTGTTTAGGCGGACTTGTTGGCCGACAACATTGCTATTCTGGCGGCACCAGGAAAACTAGTGGCCGCAGGATCGCCGGTTGCCCTGAAACGAGACCTCGGCGAGGGCTACACCGTCCAGGTCTCGCTCCCCCTTTCCGATAGCTTGGAAAAGACGGGCCCGCCCGCCGAGCTGCTCCAGCACATCCGGACGCTTGCTCCTCAAACGCACATGTCGCAGGCATCGCCGCACCAGCCGTTGTACCACCTCAAATCCAAGGACACTGTGGTCGTGGATAAGGTCTTGCATCTACTTGAGAGCGAGATGGAAAAGTATAGCATCGCGTCGTACGACGTATTGGGCACATCAATCGAGGAAATCTTCCTTGAGCTGATGCGGAAGGAGGATCTGGGGGATGCCGAGACTGAGGGAGAGAAGAGCTCCAGCTCGGCCTCCATCGAAGAAGCAAAACCCCTCGCGCTCGATCTTGCAACGGGTCGCGCGACCTCACCCTTCCAGCAAGCTTTGACCATCTTCCGCAAGCGAACGATCATCTTCCGCCGCAGCTGGCTTACCCCCCTCTTGGCCGTCGTTATCGCCATCGCGGGCTCGACCATTCCCCTCGTCTTCCTCTCAGGACGGTCGCAGTCCTGCGTCAAGACATTAGACATCCCAGGGACGGACATATTCCTGTTCCCCCCGACGTCCCCACTTCTTGCCTTCTATCAAGGGCCACAATCGCGCGTTTTGGACTCTCCCCCTGGCATCATCAATAGCCTAGGTAATATCACCGCCCTGACCAGCCAGGCCAACCTCACCGCTTTGACCAACTCCACGAATCTGGGCAACACGACCGCGTTGCAGCCCTTCAGTATCTTGGATGTCCCCGATAACGCTACGTTTGTGTCCACGATCAAGGAGAACTTCCTTAATATCACGACCGGCGGTGTATCTTTTGACGCTGCGTCGGGAGACACTCTGGTCGCGTGGGAGGCTTCAGCTCCGGGCTTGCTCGGGCCCACTATGCTCAATCTCGCCAGTAACATTTTGTTGAACCATGCACTTAATACCTCTGGCCGAGCGAGCGGGATACCTTCGCTCATCCTGGCCAGTTATGAGACTTTCCCACCAGTGGATGGTACGACCTTACTCCTCTTTCCCCCCCTTTCTTGGCTAAGATACTCGCATAGCTGGAACACTTGTTGCATTGAAGTGGATCGCCTTCTTTTCGGCGGTTATGGTATGCTCTTTGCCGCGTTCCTGTACTTTGTATCATGCTTACTGTTCCTTGCAGTCGGTGTTCCCGGCCTTCTTTGCGCTCTACGTGTCGAAGGAGCGCCGCTCGTCCGTGCAAGCCATGCAATTCAGCAACGGTCTGCACAACCCGATCGGCCTCTGGCTGGGACATCTCGCTTTTGACAGCATTTTCACCGTCATCATGGCCACCATCGTCATCATAATCTTTGCCGCAGCCTCTAATCAGTTCCACGGGCTGGGATTCTTCGTATGTGGGATAGCTGCAGAGTACCTGCTACAATACTGAGCTTGAGATATTTGCAGTGGCTGGTTATGGTGCTATACGGAATTGCCGGGACCCTGTTCGCCTATGGCGCCTCGTTAGTGGTTTCCTCCCCGCTCGCCGCGTTTGCGGCTGTTGCTGGCTACCAGATCGTTATGTTCCTGGTATGTTCTCTGTTGGATTCGAAGAGCTCCCTCATCGATCTTGTCCACAGCTGTACATCGCCGGTTACCTGCTCATCCTCACTTACGCGAAGACCTCGGATGCGAATAGATTAATCACTATTATCCACTTCACACTCTCCATACTCTCTCCTGTCGCCAGTGTGGTAAGTAAATCCCAAGACATCTCGATTCGCTGCTCACCAATTGGAATTGCAGACAAGAGCGGGCTTGGTATCTGTCAATCTGTTCTCACTTCTCTGCAACGGCACCTCGACGTCACTGTCGCCGTCGTGGATGGGCTCGATAATGCGTTATGGCGGTCCCATCGCGTATCTCATCATCTACTCCTTGGTGCTTCTCGCCATCCTCGTCTGGGTCGATTCTGGCTCCGTCTTGCCCCAAAGATTCCGGAAACGCACCAAGGTTCATGCGTCGGAAAATGAGCGACCTGTCAAGGAGGACGTCGCGTTGGAAGGTCGTTCTGCGGCACAGTCGGACGACCCGCTGCGGGTGCTCAACGTCACCAAAACCTTTGGCTCGAATAAAGTCGTCGACGACGTCAGCTTTGGAGTGTCTCGGGACACGATCTTTTGCTTGCTCGGTCCTAATGGTGCGGGCAAGACCACGACATTCAATGTCATCCGTGAGTTCTCTTGTATCGCTCTCCATCTTGTTCGCTGATTTGTTTCGCAGGCGGCGACGTAATTCCTGAGTTTGGGGATGTTCTGATTCAAGGAACGTCCGTGATAAACCACCCGCGCAAGGCTCGCATATCTCTCGGTGTCTGCCCGCAGTTCTCCGCCATCGACGCGCAGCTGTCCGTTCGTGAACACCTTATAATCTACGGGCGACTCAAGGGCCTCCGTTCCGAGGAGCTAAATACCAGCGTTGAGTCCCTGATGCTGGCGACCGGATTGCATGTATATGCCGATCGGTTGGCGAGCAAGCTTTCTGGGGGCAATCAGAGGAAACTCTCCCTTGCCATTGCGTTGATGGGCAATCCAGCGGTGGTGCTCATCGATGAGTTCTCCACCGGTATCGATGCTAAGAAGAAGAGAGAAATGTGGCGGACGCTGAGAGCGGTGGCGATGGGGAAAGTGTTCGTCATAACTACGCACGCCATGGAGGAGGCTAGCGCGCTGGCAAACAAGGTCGGCATCCTGGCCGTCCGGTTACTCGCCATCGGCACGACCGCGGAGCTCTCTGCGCGGTACGCGACCTACGAGGTCCACTTTACGTGCCGTACGCGCGAGGATGTCACCAAAGCACAGACGCTCATGGCGACCATCCCTGGCGCGCGGATGGCAGACGACGTGGCGACCCGCTTCGAAGTGCCGATCGAAAAGGACAACGGTATGTCCCTGGCGAAGCTCTTCCATCTCCTGTCGGAGCAGAGCGACTTCGCGGAATATACGGTGGAGAAGGCGACGTTGGAGAGCGTGTTTTTGAAAGTGATTAGAGAAAACAATGTACAAGAGGAGGATAGGGAGACGCATGGGCGGCGGAGGCGGTGGTTGCCCTGGGGTCGGTGAAAGTTTTGTGGACACTAGACGTATAGATTTATGGACGTATGTATTTGCTTATTCTTGTACTTGATGAAGGATTCTTCCTGAGCGCGAGCGTCGGCTCCAACGGAGTTCCCTTCTTCATCTGAAGAGTTTGAGCTTCTCAAGCCATCCTGGCGTTTCTCCCAGCGAGTCAAGTATCTGGCAAGGATCTGAACTGTGATTGACAACCAGCAATGCCTGCGCACGTCCTGAAGCTGGGAAGATGCTCTAAGCCAAAGAAATACATACATTGTTTTCCGCCCCATATTATTGATACGTTACATATTCCGGACCTCTGTAGCGTGCCGGAGAACAGAAAAAATCTAATCATCGTCCGAGCCAGAACCAGAGCCTGCCTCGCCATCCTCATCATCTAAAAACCGAATCAGCGGCCGAAGCAGTCGGGCAATGGAAAAGTGCGTACCACTGGCAACGTCGTCCTGAGAAATCGTTGCCTGCGCCTGCGCCTTGCGGATGAGCGCGCGGATTTCCGTGTCATCTGCGGAAAGGAGGTCGAGTACGGTCTCCCCATTCTTGTCCTTTATGCTGCAGTACGCGTTCAATCAAGCAATCGATGGCGTTCCCGCGACGAATGAACCTTGTATCGGCCCCCGCTTCTAGCAGGCTGTCTACAATGTGTAACCGCAATTCCGGACCTTCTAGACGCACTGCGAGGTGCAGAGGCGTAGCCTTCTCTGTGCGATTTATCGGGTCAACATCGCACTCCTCGTGCGACAGGATGTGCTCCAAGACATCAGTGGATCCATTCGACACTCTACCGTACGGTCAGCTTCACCGAAAGGTAGTTTAGAATCCTCGCACGCGTTGTGAAGAGCTGGAATCGTCGGTCAAATCACAGTTGACCCTGAAGCTTAGAACAGACCTGTATTGCCTAAACTGCGAACGCAGCATTATTCCAGACATACTGAGCACAGTAAGGGCTGTACTGACCCGTCTTGAAAGTTGATATCGAATCCGCCCTGCTCAAAGATCTCCAGGAGCATCTCCTCGTTGTCTGCCCGCGCTGCGAAAAGCAGTCGCTCATCTGTCCACAGTAAAGTTTGAGGATGCTGCCAGGAAGGGGGATATAGACACACTATTGCTGGCGCCCTGGTCGGATTCCATCGAGACGCGAAGCTAGGGATATGAAGGTCGGAAGCAAGGTAAATGGCTATCAACAAAACCAGGCTTGCTCCGTACCACCACAATCTATCGGTTTGCTCTCTATCTGGACCCCTCTTCAATGGAAACTGAGGCTACGGTACACCTGGCGGATAGTCTATAAACGATCTCTGAATGCGGCCTTAGACGGAGGACGACCAGTACGAACTCATCGCGCAAGGGCCTGCGTCGACAGTTTCACGGACTTGGTCAGCTTTTGGGGGTCAAGAGCCGCAATGGGTTGTCGCAAAGTCTGCTCCAGTTCGGAAAAAGTTCTCCAAAGAGCCGCATGATATCGTCAAGGAACTGAGGATACTGTCGAAACTCTCGCATGTAAACGTGAGTTGACTGTGTCTAGACGGAGTGAACGTCGTTCGGCGGCATGAGGAACTCAAGAACTTGCTATGTGACCGAGGCCTGAAGGGCCGAGCGCGAGCGTGGTGGTGGTTAGGTGCACTCGGGAGTCGGGAAATCATAGTCGGTTTGGGGTGCGCCAGGTGGCGCCCCGAAGGAACTCAAGACGATTTCCCTGCTGCTCTTACTGGATATTGACTATTTCAAAAAGATTATCCCCGTGCTTTCGCATTTCAAGGACCCGACCGCGTCCATGTTAACAATCTACCTCCCATATATCCCCTTCTCCCTCGCGCAACTCCTGACCGCCCCCTCCTTCTCCCCGTTCTCATCTCCCGCGTTGCCCCATCATGTCTCCGACCCTATACAAGAAAAGCACATGTCGATCCTCGCCAAATCCATCGCCTTCCAGACTCTCCGCGCCCTGGCCTACCTCCACGACCCCGCGCGCCAAATCGCCCACCGCGACCTCAAGCCCGCGAACATCCTACTCACGCCGGAAGGGCGCGTCGTGCTCATCGACTTTGGCATCGCATGGGACGCCGCCGCGACGGGAGACAAGGGCGACCTGTGGCCCGAGGACGCGGCGCACAAGTACTTCGAGGTCTGCACTGGGTGAATACCGCGCTCCTCCCTGCAAAATTCGTATACGACGCTGACGCCCACTGCAGCGCGTATCGCGCCCCGGAGCTCCTGTTCGGCGCGCGCGCGTACGACGCGGCCGCGATCGACATGTGGAGCTTCGGCACCGTGTTCGCGGAGATGTTCTCTACATTGCGGCTGTACAGCGACGACGATGATGACGACGAGGAGGAGGAGCCGGTGTACAGCGCACGCGCGGGCGACCCGCCGTTCGTCGTCCCGCCGCGGCTGCATGTAGGCCAGCCCGAGACGCGGTGGTACAGAGACACGCTGTTCAACGGCCGGCGGGGCGAGATCGGGCTCGCGTGGAGCATCTTCAAGATCCGCGGGACACCCACCCCCGAGACGTGGCCTGTGAGTCCCTGCGCCCATTCATGTATACACCCGCCGCTTATCTGACACGGCGCCACAGACCTTCCACACCCTCCCCGGCGCGTCGAGCGTGGACTTCACCGTCGTGCCCCCGGTGCCGCTGGCCTCGTTTCTGCCGAACGTCCCGCCGTCCGAATCGGCGACAGTGCTGGATCTGCTGGAGCGGTTCCTCGTGTATCCGGAGGCGCAGCGGCTGCGCGCGGGTGACGCGCTGAAGCACGCGTGGCTCGCTGGGCAGATCCTGCTACCGCGCGGGTATGAGGACGGTGACGATCGGGTGGTGTTCCGGCTGGGAGAGGACGAGTTGGGGGATGTTTTGGGGCGGGTGTTGGCTTTGTAGATCCACAATGCCAATGTGGGATCTGTTTCCCTCAATCCTCAATAAATCCAGGGATTCATTATCGAAAGCCTCCATGCGATCCCATGTAAAGACGCGATGTCTGCAAACTCCAGTCTACACGGCGTGTCTTTTATTAGTTCTTTGTACATACCGCGCGCCTCCGGCGTCGCGGATGTCTCCATAGCAAATCAGCGTCGACGTAGCAAATCAGCGACGTCAGCCGATCTGCAGAACCGTGGCGGGCCAACGATCTATTCATAATTCAGAGACTCAACGCGTCTACGATTGCCATTGCTTGGGCGGTCGCTCCAGCGATTGTTTGGACTGTACAGGGTATCCGTGTATTCATCCTAGGAGGCGGAGGCTTTATACAAAAGAGATAGATCAAATGAGAGTGAGAGTACATCCGAACGTCCAGCGATGGTGATATGACGAGTGAAAGCAAAACGGGAGGCACAAAGGACCGGTATAGGTAGGGGTGTCCGCAACCAACGATGTCCAAGCAAAAAAAGGGGACCTAATGAGCCGGATTGCAGTCGCTGTGCTGTCGAACGGTCAGAATTCACGCTGAGCTGTATAACTGGATGGTACACACCTCAACGCAGTACAGAGAGACGGTCTCATGAGACTGGCTTGAACTGCACATTCCCCTCCTTGTCAACGACAACCTTCCCGCGCGCCTGCAGCCACGGTGGCGGGGCCTCCATCATCTCCGGGGACGCCGGTCTCTGCTTTCGTGACCGCTTCTTAGTGCCAGCAGCTGCTTGCGGCCCCGCATCTTGCGAGAGCACCTTTGATTTGCTCGGTATGCAGCCCATAGTTATCTGAATATCTGGGCCCTTCAGTACGGTTTCAGCGGGCGGGCGCAGGGACGTACCACGTAGATGGAAGACGAAAGCAGAGTTAGTTTATTTGGATCCTCGCGCGGCTCCACCAGCTGGTCAGCCTGTTGCGATATGCCTGGCTTGCAATCAATTGTTTTGATACCCTGGAGGGCGCCGTATTGATAGCGACAATAAACCCGTAAGATCGTGGACAAGACGAGACGCTTCCTCATTTGCTAGAACCGTTTTCAATTTGCTGAGTGCCGCCATAGGAGTTGAGCTTCAGGAACCACAGCGATGCTGGCAATGAATCAAGATTGTTGCGCGTAGAGACTGAGTCCAGACCCCGCCCACAGCGAATCAGAGGAGCCAGTGCCGAAAATCAGGGTCTAGACCGTGTCCCTAGCGAATCGGCGTAGACTCCGGGGCAAGCTCAATTTGTCCACCAATATAAGCACGGACATTCTTCAGCGAACCACAGGTCTGCGATTTGGAGGATGTCCGCGCATATTGAAGACGGGGCTGAAGCATTCGCTGAGGAATGGGATGAAGTGGTGACCAAAAAGGAAGGAGATCAAAAGGAGATGCTGATTTGAGTGAACGCGGTCACATGATGATTGGCTGTCAAACAGCGGTCCAAGCAAAGTCCAATGGGTACAGCTACACAGGCGTCTTAACGGGATAGGTACATATTAACAGGCGCTTCAAGCCCATTGCGCGCTGGCTTCTTCAATTCTCGAGAATTGACACTCTGTAAGCACACGGTTAGATGAGACTGGGCGACGAAGCGCGACTCACTCCACAACGGCCAGGTACTCAGCCGCCGCCGCATGGCGTTGATTGCGGTGTCAAATACCTCCACGAGAGCCCTCTCTGCGGCCGACGGGACGTCGTGGCCGCGTGCCCGCCTGGCAGCGCGGAGGGCCGCGATCTCGTCCACAGCAACGGAGCATGCGGTAGCGCAAATCGTCTGTAGACAACAAGTTTAGTAAGGATGGGAGAGCAGGAGCTCAAAGTGCAAACCGAGAAAATGGGGTGCACGAAGGCGGACTCGAGCAGGTCAGCCTCTGCGGTGAGCTCGAGGATCGTTTTCGCGGCAACGAGACACTTTTGCTTCGATTTCGGGCTCGTGTGCGCGAATATACCATGCAGCTGGATCGTGGCGGCATGTACCATGGCGCGCCCGACGATGCGCGTACGGCGCTCACTCAAAGTCTGCGGGGCGGGGTTCGGAAGAGCCATCTTGTGCTGGAACTTGTTTATGCGATCATCCAGCGACGCGAATGAGCTCTGGAGCAGTTCCGACTCTGGTCTGAACCATCAGCCCTGAGAATAAATGAGGGGAAAACGGTACCTGGCTGCCAGTGAACCACAAGGCAATTGGCTCGCTCCCAGAGCACCGCCGCTTTGGCTACGATGGTCTTGGGGGACATCGGGGTATTGGGAGGTTCCGTGCCCTCGAGGAATTGCGACACGGTGGAGAGCGGACCGTCTGGGTTCTAAACCACTGTCAATGAAAATAAAAGAGCAAGATGTTCACATTTCCACCCACCTCCGGCCACGGGAACCGGAGCGTCTCGTCCGTGTCCTGCATGTCAGGATACGTAGCCAACACAACGGCCCAAGACCTGTCGAGGACCAACGTCGTCCAGAAGGCATCCCTGCGTTCCCCCTCATTTATTGCCTCTGCGTCAGGCCGCACGGTGGCCGCAGACGGGCGGAGCACCCCGGCGCTGACAACGAGGGACACAGCTGCGGCCGTGTGGTACCGCGCTTCCAAAAATCTGCCGGAGGAGTAGAGATAGTTGGAGAGAAGAATCTCGGCCTGCAGAGCGTGTATAGATCGTCGGGGGTGTATCCCAGAGAGGGACACGGGCAGCGAAGATAGTGCCCGCGACAAAAACTTCTTCTCGTGCTCTCTCAAGGGAGGGGCATCGCTTAGTGCGATCCCGACGAGGTACACTGCGGACAATAAAGCCGGCGTCGGTCTTGAGGGATGACCTATTGGGTGGGATAGCAGCGCTTCGCGGCGGAAGCGGGAGGTGTCGAGGAAGAATCCCCAGTCGGAAGCATAGGGGATGAAGACGTCGAGGCTGGATGATTCCCGTCAGATTGAGGCGGCTTCTGCAACGGAGATGAACGTACAGGATTTGGATCATATCAGCTGGAGGCTCGGGAGAGTTCCACCAGGCATCAGGGCCGGATGGACTCGGGGCTGCGGTGAATATAAGAAACTGACGGTGCGGATCGAGGTATACACACATCCACGGGTCGGGGACTCGAGAACTTGAGCCAAAGGGGGCATATGAGATCGGCGCTGCGGCTGTTTGTACGGATGAGAGAGAAATACGGATCCACCAGCAGCCGTCGCGGGGTGCTCCAGCTCGTAAATGCGGCTTTCGATGCGACTGATGTCCTCCTCCAAAATCTCGACTCTCGAGCGGCCCTGGTCAACATATTCGCAGTCTTCAGTTCGATCTGAGCGCACGCAAGGGCCGCAAACGGGCCGTCTGCAGATACATCATTCAGAAGAAGGTATATTCGATTGGGAACTTGACGGACTGTCCGTCGCAGCGCTTTATAGTTGCTGTGGTCAGCCACGGCGTTCGTGGGTAGAGATTAAACAACTTACCATCTTTCGTCGCCGACAATCAAAGCACGCTTGGCCTCTTTGAAGATCGGAGTCATTGGTATTATTAGCAGAGCGTGTGCGAGAAGGGCCGGACATGGAGAGCGTGGGTGGGCAAGCACAGAGACACAACAACAGAGCGAAGTATATTTATCGTTGGGTTGAATACGCGCAGTGCTTATATATCGCCTGGAACAGGTACGCGCGTCGAGTGCTTCATAATGCGCGTTGCTGAATTGCCGATTAGATTCTCAAGGCGATCCGGATAGACCCCCGAGAGCATCTGAGAGGATCTGCAGGGCGAAGGGAAGAGGTAGCGATGGGCCGTAAAAGGTACTGCCATGATGGCGCTTGAAAGGCACGTCCTATTAAGCGATTACGATGGTGAGCTTTCGTCACGGCAGACAAAAAGCCTTTGCTCTCTCTTCTTTGAACTTGAAAGGCACTGCCATAATGGCGGTTGAAAGGCACGTCCTATCAAGCGATCATGATGGTGAGCTTTCGTCACAGCAGAGAAAAAGCCTTTGTTCTCTCTTCTTTGGACTTGTATTTTGAGGACTCCATGGCAGTTGTTTGAACGGCAACATTCTATACCTACGCCGAATACCTAAGGGTTTGAGCAGGGGATTCAATAAAGAACGAGGTGCCGGTAAATTGGACCTTTTGGTGGATGTTGATCCCAATGCTATAAATGGAATGCCGGGAGACCGCCTTCGTCCTCTGGTACCCAACGGCGAGTGCACGATGCGTCGATCTTGAGCTCGGTCAATTCTTCAGGCCGCTTGGTCGTCAAGTCCCCCCGGGGCTGCAGAAGCGCAGATATTATAATACGCAGCTAAGAACGCAACGCAAACTACTGACATTGAGGTGACAATTGGCCTTGCTTGAGCTCAATTCTTGTCCGCTTGCCTTCGGAAGTCGCGGAAATTGAACCGGTAGACAATTAGCTCAACAAGAATGAGAAAAATTGAGGAGATTGGGATGGATATTCAAGTCCCTTTCCGAGGTTATTAGTCGACGGTATTTCGAATTCCTTGATATTTTGAAACCTGGACTCGCGATCGTGTTCCATGGCGAGCCTCTAGGTATGCCAATAGGAAGATATTGTTTCACACTGCGCTGTCCGTAAGTATCTAACGACCAAGAATTCTGCAGGGCCCGGGGCAACGAGGTGGCAAGAAAAGCTTAAACTGATTTCCGAGTCTCGGCTTGGACTGCGAGCGCCGAGAGCCCGGCGACGGTGACTCTTCGACTTGACGTGCGGAGTTGGTGTGGATATGGTGCGCTGACGCGGGGACGGAGCTGGGGACGCCGGGATGGCTCGGGATGGTAGTAGTACGCAAGCGAGTCACAGTCACAGTCACCGCACCACACAATCATGTGACCGCGGGCGAGTCGCCAAAAAAAATCCTGGACCTCTGCCGTTCCTTGGCCGTTCCACCACGACCTTGCAAAATCCATATCTTTGCTAACCTTGCTTGTCCACCGTTCCGACCTTGTTCTCCTTCTTTTGGATCCCACAAACCTAGTCAAGGCTCGACTCAGCTACCTCACTTGACCTCCACGCTTCGGGCCTGTTACGTTCGTGGAAGATGGAATCGCCATTATTTCTCGTTGTACGACGTCGTTTTGACGCCGTGCAGGCTCACAAGGAACTTGTTGAACGCCCCTTCAGAGTTGGGTGCGGCGCCCTTCGGTCTTTCGATGCTTTCGCCCGCATCCGTAGTTTTGGGGCAGACATCACAGATGTGCCAGTGAATGCGGCGCAGGATAGAAACGTATTACAACACATTATTCACGGATGAAAATGATACAGTATTCAAAGTGAGAAGCTACGAAGTAAAGGGACCATTCTGGCTTCAGATGGAGCTAGCACAGATCGACCTGGAGGAGTACTCGACCTGAGTTTGCACGTCGATTCGTAACTCCTAGTAGATTGGAAGACGATGTTGGGGTCAGTCTGATCAGGATCTGTGTAAAATGGGCAGCTACCGTGGGGAATTTGACCGACGGGAGGCTGCGGCGTCCCATGAGCAACCCAGGTTTTCTTGCGTCACAAGAACACTCTGTTTGTCGAGGAAATATGCTTTTTCGTGTGTTCAAACTGCAATGCCTGGGGTCAGTAGAGAGGAAGCAGAAAAGGCACGAAGTCGCACGTTATGAATAATGAATTAGAATAGACTGGAATATATTCATGAGCGACGATGATGGACGACGCTCGAAAACCTACGTTTGCCGATGACAACATACAGCCCCAAGAATATCAAATTCTGAGGAATAAGAACCCACTTCACAGAAAGACGTCGGCATTGGACTAAATGGAGGGGAAGAATGGTATGCTCACACAAAACATCGACAAGACGGTGCCAACGCTACATGGATCTATTTAGCTCTGCAGCGCAGATGATTTAAGTGGTGGGCCGCTCACCATGTCAGAGAGCCTGGAAGCCCGGAAGGAGTCAAAGGTGCGGAAGAATTCATACGCAGTTCAACAACGAACCGGACTCGAGACCGTACAGGATTAGCTTGTCGAGAATGTGGTTCAAACTGTGTCGTTATTAGTCCAGCGGCGATCGACACAGCACCAATTGATACTGACCGCCCCTCCTCTGTTCGACTTGAACGAAATAGATACACGAGCAGGCCAGCGATAAGGATATCAACAGCGGAAGACACCGCCAATCCAAGTGTGAAGATCCACTTGACATAAATCAGTCGTGAGATGAAAGAGCAATATAATTGGAAAGATTTACGCGCGCATGCAGCTTGAGTAGTGCGAAGCTTTGATATTCAAACCTACAAAGACATTAGTACGCAAGAGATAGTATCAGCAACGAAATATAGACATTCTAGACGTTGTAACTGTTTAACGTGTTGAGTTGGTGCGCATCTCATACAGGATGCAAGGCACAAACCAATCGCACAAGCTGATTTTCATATGGCAAAGTTAGTACTGCATCAACTGGTTTCGCCTCTCTCACCAAGACGGAAACATGTGAGCGCAATCTAAATAGTGCGTGTGATCCACTCCATAGAGGAAGAGAAACAATCCACACGCACCACCGGAGCGGTCATGTACCAATTTCGGTTGCTAAGCAGGAAAATCCGGTGAATCAAGAAACTGCGAAGGAGTAAGAAGCCGTCCGCGCTTGCAGGATTTCAACTCGCCCGTGGACCAGCACTGTGATGAAAGCCTGAAGCCCCCGTATGCTGAGTGAGCTTATCAGATTGAGGACGCTACCACACTCACCGTCAAAAGTACAGTGAGCTGCGTCGATCTGGTCAGAGGGAAAATAATGGGAACCAGCATACTCACTGCCATAGTCCTGACAGTGATGAGCTTTCGTTTAATCCACGAGAAGAGCTGGCGTACCAAGGAATGTGGTCGATTCTGTCTGCCACTCCATAATTCCCGATGAAGTAGAACCACAATCCGCCCCAAATTACTCCAGTGTGTGCATTGTCCAAGAGCCTGCAAACGCGGATTATTTGCGACTCTGCCATCGGGCGGATACCCTACCAGACCCCGAAAACCTGTGGCCCGATCAGAAATTTTATAACGGAGTGTCATGCAGCCCACCAGTGCTTTTATCCGAATGGGATCTTTTCCATAAGATCTATAGTAAGACACTGTCTGGAGATTCGAGAACCCAGCGAGCCTGGAAGCGGTGTGAGGCAACAGGCGCATACGCCGGAAGAGACACAGACAGCGAAGTAAACAGAGCCCCGACGAGTAGCGCACCAAACGTTGTCGGAATATCGGGTACAGACATTGGGCGGCGCAAAGCCGATGGGCTAGGCATATATATGTATGATTCGGCGTTAGATTCCTCCTTTCAGCTTGTTTACGTCGAAACATACTAGTCTCCACCGTCTGAAAGAGGAAGCTCCGCGGCCGTGCACCTGACTTGCCCGAAGATCAAATTTGGGGAAGGCGGGGAAGATATCAGCTATGGCTACGATCAGGTGATTCAGGTAGATAGCGCAATATTGAATGACGGAGGATGAATGGCCCGAAGCTTTTGCCGCGCGCAAAACGATTGGAGATGAACTTGTGTAGAAACGTAAAAGGGAGATGGGGGAGTCCGATTGCGGTGAAATGTTTTGCAAGCTCGAGCGTTGTGAATTCGGCTGACAAGGCGACAGAGATGGTGGCTGTTGATGCTGTTGATGCTGGGGATTATGGGGATTAATAAAATGTCCGGAGGCCAGGCACGATTTCAAATTGAATGGAGGTGAAAGATGGGCCACACGGACCGTGACAAAAATCAGAAAACCCCGGAAGACCGCCAACTTGAAGTAAAAGGTGCGGCAAGGGCTGGGATTGTGTGTCGCTACAGGCAGCCGGCTCGCTCGAAATTGTCGTCGCATGTATCTGTACTCTGGGAAGTTTCGACGCCATCGGCCACCAGGTAAGCAGACACAGGGCTCGTGATGGATTGTGCGTATGCCAGGGCAGCACCGGTCCTGATTTCCTATCATGTCGAAAGGCATTCAAATGTCAGAGAAGGGAATGGAAGAGGCGATGTCGCCGTGATCTAGACTCTGCCCCAAGACTAGCCCAATTCCAATCTCAACCTTCGTATTTGTTGATGAAATCCCGGTATCCTGAGCGAAGACTCGGGTGGCCACCCCATTGATGTTCCAGGTAACTCGTTGACTTTGGACGTTTCCAAGTTTGACCCGGTTCCAAGATTACTTAACCCGGTTCCCATTTACAAGATACTACGCCGCTCCATCGTGCAATGAAGTTTCGAGGGAACTGTAGAGGGACGTCGGGACGACGCATCTCCGAGTCAGGATGGTTTTGGTTGAGGACAGAAGAGGGTCACACTCGGTGTGATGTCTCGTCACACCTTTCTGGGATGAACGCGGTCAGGTGCCATGACGCGCCGACAAAGGAATGAACATGGACACGAATTACAACATTTGGAATACATAATTTATACAAGGTAGTACGGAGGCGCGGTGTTACGCGGAGCGAGCGCCGACCGACCTGGCTTCGTAATGGACCTGAGTCTGCACGTCAATTCGTAGCTCCTTCCGAATCAAGGAGTGTTAGCGTGGGGTTCAAGGCTAGCATGAGCCAGTTACCGCGGGGTATTTGATTAAAAAACTCCGCCGTTCAGAGAACATGACCGGCTTTGTCTTTCGAGGAAGAATACTTTTCCGCGTGTTCAGACTGTTCTGACTGAGCGCAAGAGAGCAGGATTGGCACGAAATCGCACGTTACGAATAATGAATTAGAATAAACTAAATCGCGTGTGTTTGTGAGCGATACATAACCATGGAGAAAATATGAAAGCCTACGTTTTCCGACGACAAGATAAAACCCGAGGAAGATTAGATTCTGAGGTATGAAAACCCACTGCAGATCGGTAAGTGTCCAATTTCAATTGACGGAAGAATGTATTGCTCACGCAAATCATTGCCATGACCGTTCCAACACTGGACGAATGAATTTTGAGTCTATCAAGGAAGATAGCATGCTGCAATCACCACGTTAACGAACCTGGAAGCAGGGAAAGTCTGAGTTTTTCAACCATCTATGCACTGACAAAGACGAACCAGACTCAAGACCGTACAGGATTAGTTTGTCAAGGACATGGTTGATGCTGCGTCGTTATTGTCAGTTCCATTGGTGGGTTCAAAGCTTCTCATACTTACCCTCCAGCCTCGGTTCGACTCCAGCGAAATAGATAGACCAACAGGGAAGCGATGAGGATATCAACAGCGGAAGATACCGCTAAACCTAAAGTAAAAATACACTTTTCATAGATCAGTCGTGAGGTGAAAGACCAGCGTTGACGCATACGCGAGCACGCAGTTGAAGCATTTCAAAGCTCTGGTAATCGAGCCTGCAAATACTTTATTCCCCGAGAGAGAGAGAGACAGCGATGGAACATACATCCTGAAAGTCGTAACTGTTCGCGTTTGAGTTGATTCGGTCCGCAGATAAGCACCTGAAAAACATACTGGATGCAAAAACTAATTCGAACGGTAAATTTTAGCAAAGCAAGATCCGGTTCACGCTCTCTTACCAAGACGAGAACAGGTTAGCGCAATCTAAACAATCATGTTTGATCCACGCCTCAAAGGAGAGAATATTCTGCACGTACGGCGGGGCCTGTCATGTACCAATTGCGGTGGCTAAGCAAGAAAATCCGATGGATGAGAAAACTGTCAGTTAGTCCAGTGAGAAATTGCCAATGCTCCCTGAGGATTATCGAGCTCACCCGTGAACCAGCACGGTAATCAAGGCCTTGGAGGCAAACTGAGTAAAAGTTTTGAATCGGAAATGGTCAACTCTCACAGTTAAAAGTACAACGAGCTACAACCTTGTGGATAAGAAAAACAATTTTCAGCGGTTGGGTTTACGCACTTGCCATTGGCCTTACACATTGATGAGTTTTCGCTCGATCGATGAGAAGAGCGGGCGTACCATGGAATGTAGTCGATTTTATGCAGCGCGCCGTAGTTCCAGATGAAGTAGTACCACACTCCGGCCCAGATCACTCCGGTATGCGCATTATCCAAGAGCCTGGAAACGTGGATTATTTTTCAACCCAACATCTTGGTTCCGCACACCGTACCAAATTCCAAATACCTGGGACACATAAATTTCAACAGAGGACTACGATTTGTAATGCAACGCACCAATATTTTCACCCGTATGGGATCTTTCCGGTACGATCTATAGTAAAGCACAGTTTGAAGATTAGAGAGCCCCGCGAGCCTGGAAGCAATGTGACCAAAGAGTCTTGCGATGAACCCGGATGACTGACACTGAAGCAAAGAGGGCCCCAGCGAGCAATGCACCAAAGGTTGTCGTGATATCGGGTGGAGACATTAGGATTAGATATGTAGAAGAGAGAAGGTCGCAGACAGCCCGTCGGCGACGTACCGACGGCATATATGTAGGCTTCTGTCTGTTGGTTGAAAGATGTGTTTTCCCACAGTTTCAATGGCAACTTGCCAACGCCGTTTAAACTTTTGGTCACCATCTGCCAGTGTCTGAAACATCCCGTGAGAGGCGCTGTATGCCTTGCGTATAGGAATATCAGACAGAGAATGGTGACGCCGTGGCGTGCGATGTGATTTGGTCATATCGTTCGCAGTGCGGAGGCACTGGACAGACAGCATCAAGAGATGGGGAAGCCAGATCGTGGCGCACGAATTGTTTGAAGTAATCACGCAAGGTAAGTGGAATTGTGGAAGCGGGGATCCGATTGCGCTGGCAATGAGCTATCGTGGAGCGGGTTAGCGCTGGAATGGTGGAAAATCCGGGAAGGCAGGAGCACCAGGAAATTTAGACGCTGGCGGGGTTGAGCGCTCGGAAGCCGGAGTTCGACGGAGACAAGAGTAACTCCAAAAATAGATCTTGCGGTCCCGAATTCCGCATTTACCATCCCGTACATTATCATGGATGGTTGTATAGTTGTTTGAATCAGACTGCAGACCAACTTACCAATTCTGTTCGTCTTTCCTGTCCTCGAAGCCACAGTGACTCGGAAAGCGTCGTCTGATTTCAGCCACATGAAGAGCTCTAGATAGATCGCCAAAGCCAAACGCTAGCAGCGATCCAGAGTTCAGGCGGTAGAAGTTCAACTGAGTGCCAGATCAACTCAAATTTTTAAATCAATGCAAAAATTACGACTTTTCACAATCCAGCTTGCCGTTGTAGAGGAACTTGGCCCCACTCTAGAGCAAGCGACGAGCGACGACGCGTCCAAATGGCGCAGGTGGCCCAAGGTGGCCATCTGGTGGTTCAGAACAAGACGCGATGGTCACACCTGATGTCACGGTCACGCCCCTGGTTTGCCGTTACCACCATTCGAATCTCCCAATAGAGGCTATACGGACTCCGGTGGCTATTTGCGAGGCTGTATCTTGGGCTCCAAGGCCTCAGGACGAGTACGTCTAGCTGCAGCGGCCTTTGAGGCACCGCAAGAGTCCGACTCGGATGTCAGGCAACATATCTGCTCAGCCCTAGCGAGCCCTAGCGCAGTGTCTCCTAGCTCCAAAATTCCACCGAATAGGCCGGTCACTAGCTAGCCAGCTCTTCCGTTGATTGGTGTGCACGTACGGCGACCAGAAAACGCGTCGGAAGTCGTGAAATCGCCGTCTCCGTCGAGTCGCCGTGGCATGGTCACCATTCGATGGCTACGCCGCTTCCACCGGTACAGCAACCATGGCGCTACTTGCTCCGGGCGCTAGTGGTTGCAAACGACCTTGTTCTTGTGCACTTTCTGCGCTGAAAAAATCCAATTGCGATCCACCAACATTATCCAGCTCTTGATCGAGCACCAAAACTTGCCTACCGAGTCGTTGCCCCACGGAGACTCGAGTGGTCAGGCGATGCGCGGTAACTGCGCTACTGGTTTCCGGGGCTGAAGCGCTGAGGCGGGGACACAACCGACGGCAGTGTGTATGACGACTCAATGACGACTATATAACCGGACCCTCATACTTATATCGTTCGACATTCCTGGTGAAGTCTACTCACCCTTACCTGCCTCGTGAGTTTCTCTGTGTTCCGTTCGAAAGATCGATCTGACATGATCATTAGCACTTGTAGCGTTCTTGCTGGCCAAGACGCCCATTTGCTGCTTTACGACTTTCACGACTCACGAACATCAACGAATTTTCATGTCTGTTCAAACCGCGCGTCGTGCTCGCATGGCCTCTCCCAATCTCGTGGTATTTGAGGGGCACTCCCCGAAGCCGATCTTGAAGCGTCCTTCGCCGTTAAACCTCAAGTCGGTCTCTCATGCGGCGCTGTTTGCGTCGACCATCACCATCGTCGTGTCCCCTTCCCCGCCAGTCTCCTCCCCGCACGTCCACTTCCCGGCCACCCCCATCTTAACGGCCGTGTTCAGCACCCACTCGCCAAACTCATACGACCGGAGCGCAACCAAGGTCACGCCCAACCCCCTGGAACTTCCTGGCTGGGGAACAAGAGTCTATTCGCCCGGAGAGGGCACCTTCTCCTCCGTCAAAAGCCCCTCTGCACCCGTCCCCGTTCTATTCGTCGACCCCCCGGCGTTCGTTCCGCCAGCCCCCCCGGCGTTCGTTCCGCCAGCCGAAGACGCCCTGAAAGCGGTCCGCTTCGGATCCCGCCCCCGCGAGCTCGAGCTGAGCAAGGCGATCTCCGTCTACCCACGCTCGCCCTACCCATCCGCCCCGATGTCGCCCATGACGCGCGATAAGGAGAAGGAGAACGTGGGGGTCGCGCGCGCCAAGTCTCTGGACTCTCCCAAATCGCAGGCGAAGCGCTTCATCATTCGCCCGCCGTCCCTGAACGTGCCCGCCGGTCGCCCCGCGACGCCGCGCATATCCCTATCGACCCCGCTCTCCGGCAGCAACTGCCTCACGCCCGTGCAGGAGTCGCCGCGGACGGTCACGCTCGCGTCGACGCGGCTGAGCCAGGAGTTCTGGCAGTCGGTCTCTCTGGAGGAACTGGACGAGTACGAGGAGCACCGGCCCTGCGCGATGGAGGCACATGAGGAGGGCTCCACCCCCATCTCTGCCGTACCGCGGTTCATATTTGGCACCAAGGACGGCGTCCTGTGGTCGCCTGGCCTCCCACCTAGGGAATCCTCTTCCGTCCCCGCGGTTCGCAGCCCCACGGATCCAGACGGAGCAGCGTATGAATTCGAGGAATCGATATCCGTATCCGAGGAGTGGAGATTGACTTCTCCTAGGGAGCTACCACGTACTTATCCGACCATCGCGACTGTTCTCTCCGCCGATGCGACGACGATAAGTTACCCTCCCCCGGTCCTGAACAGGGAGTGATACTTTGGTCTTGGAGGAGGCGCGGTGTGTAATTTATTCCATTCGATTCCCGTGTTGTACCAGTACCTTTCTCCCGTGTATCTTCTCCTTTTTTAATCTACCTCTTTTTCTGATCTTTCTCCACTGTTTCTGCCCCTTTCTTCTGATTGTGGACTCAACACTTTTGCCTCCGGGTTCGTTTTGCGGAGCTTACCTTTCCAGGACGATCGTCATGCGCAGATTTCCCAAATAAGGTAATTCAAGACGTTGTCGAGCTCCAGCTCCACGCTCGCCATCCGTCAGCATGGGAACCTCGCATTGGCCGGTCAACACTGGCTTTTAACACATTCATCGCTGCGTCCCCAGTTGGCCACAACGACGGTCTAGGCTTTGACGGCGCGACCCTCCGACGGCGGTGTGTTCATCCGATAACAGTGCCCCATGACGCAATGTCTCATATTTTAAAGCAGGGTGATCGGTCTGACAGGACCTACCACTTCGTACTATGCATCCGCGGCCTATTCTGAAGGCCCTCCCCGAACCCGCCCTCGACGACCCTCCCCTCCCCTCCTCCTCCGCATCGTCCTCGTCCTCGCATCCTCTGCCCTTCGCGGCCTGCAGCACGAGGGGCCTGCTGTCGACTCCCCACGTCCACTTCCCGGCAACACCTGGTCTCGCACTCACCGCCGACGCCTACTCCCCAGGCACATACGACCGCGCGCCCATCACGGTCCTGCCCAACTCATGCGCGATGCCTGAGCGCGGGGGGCGCGTCTACGGCTCCCCGGCGGTGTCCGCGTCCGCGCTGCTCAAGGGCAGCTACTTCCACCCCCGCGCCTTCGAGGCGTGCGAGCCCGAGCCAGTCCCCCAACTCGTACACGACCTCTCGTCCGACGACTCCGTCGAGGAGTGCGTCTCGCCACAGTCCTCGTCGCCCGGGCCCGGCCCGCGCGTGGGCGTGGCGGTGCGCATGCAGGGCACGCCGTACCCTACCCCCATCCCCCGCACGCACTCGCAGGAGGAGTTCGACTACGCGCTGTCGTTCCTGCCGCATCCCCCCGCGCCCGCCCCGCAGCGCGAGCTGGAGAAGCGGCGGAAGAGCCCGCGACGCTCCGTTGCGTTTGCCGACAGCACGGATACGGACTGCGATGGGTGCCTGGGCGGGTTCTGACCTTTCCGACGCCGCGATACCTTGCTCTCTACATACCTCTTCCTCTTTGCTATTCCACTTCTTCAAGTTGGCGCCTTTTTTCGTTGTCGATATTTAGATCTGTGCTTTGCATTTGCGTTGCTCTCGTGCGTTTTTTTGTACATATAATGCCCTGTTGTTTTCATTTATGTTGTGGACTGGGATACCAACTACGTGTACCTACGCCGGTATGTAGGCCTATCTAGATGAATAGTATGATTTCGTGGTCGTTGGTGCCCGCGTCGTGCGCATTAGAGCGCCAGCCTTGCACCGCCACCCCCACAGGACTCTCGCTCCTGCCATGACCTCCAATGCACAACGACTGGAAGAATTACAACTGATACAGTTTACGCTTCTCCCAGAGGAAGTCCTCACGTTCCTGGACGACGAAGGCTTGGTTTGGGCCCAACTGCTGCGCGATTACGCAGAAGATCCGGTGGACAGCGCGATTCCCTGGCCGTCTACGCCACCCCACATCCAAGTAAAACCGCAGTCCTCGAAAATCTGGTTCGAAGTGCGCTTTCCCGCACCGGACGAACCCATCCCGTTGGTCTCTGTGAAGGGCGAGAACGCTACGCGCGCGGAGCAGGAGCGCTGGCAACGGATCATTCAAGACAAAATGCAAGAGAATGAGATTGCGGCCTCCGAGTGAGACTTTCCTCTAAACGCAAACGGAGGCCTCATGCCGGTCCAAGCTTCCCGGTATATCAACTCTTATGTCTGCATCTCCTGCCTCTGCTGCACGACGAGATGCCCGCTGTGCCGACAAAAGAGCCGCTCACAGTGGACGAGCCCGCGGTCGACGACACGCGCTTCCACGCGCTCTTCACGTCGCACCACCTAGTCTCGCCCAAGAAGCGCCGCGCGCTGCAGCAGTGGGCCGGCGCGCTCGCCGTCGCGGGGTTCGCGAAGGTGGGGCACCCCGGGCTCATCTACGTGCAGGGCGCGCGCGGCGGCGTGGAGGAGTTTGTCGACAATGTGCGCGCGATGCAGTGGCTTGCGCTGCGGTTGCGGTTTTTGGAGGCGCTCCCTGGGGAGGACGAGGACGGGGAGCGTCAGGAGGGGCGGGGACAGGAGGGTCAGCAGGGACGGGCTCGCGGATGGACGGAGTTTGAGAAGGTCGGGGAGGCGGTTGAGGCGATGAGGAGGCTTGGGTTGGAGGATTGGATAGTCGAGATGGGGGTGGGGAGTAGAAGTTCCTGAAGTGCAGTGGGGGAAACGAAGTTACTTCAATTTTAATAGCGGCAGAGGCTTTATGTTCTCTGTTCACAAAATTCCAAAGACTTCCGTGGTAAACGCCAACTTGCCTGATATTATTCTCCCAGTACAGCCTGTACATTACGCATGTCTGTCCCAAAACTACGGATACGGGCGAAAGTCCTCGAAAAACAAAGGGGCGCCGCACCCAACTCTGAAGGGGCGTTCACCAAGTCCCTCGTGAGCCTGCACGACGTCAAAACGACGTCGCGCAGCGAGGAATAATGGCGATTTTCTCTTCCACGAACGTAACAGGCCCGAAGCGTGGAGGTAGCTCGGGCCTTGACTAGGTTTGTGGGACTCAGATCTCAGGAGAAAGGGAAAGCAGACGGAATGGCGAAAGGAAGGTTAGGATGGGTTAGGATGGTATAGATTGCAAGGCTTAGGTTGTGGTGGTGGTGGTGGAAGGGAAGAGAATTTTGCAAGTCCGATCAGATTTTACTGATCTATATCGTGACCGTGACTGTGACACACCAAAGCGCTTTGTCCTCTACCACCACCGTGCCTCGTCGTGCAGCTTACCCTCGTACGGGCACGCTAAACCTACGCTTGTTGAGCCCCATGAACCAAGGCAGATCCCCCGTCGCTGCTCCCAAAGCCCTTCTAAGTATCAAGCGAGGTACTATGAGCTTGAAGCGATATCGATCAAGTTTCTGTCTGGAGGGACTACCAAACCCCAGCAAGTCCCAAGAACTCAAATACGAGCATTGTCATCGAGCTGTGTCCGCCGAGAAAACGCGCCTAAAGTTGTCCTGACTACTTTCTGAGGGCGCATACAAATCAAGCGCGCTTGCACTTGCGACTTGTCTGATACATTTCGTCTTCGTCGAAGAATCGCGCATTCCAAGCTTGGCCTCCGAACCTTTCGCCTGCATCAAGCACTGTTCCAGTTTTTCCCGCACGTCTTCGACTACGCCAATTCCATGCTTACGCTCGCATACCGAGGTCGTTGCCGATCTCACCTAAGATTTGTATGAGCTGCAATTCTCTCTGGAATGACAGGCGACCTCCGAGTCTGACCAGGGCGCGTCGGGGCTGCCTATCTTCTCCAACCTGCTCAATATCAAGACTCTGCTCGCGCAATTTGGTGGTTACCTCGCGTTCTGGGGCGCGATCACCATACGTCGACCTGCGTATGCCGCACAAGCACCTCGCGAGGCGGACCTTGGGACGTCGTCGGGCTCGAGGGCGGGCTGAAGAACTTCGGAAACGCACTGAAGATGCGCGTGGGAAGAGCGCGCGCGTGTGCGAGCCGAGGGGAGAGCGCGTCAAGCAGCGGGATGTGTTTGCTGTATCGGCACCAGCCATAACGTGGCGCTTTGCATGGCGTTCGCCCGTCACAGACTACGTGATCTCGTCTGCGCAGCGGGGCACGGTGCGTGGAGCTGTGCAGCGGTGGAGGCAGGAGCCCCGGGTGCGAGGACGCAAGGGATTTTTTTAGCTGCCGCGCGAGCTCGAATCTCGCAGTAGTGGAGTGGAGGGAAGTCGCGCTAAAACAAGTGAGTGCCTCATGGTGACCGTGGTGGCTGCCGCAGGAGGCGATAACTTTGTGAAGTTTGCAATGATCTAAAACCTAACTAGTAAACGGTCTTCCTCTGTCGCAATTACAGTATACTTTCAACATCAAATCAAGGAAATAATTATTACATGGAGCGCTTCTTCTGGAATGCATTTTATTCGACAAATTTGTACCTGAGCGAGATCGACTGAATGCGACGAGGACTGGGCAGATTCTCCACCTGGGACCGTGAGATATGAGATATTACTGAACCAGTTGTAGAAGACAAATAGATAGTGAAAACTAAAGAAGGGGGAGAAGCAAAGCGAGGGCGCCGAAGCGCCCGAGCGGCTATGGGGATCGTCCGAGAAGCTGTGCAAGTAACTTATAGTCTCGAGTCCGTTATGTACAGATAATCTCGAGGTAATCCGAAGGCACAACTGCGAAAACCAAGATCAAAGATTAGTGGTGCGTTCTTCAGCAGAGAGTGAAGAGGGGGAAGACGCACTGCCAGACGTCCCATCGGCCTTTCTAGCCAGCCACCATTTGTCTTGCTTGTCCACAATATCCAGTATCTCGCCCTTTTTGAACGATAACTCATTTGGATCGTCTGCAGAGCCGCTGTCTGGAAAAAGAACAAGCCGTGAGCGGCCCTTTCGACATCACGGCAGTGAAAATACTTGCAGGCATACAGAGATTTCGCCTTGTATGGATAGTGGCAGAGGTCGTCAGCATAGTCGTTACTGTAGTTGTTGGGGCCATAAGCGTAATCGTCAGGGTCGTCGCTGTAGTTGCTGGGGTCGTCACCGCCAGGTGCACTGCCAATCTGGAAGTAGTCCGACGGCGCAACTGAGGGAAATGTAGATCTCAGATTCGTGGCGCGTAGAGGAGGTGCGGTGAATAACGGCGGCGTTCCTACGGGTTCCACGCGAATGGAAAACTGTAGCGTTGCGTTGATTTTGCTCTCCTGTAGCAGATAGCTGGGGGTAACAATACCCTTGGATGCGTGTAACATTGACGCTGGGACACTGTCCGTATACTCGGCCAAATTGACCTTCACATGACCGAGCGCCGTGTTGGAACCATACCATATGTTTTGTTGTAACACGATGAGCTTGAAGGGGTGTGAAAGGAGGCGCCGGGTGTCGTGCTCTATGGTCATTTGTATCACCCCACATAGCGAGTGCTCCCAGGTGGCCGAACCGTCACGCAACGGCACCCAATAGGTCTGTCCACAGGCAGGTGAGCTTGCTCGCTTTGCCTTGCCCGTTCCCTTGATCTTCGCCGTCTTGAACTCCCAGGACACGGCAAATTCACCTTGGAAGAATGGGACGCCAGCGAGTCGGCGGATGGTGATGTATATGTGGAAGAGGGTATGCAGTGGAATAACGTTGCGCAGAGCCCCGCACCGTTTTGGTTGTAGTGCGGGGGCAGAGTAGTCTCTCCAAGACAAAGGTGAATTGGGGTGGATCGGCAGTGGATGTGCTAATCGTGGGTCAGGGGGTGGCCATACCATGTCTTGGAGTACGACATGCGTTGCGGGCCTGGTGGCGGGATTTTCGGCCCAGTAAGCCGATACATGCTGCCAGAGAGCGTCTGACATTGCTGGAGAATTGGAAGGCCGTTCAGGTCGTTCACCATTATGGACTTTCCACAATACTACAACCTCCGCGATGTTCCCCCACGGTGGCCGGCCGGTGTACAGCTAGCTTCGAGTCAGCGCGCCATAGAGCCAGATTGAGAAGACAGCACCTCTATGCAGACACAGGCAAATGCGTAAACATCGCTGGCCGGGGTCCGAGAAGAGCTGCCACCGAATCGCTCTGGAGCGAGCAGCTCGGGGGCCATCCAGTAAGTGCTCCCTGCTCGGTTGGAGGTCACGCTTGCAGTTGCGTCGGAGAAAGCGCTGAGCCCGAAATCGGCCAAACACGCACTCCAGTCCTCTTGGATTAAGATATTTACCTGCGAATCCGAGGGCACGTTCAAGTCATTCCGTTGGTGCATCTTTAGAAACAACGCACCCCTCGTAGATCCCCGTGGACGATCCCGCGCGAATGCAGATATTGGAGACCTTGGGCAATCTCGTAGAGCTGGATTCCCCTATAAGATATCGCGACAAGACTCGTACAAAAGACTCGCCAGTTTGTCCACATGTGTATGGCCGTGGTCTTGTAAATATCTCAAGACGGTACCGTGTTCCATCCATGGGGAAACCAAACATAATGATGAATAGAAGCTGTTCTTGTCGATCCCCAAGAAAGGCAAAATATGCGGGTGGCTTAGATCTTTCCAAACAAGAGCTTCGCGGAAAAATTTCTGTCGTCGTTAGATAGGGCCAGCGTGCAACGCAGTAAAAGCGCACCACACGGATACGTTGCGGGTCGGAGCCGCGCAAGTAATGATTGGCCCGTATGTACTTCAATGCTTATGCAACGGCTTTGTCGCCGTGCTTGGCGCGGTAGATGTCCCCATATCCGCCTCCAAAGGTTGCGTGTTCATCTTTGCCAGTCACTCCACTGACAAAGATGGCGGACGGAAGCATGTCGCAGGCGGCAGACAACTTGCGAATGATGCGCCGAGCTTTCCGGCTCTCGTCCGGCGCCATCAAGAAACCCTTCTCGATGGTCTGCGAGACATCAAGCCAAAGTAATACAGAAAGGATTGTGGGGCTTACATTCTGTACCACATCAAGAAAGTTTTGCGCAGAGGCGCCCTCCAAGCGCAGTACAGCTTCTTCGGCAGCTTTCGAATCAAAAGTCCAGATGAGCAGTTCCGCAATTCGTGCCTCGTCTGTTCGCAAAGCGGCGCGGATTCTTGCATCGTGTCCAAGCCCCAGGGTGGACGACAGCTGGAGAATTCGCCGAGTTTTGCTAACGGTACGACTCGGGTGTGTGTTCACTCACCTCTAACAGTCTTTTTCGACATTGTAGGCTCTCAACGAGACCATTGATAACGCTGTCAGAGGCCATTGAGAACAGATAGCCATTCAAGATCGCCTGCAGCTCCGCAGCTTCCTTCGAACTCTGTCTGGAGCTTGATCAGACCAGAACATCGAGCCGTACTTCGATTTTGACTGACCCTGGGATCCCGTTGCTACAAGCATCTTTCAAACACGAAATGAAGGTCTGGCAAAAATCAGGACTGCCTCAGATGATGCGATGGGTGAGAACAACCTGATAAATTAGAATGCGGCCAGACATCGAGCGATTCAGAGGACGTTCGCCAAACGCTCACTGGCAGTCGCGGATAAATGAGGTTCCCTGCTGGTCTTGTGTTAAATGCTAGTGAACGTGGGAAGCCCTGTGCGCAAGTATATATACACCAGGGGCGACCGTGGGCTTGTTCTGAGCAGAGACAAGAGCATATACAAAGGAAAGAAAAAGGTCACTCGCCAAATGTAGTCACCATGGAAATTGGCGGGTGCCCTTTGTCTGCCCTTTGTATGTCTATTGACTGTAATCATTGCTTTGGTAAGTCCTTTGTCTGCTTGCGTACCCATATTCGTCGACCGCACCCATTTTTGGCCCCTGGGTGCTTCTATCTTGGCCCCCGGTGATGGATATCGGACAGCTGTTGCGGTCTGGCAGGACCGATGATAATGGTCAAGCGTCGCGTCGCTAAGGCTTTATTCCAAGGTCGTCGGGCTAGAAAAGAAAAAATAGCATGAGTAGCGAGAGAGTACGCTGGAAAGCGGAGACGACTGCCGGTCAGATGCAGTACAAACCGGCACAATTTGAGATACTCAGCAGTCGATGATACCTGGACGATACAGTCAATCATGTTTTCAACTCCCTACGCTTCGACCACGGCCGTGCAGTGAATACGGCCCGCGCGTGTTGTTCCCATCCAGGGCGATGCGTTGGTACAACCTGAAGAGAGGGATTTTATTGCATGGAATGATTCCAGATGATTCCTCCGTTCACAGGATGCCAAAGACTTCGTCGGTGGATGCCAATAATTTGCTGTATGTCCCCCAAAACTCCGGATCCGGGCGAGAAAGCCTTGAGAGATCGAAGGAGCACCGCACTGAACTCTGAAGGGCGTTCATCAAGTTTCTCGTAAGCTTGCACGGCGTCAAACGAAGTCGCGGCGCTAGACTAAGAAATGATAGCCATTTTATCTGCCTTTCATCACGATGAACGTAAGAGGCCCGAAGCGTGGGACTGGGTTGGCCCGGGTCACGGCCAGGTCTGTGGGACTCATTCAGGTAGTCGGAATGGCGAACGAGCAGCATTAGCAAATATATAGATGGCAAGGACATGGTGGAACGAAGTGAGGCCCAGGGATTATTTTGTTCCCCCAGCCCGCCATCACATGATTGGGATCACGGTCGTGACTGTGACTGTGACTAGCCAACGCGCCTTGTCCCTCTACCACCACCTTGTACCCTCGTGCCAGCTCTACCTGCCAATCCACTGCTCGCAGAGTCCATGAACCAAGGCAGAACCCCCGCCGCCGCTCCTCCAAAGCCCAGGCCAAGATTCAGGAAATCAAATGCGGACAAGGCTGCGTCTGAGCAAGAGCATCTAAATGTCGTCCTGACTGCTGCGAAGACTGCTATCAACATTCTTCGCCAACATAATCTTCCTGTTGCGATCTTCGGTAGTCTTGCGTGCAAACTATACGGAAACTCCCGTTGTCCAAAGGTCTGTGCATTTTGCTTTGAATTTGTACACGAATTAAGCGGACTCCAGGACGCAGACCTCCTTGTATTCCCCGCCTCCAGCGACGTACATGCGGAAATCTTGAAAGAGCTTCTCGTTGCTGCCGCTCCCCGCCTCTTCTATCTCAAGAAGGCGCGCGACCCTGCTGCCACCTATCGCATCCTCTGGTTCCGACAGCCAGCCACCCGCCGCGAAACCAAAGTCGACATCTTGGTCCCCGGGCCAATGTCTCTCCCGGCTATCCCCCACTCTCGCATCCGCTGGGTTGCCGAACTCCCCCTCGCCCCGTTCTCCTTCATCTTGCTGCACAAGCTCAAAGGCTGGACGGACCACCGTGATGCGCCGGAGGGATTCAAGCGTGCGCGGCAGTCGACGGATGCTGCGGACGTGCGCCGTCTCCTTGAGGTCGTGGCCGAGATGCAGGTGCTTCGGGCTACGCCGCTGTGGTGGGAAGATCAGGAGCTGTTCGACGCGGAGCTGCAGGCGGACTCGCTGGTCAGGGTGCGCGAGTATTGCATGGAGTTTCCTGGGCGCACAGAGCGGTGGCGCTCGTTGGGGTTCGACGTGGAGCCTGCACCTGCTGATTCGAAGAGTGTTCCGGAAACTGTTGAAGTCGTGGAGGTCGCCGCCTAGATTGTGGATTCATGTGTACGTTAATCTGTTGTATCAGTATAATATTCGCGACTCTCTGAGCTGCAGTTATCTCGATTACTATTTGTGGACAGGGGTCGTCGATTGCTCCCGTTACAGACCCCTCCGACCTCCACGACTTCGAGTGAGATATCTTTCAAAGCTGCTGGACGCCTTGAAAGTTGCTGGACTTGCCATTCTCAAACTTACTTCACCGAGCATGTCACCATCCCGCCGGTCGCCCGTTGCGCGCATCCCTCGGGAACTCCTCACAATTATCTTCATTCTCTCCACGCCTTCCATCCAGGAAGCGAGAGATACGCAGTGGTGGACAGCCCTCGAGCGCAGCCCATGGAGTCTAAGCCATGTCTCTCGACAATGGAGGGTGGTCGCACTGGCCTCCCCTGCACTGTGGTCCTTCATCGCCATCAAGAATCCAAGCGACGACGAGTGCGCCCCTTACTCGCTACAGATGCTCGAAACCCAGCTGGCACGCGCGCGCACGTCCCCACTCGACATAATCCTCGACTACGAGCGCAACGACGACTCGGACGACTACGTGGTGCGGGAGGCATTGAAGGTGCTTACTACGCACTCGGCTCGGTGGAGAACGCTGTACATCACGGGACAGCAGCTGGTGGACCTCTCGAGTCTCCGCGCCCGCGTGCCGCTCTTAGAGAGAGTTGTGGTTTGGGGCAGAGACGACGAGCGAAGCGATGATGGACAGTCGCCTCCGGTATCAATCGACCACTTTGCGATTGCTCCGCGCCTCCGCAGTGTTGAGACCAACGACGGTTGTCCATTCTTCACCGTGCCCTGGGGCCAATTGACGCATTATGCCGCGCGCGGACCGTGGGGCGGCCACATCAGCGCCCTCATGGCCCTCAAAAACGTCGAATCGTGCAATCTCCTCCTCGCCGACGAACTCGATCTGGAGGATCCGTTCTCGCACACCCGGACGATCGAGATGCCCAAGCTCCGCCGCCTCGACTTGACCACGGAACGCACCACCCACGGGCTCGAAGAGTACTGGGTGTGGCCGACCTGGCTGCGCGTGCCCGCGCTCACGGAGCTAGCCATCGCCGACGGCATGCTGCAGGACCTGCCCAAACTGCTGCACGCCTCGATGTGCTCGCTTAGAAAACTCCACATTATCCAGGGCTGCCCCGTCGCCGACGCCCTGCGTCCGATCCTCCGCTCCAATCCCGAAATCTCCGAGTTGCTGGTCTCTCTGGGCGGGTACGGCTCCCGCTCTCTAGACTTCTCGCACTCCAAGGTCCCCGCAGTTACCTCGCTGTTGACCCTCAAGCCGCGCGAGAGAGACTTACTCCCGAATCTCGAGACCCTCGTAATCCATTGCTACAACGGGAAAGACGGTAAGGACGACGAAGCCATCTACGCCATGGTCGCGTCGCGCTGGAAAATCACTCGGCTGTGTTCCCTGCGTGCGGTTGATATTGGGCCGACTCTTACGGCTAAGCTGCAACGTCTTGAGAGGGAAGGACTGAGGCTTTCTGTCAAAAGGTGTGCCTGCAGTACTTGACATTCGATTGTTTCATCTCCTGATGATTCCTCTTGTCAGAACTCAGAGCAGATGCCTGGAAGAGCACGACATTATGGAATCTTCCCTCGAAGCAAATTGGTTCTGAGAAATTCTGCTGTGATTTGTGTTTGTGTAACCATGATAATACTTTCAAATGTTGCTGAATTTCCTGCTTCAATCCCTGCTCTTGTTAATGAGCTTGGCTTCCGGGGTGAATAGTGACCCGGGTGCTTTTTCTGGTAACCTTACGCCTCACTCATACTGGCACGATGGGAAACTTAAACACTGGCCGTCTAGCTCAGTTGGTTAGAGCGTCATGCTAATAACGCGGCCGTGAAGCAGCTGAGAGTCGCGCGCACGCTGTAGACTCGTTTTGTGTAGCCTGCGCGCGAGGCGGAGATGGCGGAGAGCGGGTACGCGTCGTCTTCAGTGTCACAAGCGTGCTTCTTGTTGGCTGCGCGAGTTGCGAGTCTCGGAGTCGTAGGAAGGCGCGAGTCTTCCGGAGCTCCACCGCCGACTTCGCTTGTATCAGTACGTCGTGGCGCCAGGGCCAGATTGCGTGTGGCAGAGAGAAACGCGATTCGGGGTGTCCGGGAGTGAGCTTCGCAAGGATGGTGCCACGCTTCAGTTTTGCTGGGAGTCCTGCGTGTAGGTCCAGTTTGAGAGACACAGCAGCACGACGGTATGTGCTTGGATGCATTTAACACCAGATGCGTGTCTTCTGGTAGCCGTGATTTTTGCGGGAAGGCGAGCAGTTCCCGGGAGTCCCCTGGGAGGTGTGCCTACTTTGGCATGAGGAATTGTATGCAGCGCCGCGAGACGATATGCGGAACTGTGACTGGAAGCGAGGTCGTGCAGTGGGCGGGGCTGTCTGAGGTGATTGAGAGCGAGGACGCAAGCAGGACGGGCGTGACAGCGTAGTCGACGAGTGGATGGCAGCGGACGAGGCAGTCGCGCACACGTGACAGGTGTGTCGCGCGCGTCCCTATAATGCGTCAAGTTTTTCAACAAGCGTCTAAAGCTTTTCAACGCCCTTGTATTTTTTTTTCAACGACCGTGTACTTTTTTTCAACACCCTTGTAAAGTTTTTTACAGCTCTATTCAGAGCTATGCGGAAAACGTAAAAATTTCCCAGGCTGTTGAGCTTTGTTTACACGCCCCTAACCAATTCTGATCTTGCGCAAATCTTGCGTCCTCTTGCATTTCATGGCTGCGGGACCGCTGTTTCAACAAAATATGTGTTGGACATGAATAATATCGTCATCACACATGTTCCATAGAGTGTGGTAGGGCAGGGCGAAGATAAGGGCAGAGAAACAGCCATTTGGCGAGAGTGATGTGGTTTCGACCGTTCGTATGCTGAATTGCACTCACTTTCACCGTCCAACCCATGGGAAATTATCCAATGACCGTCCCCTCCCTCTTTGGGCCCCATGCAACTCTGTTTCATAATGTTGTGGGCTCGTCGCGTTGACCCGCGGATGCAGTGTTGCCCATAAATGCCGTGAACGTCTCCGAATTCGTCGAATCGGTCATTGAATCATGCCATTGGATGGGGGGGGAGATAAGATGAGGTTGATAGAGTGTCTCCCGTGGCCAGGAGAGAGACAGAAGCATTGAGTTTGCGTGTGGCAGCATATTTGCTCGCATTTGGGCTTGGGAGTAACACAGGAGGTCCTGTGCCATCGGAATACACTGCCGTGGCACACGTAGGCAACGGTTTGAGGGTCGGGTGGTGGAATCGAGTCGACGCGGCTAAGGAAGAGCGAGAGCGCACATGCGGGAGGATTTAGGCGCCGGGGACAAACAAAGCCCAACAGCCTGGGAAATTTTTACGTTTTCCGCATAGCTCTGAATAGAGCTGTAACACCCTTGTACTTTTTTTTTCAACGCGCCATCAAATTTTTTCATCGTGACGTCAGTCACCTTGCTTTAGCTAGGTCCCCCTTCCTGGAAATTATCCTGCCGAAATCTGCAAGAAACAAATAGACGTCGTTCCGAATCCCCTTCCCAGATAACCATGTGATGTCCGACTCCCGCTGTAGTAACACGTACCGTCTTTCCAACAAATTCAATGCAGCCCGCTGGAACTCCCCCTACAGCCCGCCGGACTGCAGTCTATTCCGACCGCCTCCTAGCTGGCCGCAACCCGGGAATATCACCGCCGTCGTATTTGACCGCAGCCTTTGGCACTCGGTGGTGGCGTGGTCCGTGATGACCTCGCCGAAGCAACGGCGTAGAACGACGAATGTGTTGTGCGTGCACGTTGCTGCGCAGCCTGCGTTGCTCGTCCTCTCGACACAGCTATTAACTGGGGTATTGTCTATCCGCGTGCAGCGCGCTGGCCCAAATCACTGCTCGGGGTTTCGTTGTACCGCCGTCTTGCCGGGCAGTTGGATCTGCCCGCCCTCGCGGGATTGGCTTGTCGCAGTCGCATTCAACCGCCACTGGCAGCGCAGGCAGATCACACTGCGCTGCCTCATTTTGCTTTCCGCGGTTCGTTCTCACCGCCATCTTATCAGGCAGTCAGATCTGGCTGCCCTTGCGGATTGCTTTGTCGCGGTTGTATTCGACCGCCATCACTGGCAGCGCAGGCAGATCAGACTGTGCTGCCTCACTTTACCTCTGGCAGTCCGTTCTCGCCGCCATCTTGTCAGGCAGTCGGATCTCCCCGCCCTTGCGGGATTGCCTATTCGCGGTCATTTCAGACCGCCAACTCAGACAGCGCAGTAGGATCTGCTTGTGTTGCCTCATCCTGCTTGGCGCAGTTCGTTCTCATCGCCATCTTGCCGGGCAGTCCGATCTGCCCGCCGTTACTCAACATGCTTGTTGCAGTTGGATTTGACCGCCAGCCCAGGCAGTGTGGTATGATCTGCCTGTGCTGCCCAAATTTCCTTCTCGCAGCTGCATCGTACCGCAATCACTTAGCAGGCAGTTGAATCTGCCCGCCGTTACAAGTTGATGTGCCAGTTGCGGTTGGATTCGGCCGCCATCCCCAGATTTAGCAAGGCAGTCGAATCGAACTGCCTGACAAAGACCAGCTGAAATGATCGCGATGGGTCGCACTGGGTGAATCGTTAGCGCCTGCCCGGTGCAAGCCTCCAATTCCCCCACCTGTCAATGTAACATACCGGGGTGGGGCTCGTGTCACGGCTTGCCCCGGAGTTGGGACGAGGCAGGGGAGGAGAGGAAGAGGGAGCTGAGCAGGAGCCTGAGGAGAATGAAGAACATTTGTGCAGGGCCATTGTGCTTCGCGTCCTGGCTTCCTACTGTCTTGCGAGCTTAGACTGCAGTTGAATATTGCACCAACAAGACAAGGAAAAGGCCGGAACGAACGAACGGGAGCACGGGAGAATACATACTTCACTTCATTCAAGTCTTAATGCAAGCACGATTTAAACGACTGCCTTTGTGCATTTCTTGTGTGACAATTATAGTAGAGCAGACTACAGCACTGGTGCTACAAGGTGTATATCTTAGCCGCTCCATCGGCGTACGTTCATGGATCCGGATGAGTATCTTTTCGATGTCGACCCAGATACAATGCTGGTGTTCTTGCGGGCTTTACTTGTCGTGTTGTCTGTCTGCAATACCAGATAGCAACCCTGTGAACAAATTTGAAGTCTGATCCAAAGATATTTTTTGGATGAAAGGTGTAGTGGTCGAGAAATTTGAGGACAAGAAGAAAGAACCCAATCCATATTTGGAAACATGTTGAAACCGTGCTCTAAAACAGGGAGTTCGCGATAATACCGCATTATTTAGATCGTAGCTCTATCACGTTGACAGCGGAGATTCTGCATTTTCAGTACGGGGTTCCCGCGTATCGGAAGCATCCCCTCTAATATTTTCAACCATCTGTGTCGACGTCTTCGAAGGAAAAACCTGAAATACAAATCCTCCAGAAAAAGGACAAATGCCTTCAGATGCTTCAAATAGAGTGTAGTTTCGTTGGGAAATGTTTGTGGCAAGGTTTGAGGCGACTCCGATCGAGTGGAGGCCAGCTATAACGAGGTCTAGTTCACAGATCAAAAATGTTCGTAGCTCATTAGGACACAAAAGGCAGGCCAAATAACATATTATTAAGCCGTAATATACACGCCAATAACGACAGCTTCCAGCTGCAAGCTTTACCTCTATGACAGCAAGAATTGGGAATAATTCCCAGTGCTTTAGCAAGCCATTAGAGCCCATGCACGGCATTCCGGAAGCTCGGAGGCAGAGGTTGTGTCCCTGTATCACTTTGCCTCCACACCGAGACCGAGTCGGTCCCCGTGGACCTCACCCCGTCTCTGTGTTGGCACTGTCAAGCGTATAATTTGTTATACGTGAGGTCCGCCGGAAGTGACTTTATTCAGGCGTTTCTCACCAGCGGGATATTCCAACTGCCGGCAGGGTTTGTCTAGAAAAGGTGCGCAGACGCGAGACTTCTAGAATCGGCGGGCAGGATAGAACGTAGTTGGTTCGTAGGGTTTTCCAGGCAAAGCAGCAAGAAGCGGCTAGTCTAGGACGGATGGGACGAAGGTAGTAAAACCGTTTTACTAGCTTCGACTGAGGCGGACGTAACGCAAGACCAGTAAAACCACTTTACTTGTCAGGCGCGGGCGGAATACGGATACGGAGGGTCGGTTTCGGGAGCGTAAGTTCAGCGGCAAAGCCAATTTGCAGCTAAACAAGAAGCACAGTCGTAATACCGTATTACGAATGTACTTAAACACAATAGGTTTCTAATAGACGAATCACGTGTGTTCGACTAGTAGACGGAGCGGTTACGGAGGTAGCGGTAGAGTTTCACTTTAAAGGGGGATTTATTCGATGATCGAGTACAAGAAACGGTCTACTATTTATACTGTCTAGGGATTTCTATTAATATACGGGGTCGGGGCCTAGGCGTGGTCCAGAGCGGGCCAGACTGGGGGCTAGATGGGCCGCGGCCGGTCTAGGTGTGACTAGTCGTGGTCCAGGCCAGGTCTGGATTTGATGCCGCAGCGATCCGCAGTTCCGCAGTTGATCGGCTGCGGACTGCGGATTTGTGGAGTTGCGAGTTTCGCAAAGGCTTCTGTTAAGGCTCGAAAGCTAATCTCGTGACTTTTTACATAATCCACTTTTGATGTCCGTGGTTCGATTTCGTGAGCCGGTATTCTTTTTATCATTTCTAGCGAAGAATTTTTCTAACCGCCTAAAACGGTTCTGACTCAAAACACTTTTGAGTCATGACATCCGCGGGGAACGAATCTCTGGACTGTCCCCAGTCCAAACTATTCCGTTTTTGGAAGGTAGAAAAATTCGACACTTAAATGATACAAAATACGAAGCCTGCTTAGTGCACAGTCAGGGCTCCCCCATCCATTGCACAATCGGCCAGGAGTCTCGCACGGGAGATTCTACCACTGGGGGGGTGATGAGCGGGTTCATAGGGGCCGTCACGTTCCAGGGCGCTCCGTCGGCCAGCTGGATTATTTCGCTGTGGTCGGTGGTGGTTTGGGCGTGAAGGTATCCTTCGTACCGGGCCTGCACATGAGCCGGTGGGTCCGCAATGCTGATGTAGTCGCGAGGGATGGCGAGGAGAGTGAGTATTTTATCGTACCGTTCTTTGATGCGGACGATAGCGTGTCCTGGGGCCTTGCACACGTGTTCTTCAATAACCCAGCGCCCGGTCAATTCCCCGTCCACGCGCAGCACATCAGTCCTCGTGATAGTGGTGCGCGGGGTGCTGGTTACTGTGTAGAAAAGGATATTTCCCAGGACATGGATGCGCCCTTCGACTCGCACTTTGATGGGGGCCGACTGGTAGTCTCCAGCGTACATTCGGTATCGAATGGCGGGCGGGGTGCTCATGCCGCGAAAAGGGGTGATAAAACGATATTCCTCGGTAGGAGGCTTCGTGATTCCTTGTTGAATGACGGGTAGGAATTGCAGCTTTTTGTAGGGTTTGGGGGCTGCTGAAGCGGGTGGGTGATCAGAAGGCGAGCTGGGAGGGGGCGGTGGATTGAGGATGGTGCTAAACGAAAAGGGGGACGCGGTGATGCGAAGGGTGGGTGTGGCAGGCGTTGGTGAAGGGTCTAATGGACCGGTGGGCCCCGCATGATGGGTGTTGGTAGTGGTGCGGGGTGGGACTTCCAGTGACGAGGTGGGATCATAGTCCTGTGGTTCAGTCATTTCTAGTGCGAATGTCAGGTACGGATGTGTGAAGGTTGGCCGGTAGTAAGCCGCCTTACCTTCTCCGTGCGTGGTATTACAGTCGTACCTGGCGGTAGAAATGGACATGGTGGAGGGAAAGCGGGGTTTGGGGTTTACGTATCCTAGGCGAGAGCTGTGCTGCTTCTTTTTAAGCTTAGTCGGTCAGACTTCCATATTCGGACTCGCTGTCGGATGATGTTGCGCTTTCTGATCCATCGTCTGGTTCTGGGCCCATCCAACCGGTTTGCATGAACCAGTGATCGCGGGTGATGTACGGCAGCAATCTAAAGGCCGCGATCGGAGCCCCTTTAAGCATGGTGCCATCGAGTTCCTTGAGTATGTACGCACCACCCTTGTTCTTGCGCTGCACTTCGTAAGGGCCCAAATATCGTTCTTCTGTTTTTCGATCTAATCCTATCGAGGGTTCGAGTTTCACATTTCGTACCAGGACCAGTTCCTCGGCTTTGTATTCGCGCTTCTGCAGTTTGTGCTTAAATCGTTTTTCAAACTGCAGCTTGGACTTAAACCGGGACCGGGCTAGAGTCTCTGCGGCTCGGGCTATGTCTTGGGGAAGCTTTTGGAGCTGACGCACTCGTAGCGCAAGCAAATCACTTGTACTCATTCCCGAATAAAAGCCCTCCACCAAGAACGTGGATTCGGCTAAGTCAAAGGGTAGAACTGGTAGGGTTCCATGTAGGAGTTGGAACGGGGAGTATCCTGTTACGCTGCTCACCGTGACTCGATCTGCAAATACTGCGGCTTGGAGCATTTGAGGCCATCGCGAAAGTTTCCCATTACAGGCTTTTACGATTGCCTCGCGCAGCGTGAAGTGGCCTCGTTCGACTACCCCATTGGCGTGTTTGTTGTAGGGTGAGATCTTGATCTGTGGTATCCGTAACCGGCACATAAGTATTTCGAAAGCGGCTTGCACTTCGCCACCGTTATCCGTAGTTACTTGCACCGGGCACCCATATCGGCAGTAAATGTGTGTCCAGAAAAAGTTGGCTAACTGCTGTGCGGTCTGAGCTGTTAATGCTTTGGCTTCGCAAAAACCGCTGAGGTCGTCACGAGCAGCCACTATCATGTTGAACTTTCCAGATCGTGGCATTTTCATAACGTCAATGTAGATCTTGCTGAAAATAGTGGTAGGGGTGGAGATGTGTGGAGGGAGTTCCATCTTCTTGGTATTGCGTACTTGGCATTGCGGGCAGGAGGCCACATGGTGGTTGATGTCTGCGCGCAAGTAAGGCCAATAAAATCTCAGCTTCAAGTTCTTCCACATGGCCGAACGGCCTTTGTGCCCTAAGTAATCATGGGCTTGTGTTAGAACTAGTAGACGGGATTCGGGTTCAAGTACTACCACTAGCGGCGCCCCGTTTCGGTTGCGCTTCCAAAGCCGCCCCTCCCGTTCAAAGAACTCTGAGGCTTTAGCTATGAATCTTCGGTGTTCCCATGTCCGGCATTTCCAGTGTTCTTAAGAACTGTTGGATCTGGTGCAGTTGGGCCTCTTGCCCGTCTCGTCCCATCAGGCACGAGGGTAAGTCCTGCGGACCGTACGTGTGTATGACTTCGTACGGCATCCAAGTCTGCTGGAAATATCGCGGCATTTTCCAACTTTCTCTAAAATCGTTTTTGGGAGGGTCGATAATTACGGCATTTGCGGTTTTTACGGCATGTCCGGGTGCAATAGTCTCGGCTACGCTATCCCCATAAGGAGATTTTCCTTTCGGAGTAATCTCCTCGGCTATTTCGTCCCCATTAGGAAAATTTCCTTTCGGGGATGTCTTGCCAACATGCACCAATGCTACTTTTGGCAATTGGTAAAAACCTTTCGACTTGAGCTGCGAAATCTCAGCGGTAGTCTTGCCGTGTATCATCTTAGACTCGAGCGACTTCCCCTGCAGCAAGGCTATTCGGTCTAGCCAGCTATCATCGTCGTCTTCGGCATGCTCGCCGTTGCCTAGTCCTCGCCGCGATAGCGCGTCTGGGCCTTGGAATCGAACGGCAGGCACATGGATAAGTTCAAAATGGAACATGAGGATCCCCTGGATCCAGCGGTTCACAGCAGCGTCTGGCTGCAGGTCAGGATTGTTAAGAAATCCTTTAATGAACTGTGCGTCGACTTCGACTTGGAAGTTTCGGACCCCAATAATGTATAACCGCCAACTGCGTAGAGCTCGGTATAGACCGAACAGCTCTAGCTTAGGCTGGGAATATCGCGACTCCCGCTCACTCATGGGTACGGACCCGTAGCGAGCTGGACGACGACGTCCCTCTTGGTCATGTTGTGCCAGTATCATTCCAGTTGCGTCTCGCGAAGAGTCGACTGATAGAATGACGGGGTTCTCCGACTCGTAATCTATAGGTTTTAAAGCAGGTGCACTGACAATCAGCTGCTTGATGTGCGCGAACGCCTCCTGGCGGCGTGAGTTCCATTCAAACTCAACGCTCATTCGGTAAAGCTCTGTGAGCGGCCGAATGATGGCTGAGTAGTTTGCGATCCAGATTCGCACTGTACCGCAAAGTCCTAGGAATCGCCGTACTTCATGAGGCGTTGAAAGCGCAGGCCAGTCAAGGATAGCTGAGACCTTCTTGTCATCTGGTATGCGGCCCTGAGGGTTACATTTCTGACCAACAATTAGTACTTCAGGACGGCAGATCTGCGTCTTAGTTCCTGAGAAGGTGCCGCCAGCGCGCTTAATGCGATGCATAATGCGGTGGACGTCTAAGGCATGTTCCCAAATGAACCGGCGTATCCCCTTGTTTCCTGATATGGTCTCAGGTTTCCCGTCTCGGTCCAGATACTGGCTAGCGGGACCTTTAATGGGGAGATCATCAATGAAGATGTTCGCCACATGCGGAATTTCGTCGTGTAAAATAAACACCATACACTTTTGAAATTCTGCGGGTGAATTGGTAAATCCTGTAGGCATTGACGTGATGCGTAGCAATCCCAGAGGGGTCATGAACGCAGTCATGTCCCTGCTTTCGGCTTCCATTCGTCGCGCGTCGAAGCCCCAATACAAGTCAAACACTGTATAACATTGTCGTCCTGCAAACCCTTCTACAAAGTCGTCCAGTATGGGTACCATGCCCGCGTCCCGGATAGTGACTTTATTTAGGGGTTGCAAATCGTGGACAATTCGGAGCTTCCCACTTTTCTTCATTACGCAAAACCAACGAGATCTGTAGGACGACTGGCATGGTTCATAAACGCCAGCCTCCATTTTTAGTTTCAAGACCTCAATGACTTTGGTGAGGATTCCGGGCGGAATGGGAATATTCTTGTATTCCCAGGGGGTATGTGGTACTGTGGAAATTTTGTATGGGCTGAAGTAGGTGTCTTTGAACGTACCACGTTCAATGTCTTCAAACGCCAGCGCTTCCTCGTTCAGTTTCATAATGTGAGCAAAGAGTTTTTCTTCCTCGCTAGACAGAAACTGGTCAGAGTTAATTTCCAGCGTATTGAGCCGCTCACAGGTTAGGCGGGCTGTAGGCTCAAAATCCGGTGGGTGGATGGGTAGTGGTGGTAGGGTTGTTAAGGGGTCCTCAGGGATCTGGCGTTTAACTTCATAGTCAGGGGAAAAAGTGGTAGAAACCGGCTTGATCTTCTTGTCCACGCGTTTGTACATGGTAAATGATTGCAAGGTCTGTCCTGTAGTAGTCTGAATTTCCACAGGGTAGAATATACATTCATCATCCGAGTCAAGAGCTTCGAGGTCTGAAGGATTAAGGATTCTCCGATCCGGTTTCCCACGGTAAACCCGCGATTTTGATCCTTTTTCTCCCGAGGCTGCTGCCGAGTTAATTGAATAACACCATACTGGCTCAGGAGTATTTTGCGAGAATTCACACAAGGTACTCCAAAGCGCGCATGAATATTTCAGATACAAGTACAGAGTCCAGGATACACCTAGAGCTACGAGTACAATGATGTACAAAGGATCGAGAGCGGGCAGCGTAAAACGTGAGGGTTCAAGAAGTTCGAGCCGGATGCGGAAGGACGGATACGTGGTGGTAGTAGGTACAGCGAAGGCGGGGGATAAGATAACTCCTTCAGCTAAAGGAGCTATCACAACGGGCACAAGGAACAGTCCAGATAGTCGACAAGTCGGGCGGGCATAGCAGATGGGAGAAGCAGTGAGCAGCAGAATGGTGACGATGATACAAGTACATGTGGCGAGCGTGGTGAATCGGCGGCTTGGAGTTGAGGTGGTACATGGGGCCAACGCGTCGCTTTCAAGAAATGCTGGATGCTGGGATACGGGTGAGAAATCCGCGGGGAGCGAATTTGCGAACAACGCACCCGCGTATTTACACAAGGGCCCGAGAGGTCCAAGTGCGGCCTTGACGAGCGGTCTGAGTGGTCTGGATCTGAAAGAACGAGTTAGCCTCATGAAAAAGCGGGTGAGTGCAAGAACTCGCGTATTCGTCGGTGAGCCGACGCCGCCGCTGGATGGGCACACTTACCCCGTTGCGGAAGATAGTGTCATTACCGTCCAACAGTCCGGCGCGTAAGAAGTGCGAAATGATAGGCGCCTCCAGGAATCGGTAGCGGAGTAAGCGTTCGATGGTGTTGGCGATGTCAGCGTCTCCTTCCCGAGCGAAGGTGTAGTGAACGAGACGGAGGCGCGCATACTCATACCCGTGGAGGTACGGAGGTGGGAAGTGCGCGTCCTGGTGAAGCTGGGTCTCGTCGAGCTTGAGTCGTCGGACATCCGCAAGTGAAAAACCATTATCGGTGGTCTCCACCATACATGAGCGCAAGTCGGTTAGGAAGGCAATGAGCTCCCGGCGCGACATCGCAAGGACCCGGATGGCTAAGCGGTACATTGGTCCCAGCAATACGGCGTCGTGGCTGAGCTCACGGAGGCGGGATCCGTCATCGGACACGGGAATGCCCATGTCGTCGCGAAAGCTGGTTGTTCCGTTGGGGTTGATGATGCTGAGGGAATTGAGTGACGAAGCTACGGCCTGGGCCTGCAGGGGGTTAGGTGAAATCTTGGGGTAGACGAGATACTCGCGTACCTCATCTTCATCCCGCGCCTTCTGCTCGTCCGAAGTGTCGGGCTCCAAGCGGTGCTGATACAGGTCTAGTTGCACCTTCTGCCCTAGCGCGATAGCGCCGTAATCGAGAAAAGGGGCCGCGCGATCCTCCATAAGGGCGCGAGCGTGTTCTGCCGGTCGTAACGCCTCCTGATTCTCGTGCCGGTGTTGGCGGGCCAGTTTCTGGGTGCGGCGTTCGATCATTGCCGAAATGCGGACTCCGTCGCGCGTGCGCTCGTTGGGATCCAAGGCAGGGCTATCGGGTGAAGTACGAATGTACGCTGTATATTGGTTGAAGCCGGGCTCGTCGATCGTGCAATATCCTGCGGGCGATCGAATGGGTACTTGGGGCTTGATCGTAGCCGACTCGACGTAGGCAGAAGGCGCAGAAGGGGTGGTCTGGACAAGAAAGACGTTGGGCCCGGTGGGCGCGCTGACCAGGGATGGAATCGAGTCCAAGTACGAGGACGAGCTGCAGTTTGACGGGTGCGAAAAGCTCGGGGAAATAAGGGCGTAGGGGTCCGGGGTTTCGTGGTACGGGCGAGGAGATTCGCAGTCGATGTCTGAGGGAAGCCGGAGTCGCGGAGGCGGGGGCGTGGAAGCCGACAGCAGCCCTACCTCGACGGAGACGGGAGGGAGCGGGATAGTGGATGGGCCTGATAAGAGTTTTAGCGCGGTGCCTTCGGGACCGATCCGGCACCCGTAGGTGTAGCATAAAGCCTTCACTGCTGTACACAGCCAGGGGTAGCGATTGCAATATGGCCGAACACAGCCAGGTGCATGGCTGTCCCTAGCCAAAGGTCTATTTTCACTGTTTCTCGTCGCCCAGCAGTCACGCGTTGGTGGCAAACTTCCTTCGGAGCTTTCGCTGTCTCTCGGCACTTGGATGCGACAAGTCTTTCGACCGAAACCATTGCCATTTTGGGAATTATTTCTACAAGTCCTAATCCGGACATACACGAGTGGGGGACAATACTCTCTACTCTGCCCTCGCACGGCTCCGTGTCACCCGCCCTACCGCCTCCTGCTCTATGCCCACAGACTCCCCTCTCTCCCTGCTCTGCACCCGACTCCTGGAAGGCCCCGGCGACGGAGCCTTGTCGACACCGTCCCCTGTTAGCAGCTCGCGGTAAACGCCTCCATCGCGCTCCACGACACCGCGCACCGCCGCGGCATGCGAACAATCCCATCCTGAGTGAAAGGCCTCCGCAATGCGCCGGTGAACGTACACCTGGCGCATCGCGTACGCCTTCAGCCCCCCAGCCAGCTCCCGGTCGATATCGCCCCGCTGCTCCGCCCGCGCCGTCCACTCCTTCTGAATGGTCCGTAGCATCCTCAAGACCCTTTTCATCTCCTCCCGCAGCAGACGTACCTCCTCAACCCACCGAATCTTCCGTGCGCTGGCCTTGGACCATTCTACGCGTACGCCTGACCGACACATCGTTAGAAAGGCCCGACACAGTCTAGATAACGCTTACAATCATGCAGAGTCGCCTCGTCTTCTGCCGGACCCCCGTTCACCGTCCAAATCCAGGAAAAAGCCTTCTTCTTGTCAGAAGGCTCGTTCCGTGCACGCTTTGCGGAGCCGATGCGCGCCAGCTTCTTCCGCGCCTTCGCGTCACTCTCCTCCTCGACGTTCGCGTTCAGATCAGCCTGTAGTAGCTCCTTGAACTGCGGCGCATACGCTTCCCCCTTGAGCGCAATCAGTCCTTCCCGCGCACGTCGGTACTTCGCTGCCACCCTCGCGATCCGATCCCCGACACGTCCGATGAGAGTGGCAGACCGCGTGGCGGCCCTCTGCCCGACAGAATTCGCGTTTCTCCAGCTGACGAGATGCTTCTGCGTGTGGAGTCGCGAGCGCAAATCGTTCAGCGAGTCCACGCATTGCGCTTCCCGCACTCGCGCCTCCAAATCGACCAAACCCCGCCGGCAAACCTGGCGCCGCGAGGCCGCTGGGACTTCTGAAGGCATCCACAGCTTCAGATCCTCGGCCTTGGGTGGCGGGAGATCTGGATCGCGTCTGTCCTCCTCCGCCTCCTTCCAAACAGCCAGACCCGGCATATACACCTTCTGAAGTCGCTCGAAGGTGCGAAACTTCTTCAGAAAGGAGATCCGCATCTCCTGGATCTGGCTTGCCCGATCCGCCGTCACCAGTGTTACGCCCTTCACCTCCGCGTGAATTCGTCGCCTGTGGGGAGGGAGTGTGTCAGCGGCTTTGTGCATACAGCACATCTCGCACATACTGTGTTTCTTCCAGCTGCCCGCCTGCTTTCACGAACGCTGCCGCAGTAGACGTCGATTCAGACACTGGCTCCCGCCCCTCTGCAGCCTCTTTAGCCTCGGCGTTCTTCAGGTCGAGGAACACGGCTGCCTCGCTCGGTCCCGCTAAGACAGCGTCAATCCTTTACTCTAAAGCAGACCGTCACACTTACCGCTCTTTCCCCCCTCCCGAAAGTACGGATTAGGCTTGGATCTGTCTGCCAACCAGTCGGTGACACGCTTCTGCCATTTCCTCCGCGTCTCCTTGTGCACGGTACGACTGACCTCCTCGAAGTCGGCCACCTGCCTGTCGCGCTCCGCGATAGCCACGATCAGCTTGCGCGCTAAAGTGTCCCCTATTAAATTGTTGTAAGTGTCTCTCCTGCATCTCGTCGAAGCAGTACGTACCCTGGCCAATATTCTTCTCAAAATTGATGTGATCCACTTTGTTCTCGATGGCATCCTGCCGCGCCCCATAGCCCATCTCCTTCGTCGAAAAGCCGAGGGGATTTAATATTGCCCAGGTCCTCTCAATCCCTTCTCCGTCTGTCCGCCCCACCCCAACCGCGTAGCTCAGGGAATTTTCCGTCTGGCAGCTCGTCTCGTGCGCACCAGCATGCCAAACCGGGAGGGCGAATTGGATCTCAAATTCTTCGAGATCGGTGGTGAGCGATGTTGTGTTCTTGATTTTTGCGGCGCGCGATGGAAGATTGATCTTCCATTGGCAGGCAATGTGTAATATACGTACCATTAATGCATTACTGCCAGTCATTACTGAGGGTACTATTACATTACTACCAGTCACTTACTGACAGTGAGTTACTGGGAGTAATGCATTACTAGCGGGTTTAGTGATCAAAGTGATGTCTCATCAATGCAAAAGAATGTTTGAAGCAAGGTTTGAACCCGGAACCTCAAACTTGCAAGGAGCTTTTAAGAGACAGCCTATATCCACTACACTATACAGCTAATGAACATTCAATTCTGTTCCCAGCTAGGGTAAGGACAAGCCTTACCCTACCTGGAATTGCTAATTCCCAACCTAGGGCAGGCAAGCTGCCCTAGGTCTCGGTTATCGTTTGTTTTAGCTTATTGCTTGATGTTGGTGTTTTCCAAACCCTAACCACCCTAACTCTAACCACCCTAACCTCTAACCAGCCGAGGCAATAACGTCTCTGAGGACCCTGACCTCTAACCTCTAACCCTAACCACTAACCTCTAACCTCTAACACTAACCTGCCCCTACCGGGGCGGAGTAGAGGGGATATATCCTTATTCTGTGTTTTTAGACACAGGGTATATCCCTATCATTCAATTTGCTTGCTATGGCTCTATGGTCTAGTTGGTAACATGTGTCTCTTTTTGTGGAAACGATAAGGTTTTGGGTTCAACCCTGGCTGTGCGCAGTTTATTGTTAATATACACCTTTCCAATGTAATGCATTACACGGTTACTTACTGCCAGTAAAGTGTTGGAAGTAATGTAATACACCCCCCAGTATCTACTGCACTAATGCATTACTGACACAACCATTGGTGAGGCAATGTCGTACGAGATGGCCAACGCCACCAAGGTGACACCCATCAACGCTGATAAAAAGATATAGTCCATGTTAGCATAGCTAGATCGCACCACAATCAGTCCCCGCATTTTTCCGCCCGGCAATGCCACATACCGTTCTCCCTTTTGCAAGTCGCCGAGGCCCTGCGAGCGGACGACGCCGTGTCGCGCGCACACGCATCCGCCTACGCCAGAGCAACGCAGCCCCGTTGTGATCCGTGTCTCCTTCTGCAAAAGAGCCGCGAACGCGATACAGGAGCTCACCTAAGTGAGATGTCAGCGCCGTCCCTCATGAAACATGTTCTACGCACGTCCTTCTCGGCTATATAATGCTTGAGGTGGTTCTTGAAACCATCTTGCTCCACAAAGTATCCTTTCCCAGAACCGAGGGAAGGATCCTGTGTTTCGTTGCTCCGCAGGCGATTTTTCAGTCGGAAATTCGCGTCCATGGCAAGGATCAACATGTATAAGAATCTGCGATGGGTGTTTAGTGCTACGTCTGGTTGATACCATGAGGAAACCTACCGGTGCGCGACGTCCACGTCCCTCCACCCCTCGGGGAGGTTCTTTCCATCATGCGGACACGGCCAGCAAAGTACCGCCATCCCCCCCAACTCAGTCTTCCTCAGACCGTCCTCCTCGTGCGCCCGACCCGTCCGCTTCCCGCGTAATAGCCAAGCGTATTGACGTGTTACACGACCAAACGCCTTGTAACGATCCTGCGTGCGATTTAGTCAGCAAAAAGCCTTTCTCTCGTGCTTATCAGACTTACCGGCACAGACGACACCCGCGTGGGATCCATCTTACGCTCTAGAGCCCCCACAAAATCGTGCACGTTGACGTTGCCCACTACATTGAGTAGCCGAAAGGTTTCAAGCACCTGCATCGTGGCGCAGGTGCTCGGGTCGATTGTCGTCGCCGGGTACCACCCATTCCCGATTAACTGCCCCAACGTCCCATTCACGGTCCGCCGGCTCTTGTCGCAACCGCAAAAGCAGTACCTGACAGTATGGATGCCCGTAACATCGATAATCACCATCGAGCGCTCCCCCGCCGCAGGGAACTCGCAAGGGAAGCCGTGATGGCCCAGCTGATAGACCAAACCCAAGCCGCCTTCCTCGGGCGGCCCGCACAAGGTGGCCTTGATCCAATGGACGCCATTCCATTCCTGCGCCAACATATCAGACATCCAAAATAATAATAATAATAATCGCCACGCACCCTTAAGCAGTGCAGCGGCGTTAGCGCATGTCGCGAAAGGACACACGTCTGGCATTGGAGGTATTCCCCGCACTGATCGCAGCGGAAAACACGCACGCCGCCCCCGTACACCGCGTTGCAGCAGGTGCACGCTGGATTTGATGTGTAGTCGCCCAGACCTTCACGCCGCATCAGAGCTTCAAGAAAGTTTTGCGCTAGTGGCCTCCACAGGGACATGGGATCGTCCTACATGCAAATTAACCTCATTCAGTACAATTTTATTGAGAACGGAAACACAACACTCACCGAGCTAGCGTAGCGTTTACGCTTGGCTGACTCGTTGTCGTCGTCGTCATCGGGCGACACGTCGTACGAGGTCACCGTGTCCGCGTACGCGTTCGCCAAATCTGTGTTATCGTCGGCGACGGGAGTCCACGTGGCGTATTCATCCGCTAAGTCCTCAACGCCGCGACGGCGCTTCTGTGGTCTCAAGTTGGACAGTTCACTCAGAACACGCGCCCCGTCGGTTGAAACATAGTGACCGCGGTCAGCTAGAAAAGCAGAGTCCCCCGCGCCTGCGTCTTCATCGTAGTGGAGATCGGCGTCGCGTCGGGCCATGCGTGAATTGTGAGCCAGGGATAGCAGCAACCGAATCTCAACCGCACCTTGATCATTATCCGGCCCCCACTTTGCCTCGGCGTAGAATAATAATTGGATGTCTAGCTGCCATGGACGAGATTTCCGGTGACGGCAAAGAAAAAAGCGAGATCAACACAGCCCCCATCAATCAATTACGGCCATAGTGACGCAAACACTGTGATCATCGCGATACACTCATTACAATCACGATACACTCACTACGGACTGAGCGCACTCACTACGGGACCGGAAAGGAATCACCTCAACCTCAACAAAGTTGCTTCGTGTTGCCCCTGGTGCACCAGCAAACTAACTACTGAGAAATGAAATCCGAGGTCCACCCTTTGTGAAACGGTAAATCTCTTTAGCGCACCAGATCTTTTTGCGCTGCCTCGTCATGTGTCGTCCGCTCTGGGCATGTGCTCGGCCGCCTTGACAATGGATACGCCACACGGGTCCAAAGCCGATGTCAGATGGAACACGCGAGCCGGTCCTCCAAACTGACGCGCTCCTCGCCCGATCTTCAAAAGAAAAGGGTTGGAAAAGGGTGAGTATTTCATCTCCCAAGGGTGGTACTGCATGAATTACTCCACTACTCCGCTACTTCGGCATCGCACAAACAATCCTGCACCCAAATTTTGACTTCTCCATGGAGCCCTGACAGCGTTCGCAATTCCACCTCGGCGGGGTTAGGACAGTCCAGCCCCTCATGGCCTCGTCGGTACACATATCCGATGTCTGTAAGTGAAATTCGCTTCCAATAGATTCCCAGCCATTCCTTTTTGCGTGTCAGATGCCATTGAACAGATGGTGGAAAGACCAACCTCGGGTGCGTGAAGCGGCCATTCGAGATGCGCCACCAGAAGACAACGCAGGCACGCGACCAGCCCCACAAAACAATCCTTGCAACGGAAGAGGCGCACATCGTCGACCTTGCACCATGTGCACGCCGTGGGCGGACCTCGGGGCTTGGCGCGATCTCTGCTTCTGAGCACCATGACCTGGTCCGGGTCATTTTGCATGTCGCGGATGAGGAAAGGGCGGTAACCGTCGGCGCATTCCATCTGTGGCTCGTTGTCCTCCATGGCAAATCCAAGGATTGCGCAGGCACGGCTTTAATTTAAGCAGTGTCCTCTGCCATGTGTTTTACATTTTTTCCAGAAATCTCGCGACCTCCCTGATCGATTATCGCGAAGCCAACATTGCAACATCAAGCCCCGTGGCCCGGGGGCAATTACCACCCGCGGCTGTCTCTATCCAGGCCATCTTACTCCTGACCATCACCATGCCCGCCAGTCGCAGTACTCGTCCCCGCCGCCGATTCTGTGAGCCCCCTCCCCGCCCCTCAATCGGTCGCGCTGTCTTATTTTTTTTGTCAGTACCCGCAGACGAGGCTGCTGCGCGAACAGTACGACGGGCGCGCCGCCTCAGCCATCGGACGCGGCTATGGTACCCCGGCATCAGTCAGGGTAAATCGTTTCATACCCTTTGCGGATTCACATTGATTACTCCATTACAGGGGAGGTAGATGAAAACAACGCCTTCTTCGCGGAGATTGCCCGTCGCGCCCGGACCCCAAGCCCTCCTCCGTTGGAAACCACCGGTTTGGACACCACCGGGTGGGGGGCCGGCAACAACAGCGCCCGGAGCCCAAGCCCGCCTCCCATGCGCTCGAAGACTTTCGGAGAAGGTTGGGAGACCGCCGGTTGGGGCGGCGACAACGATCCACCTTCGACCCTCGCTGATTGGGAGACGGCGGGCTGGAGCCTAGCCGATTTCTCGAGCGATTTTTTGGCCGGAATCGTCGCTCGCCGGGAGGCCTGGGAAGAAGCTCAGGCGAGTGAAAATGGAGCACCAATTGCGGGCGCGTCGACTTAGATAACCTGTCGCTTCTTGCCAATGAATCCTTCTTTTCTGTTTGTCTGAACCGATATATATTCAGCAACGCTAATATTGTGACGATCCTCTACAACTTCGCTCGCAACAGCCAATGCCCGCCTGAGACCGGTTTGATGGTATGCGCTTCGTAGGGGCACTGCTGTCTGTCAATGCCGTTGGATTTTCTGGAACCAAGAGATCAGTGTTGGCAAAGAGGGCGTGAAATTTCGCTTACTGGCACATGCATGTGACATAGGGCAGGTCCGCCCGCTGGGTCGCCACCTCTTGCTTGGCCTCGAGGTACGCCGCAGTGTCCACAAAACATCCTGTACACGCGATGTCGTAGGTTGAGTCAATGGCGAGCACTGGTCGAGTGAGCGCGGCCAAAAAGGCGAGGTCCCCGCCGGCATATTTCTCTCCCTTCTGTAGATCTGCACCCGATTTTATTAGCTGCTCATCACACAAACAACGATTGAGTTGAGTTCACCAATGCGGTCCTCATTCTCGTCCAGGGGTACGAGATGAGGAATCTCGTTGTTGTCTTGGTGGGGAGAGTTGTCTCTGTGGGGAGGAAACTTGGCGCCCGCCATGGCAGATGATGGTTGCTGGAAAGAATCAGGCCCCAATACGGTTTTGATAGTTGCCCGGCTAGATAATACAGCGTGATTTCTGGCTGTCTGATTCCTCAAGCACTCACTTTCACCCCTCCATGTCTTCTGCCAGAGGCACCCCGGACGCAGAGAGTTATAACGAGGCCCTGGCCCTGGCCAACCGTGCGCTCCCTCCTCTGCAAACCCCGTCCTCGGCTGACTCTCGTCTTGTATAGGTTATTTGCCGCGCCGTTGTTTCCCTGTTGTATACAGCCCCTCCGAATGCCCATCCCTGATCCCTGCGGCCGACCGCCAGCGCGCCCTCCACTGTGCGCAGCGCCGAATAGCTCGCAAGAATTATGAGGCGTGCATGACGCGCATCCGGAACCACCGACGCCCCGACCCGCGCGCTATGCGAATCCGCGGGAAGAAGCCAAAAGCGCCCATGGAATAGGATTAGTCGGTGCAGGTAGACACATAGGGAAAGTGGCAGAATGCAATTGTTCACATTGCGCGAGAATAACACAGATAGCCTAAGTACCCCGCTCGCATCGGCGGGCCTGTTCTCTGAGTAGAGTTGCTCCATGACTGCGCCGAAATAAGACTGGGTAACGGGCCCACCGTAATTGTGCCCGCGTCTGCGCAGCGTGCGCGCGTCGTTCTCGTGCCTTCAACGCGATCTGCCGGCGGTTCTTCTCCCGGTACCTCCGGGCAGCCTCTCGTCTAGCCTCGAGTCGGATGGCAAGAACGTCGGGAGGTAGATTGCCTTCCTCCGCACGAAGACGGGCCATCCGCTCCCGGGTCTTCTGGTTGCGCTCTTCACGGTGCCTTTTGAAAGGCTCAGAGGAGCATGCTGACTCTTGCAAGAGCACGCACTTTCGGTAGTAGCGGTGGGAGTAGATGCTGCCCATAAGGCGGCGGGTTTCCTCGTCGACGCGGCTCATGGCAATGGAGAAGTGATGGCTGGCGGGATTTGCCGGGCTGTCCAAAACGAGTTCCAACGCGTCTTTTTATTGCTGTACTCAACCTCTGAGCCATTAAAATGCGGCCAAAAATCGGAGGGCATTTGTAAAGCGTTTATGAATCCATTTTTCATAATTCTGGCGAAATGATCATTTGGAAAGGTTTGCGAGCAAGAATGTTTCTGAAAACCAACCCAAGTCCAGTACGGGGGTGTCGAGGAGGTCGCGCACCAGCCCGATATCCCTTGCTACCAAACTTTTTTGGCCAACATGTAGCAGGCACGGTCTACTATTTATTCTGATTTATTGGACTTTTTCTGGGCAATGATTCTCTCTTGAGAGGAGAACTGGAATGACTATCAGACAGAAATCGGTGATTCTTGAACATAGGTTTACACGGTAGTTAGGTACAACTGTCCCCAACTAATTTTGTGAGGCAAATCATAGGCCTCCTGAGTGTGTACAGAAATAAATTCAAAGCCGCCACTGCACAGGCAAGGATGCAGTGGTCCGACGAACATCAAGCCAAAAGGCGTGACGAGTGCTCCAGAAAAGTGTAGCGAGTGCGCCAGTTTCCACATTTGGCTGGCACTTCGCGCATGAGCCGACTTGTTCTCTCTTAAGCAGGTCAACACTAAGAAGACCTGGCGACTCATTTCTGGACGAACGGCAAAACACGGCAATGGAATTCGATCTAGTACACAACAATTTATACTACTCGCGCACGGCGGACATGCACTTCACCTCGGTCCAAAGCACGTTGAAAATGGGCGAGGGCCTCGGTGTAGGATCTGGCGCGGTGGTGCACAGCGCCCGAGATGCCAAGTACGTTGAGCGCACATTCAACACTGGAATTATTTTTTTCAGAGACGTGGAGGCGGAAACAAACATTTAAAGCCTCACCTCGTGGGGAAGACGCCAGGATTAACGCCGGCACACACCACATACCAAGCGTCACCCTCGATGTGCGCTGAGAGCCGGGGACAGAGGGGAGGGTGCTGGTGCTCCTGAGTCACGGGCAGCGGTGCGCACGAACGAGAGATCGGGGTCGACTTCCACTCGGAGCTTGTGCACGTCCATCCGTTGGCGTGTGCGATGTCGAAAGCGGCCCGGGCATCGTCTACGTTACGATAGCCTTGATGTAATGAGAAGCGCACACCGACGGTGTCGGCCTGAACTTGCTGCCTGGGTAGAAAGTCAGAAGGCTGACGAGAGAGAAACGAGGAGGTACCAAGTGTAGCGGAGGCCGATGGTACGGCCACGAAAAACGACGTAAGCTGAGGGGGATCTGGACGACGGACGAGATCGGTGTATGGCTCGCACATGGGAATCTGTCTGTCCTTGGGTCGCTTCAGCGGCTTCGGACCTGGAGCCGCATTGTAAATTAAAAAAGGCAGAAATTAGGACGTGCCGAACCAGTGGTGCGTGTGACCGGAGCGGCGAGGAGAATTGAAAATGTATGCCCGCGTAGGCAAAGGAAGGTGTTCATAGGCAGGAGGCGGCGTCTGTGGAGCATGCGCGAGATGAATAGTGTTTCCTCCCAGGGTGAGGTTTGCGATGGCCTCAGCGACATCGCTGTTGTGGTCGCTGTTGCTGTCGCTGTCTATGTCGAAGACGGGGATGGGGGTGTCACTGTCGCTATCGATGGTGTAGACACGGACGGGGGCCGACGCACGGGGGGGACGGTTGCGGGTGGACATTGTGAATGGAGTTGTGAATGCAGCCGACAAAGATCGAGACGTTGATGGCAGATTCGATTCGTGAGATCTAAGATGAGAAGGTCAAAAGATGTGACGGCACGACCAAATTTGTATTCATGATTGTACTAGCGAGGCAAAGAAAACAACTATGATTGAGGAACGAGTTCTGCGTACTCGCCGACCCATCTGAAACGAATTAAGGAAGGAACGAAGTAATTAGAAAGAAATAACAAACCGGCGCACCATCTCGTTCATGTACGGGAGATCGGCATCCTCAAAGTCCACGACCGGGAGGCGCTTGTTTGACATGTGCGGGCAAGCCCCGTCGGGCGCCTTGTGCTTGACGATCCACAGGTTGCCCCGGAAGACCTTTGACTTGTGGCCCTCAGGCAAAATTCTGAGCACCGATTGATTCGGCAGCAAATGGGAGTGGGCGTCGGGATGGTGGGGGCACGAGATGAGGATGGTGAAGGAAAACCCGGGGGCAAGCGAACTGTACGTGAGAGAAGGCTTGGGGCACTTGCGACACTGGTCGGGGCTCCAGGAAATGCACTTCCCAACGGAGGCGAGAGTGGGGATCGGTCCTTCCAAGAACCAGCAGCTGGACCGGCGGAAGCCCTCCTCCTGGGGATAAAGAAGGACATGGCGGTGGATGTGGTTGTTCTGTGGGGGGCAATGTTAGCGTAGGTGGCGGGACGGGGGAGGGAAGGGCCGTACGATATCGTGCATGTGGTGGTGGTGGGAGAACAGGAAAATATTGTCCCATGATTACCGGATAACCGGGATCGGCGGGGGGTTGTTGGCTTGTTTGGAGAGGGTTTCAATCCGTGTTTGGTCGTCAAAAGATCTTGCTTACTTCATAACTACGCCAACTCAGACAGAACCAAAGAAAAACAGAGACACAGGCAAGTGCCCATATCACGACCGCACATTGGGTTCTGACCGAGGAGCAATAAAGCAGGGAAATGACACGCCGTGCTGGACAACGAAAGCGGACATGGAAGCGAAAGGCCAAGGAGTTGCGCAAGAGTAACAAGATGTGGGCAGAAGGAGCTCGCGAGGACTTGTTGCGCCCCCACATTGCAGGCTACGCCGACGCGTTGGAGAGGGGATGGCGGGCGGAGCGCGACTATTTGCAGAAAGTGTGCAATGAATACCACACCCTCATCTCCTGGCGACTGGAGGACCACGAGGAACCCGAGCTGCCGCTGCCAGCATATGATCCCTTTGCGGCGCCAGTGGAGGAAGAGCTGTCAACGGAAGAGCAGAAGTTGAGACACGCTCGAATCGAGGAGCTCACCAAGGCAAGTGATGTGACGGCCGTGACCCTTCGCGTTCTCATCAACCTCTGTCAGCGAATCCGCCGCTGGCTCCAGTATCGTGTCCGCTCTCTCCGGCGAGGAGTCTCTGCGAAGGTCGCATGGCGCGACAACCCTTTTGCTGTGCTTTTGGCAAAGTTGTCTGGCTTGACGATCCCTCCAAAAGCTCGCCAAGGATGGCAGCAGTATATGCACGAGGCCTACCAGACAGAAATCGCACCTTTAGTGCCGGACCGCTGGGCAGCACAATCGATCAACGCGGACGGCAGCGTGAAGACGGGCCAGCCGAACGCTGGATTTCGAGCGGCTCTAGCTCGAGAGCTTTTTGACGCCTTGCCAGAGGAGCGCCAACTTGCTATTCGCCTCCGCGCCAAGACAGAATCACTGGCTGCAAAGCAGAACTACGAGAAGGGTATGAAAGAGGGACCGTCTAAATCCCCAGAAGCTCGGCAGGAGTACGTGCAATACTTTTTATTCGGCGCCGACTAGGACTTACTTTGAAACAGCTGTATCAATAAGTTTGGTCGCTTTATTGCGCCCATCATGCGAGGGCTGCAAGAAGCAACGGGGCTGCAGGGCTTCATCATGCTCGGTGGCCCTATCCCGCGCTTTAATGGCGAGTTAGGGACAATACAGTAAGCCTTGGATCTAAACGGCCGCTACTGGACATTGACAAGCTTCGACAGCCTCTCTGTCGGAAACAATCTATCTAATGTGCCGACTCCCTTCCCTGGATGGGATAAGGGACGATGGTCGCGCGAGGTTGTGGGTTTTTTCAAGGATTATCTGGCAACGGCGTATAGTGAGTGAAAAAAATAATAATTGAAATCTCACTGACGTTCATCTAATCTCAGCTACTGAGCAATGCACGGAAGCGCGGCTGCCCGTCGGGGACCCTCTGGGCGCGTTGTACAAGTTCGACCCTGAGGACGACATGCCAGAGGACGAGGATTCTGATACGTCCGAGGACGACTCAGATTCGGAGTCGTCGAGCTCTGAGTCTGAATCCGAGGAGGGGTCTGAGGAGGAGGAGGAGGGAGGCAAGGGGAAGGGGAAGGCGCCATCCAAAGCCCAGAAAGCTACGAAGAAGAGTGTCGCAAAGAAGCCCACTGCAAAGAGGACCACCGAAAAACGAAAACGCGGTGAGGAGGAGGCAGGTCCCGCCTCAAAGAAACCCAAGAAGACGACAGCAAAGACACTATCGCCTGAGGAGCAAGCACAACGTGACGCGTTTCGCGTGCGGCAGGAGGGAGAGCGGGAGCGGGAGGCGAATCGGGCGCGGAATGCGGATATAATAGCCGGCCTAAAGCTCAAGCAGGCGGCGTCGCCTTTAGTGGAAGAGTTGGCGGGCAGCGCCAAGGCGGGGGCCGCAAAACCCCGCAAGCCACGCGCGAAGGCCACAGCACCGACCGGTCCAACACGACGCTCTGCTCGTCACGGCCCCGACGGAGGGGAGAGCGAAGAGGGCGGAGGCAAAGAGGGCGGAGTGACACACGAGGAGGAGGACGTGCAGATGGAGGACACGCCTCCCGGCCCGCCGTCCTCACATGCACCTTCTTCATTGGGGACGGGGAGTGCTTCGGGGAGTGGGAGACCGTCACCGTCGCCCTCGTCGCCCTCGCGCCCGCCTTCCCTCCCGCCCTCGCGTCCGCCCTCGCGTCCGCCTTCCCTCCCGCCCTCGCGTCCGCCCTCCCTCCCACCCTCGCGTCCGCCCTCCCTCCCACCCTCGCGTCCGCCCTCGCGTCCGCCTTCCCTCCCGCCCTCGCGTCCGCCCTCGCGCCCGCCTTCCCTCCCGCCTTCCCTCCCGCCTTCCCTCCCGCCCTCGCGTCCGCCTTCGCGTCCGCCTTCCCTCCCGAGCGATGACATGCGAGACGCACCACCTCGATGGGAGGGAGGGGTACCACCCGCCGCGCCCCCCCCGCGCCCAAAGCCCAAGGCGATTTTTGGGGCAAAGGGAAAGGCGAGGAGGACGGAGAGCGAGGACGGCGGTTATGACGGCGGCTATGTGGCGCGTTTCATGGGCGGAGGGGGGTTAGGGAATGCGCGGGGAGGTGCTGGGACTGTAGCCGCAGTGTCTAGTGAAGCATCAGGCGACGGCACCGAGGCGAGAACGGCGACTCCCACCAGCCACAACTCGCCGGTTGCCACTGCCGAAGCTACTGCCACCGCCCCTCTCTTGACAATGACCCCTTCGCCGCCTCCGTCGCACACCACAGGAAGCGCGCCTTCTACAGAGACGCCCGCGCTTGCCGCCATTCGGTCCGCATCGGCCGCCGATGGGTCTAAGCCCAGCGAGGGGAGCATGGATGGGAATGGGGAGAAGGGATCCGCGGTAAACGAGAAGGGAACAGCCCAGTGCCCGAAGGAAGCGCCTCCTTGGGTTACAAAGGTGTTCGAGCAAATGTCGGCCGAGTGGATTGGAAGCCAGTTTGACGAGTTGCTGCAGTCGTGGGTGGAGCTGGAGCAGAGCTACAACTTTGCCTTGGGGGACAGCAAGCTCACTGCGACGGATCGGCCGGTGGAGGTACAAGGGTGGATTGGAGATGGGCGGAGACGGCCCCGGACGGTCACTAACGTGGTGACGTTCCAGACGAAGTGGTGGAAGTGGTGGGCGGGGCTGCAGCCGAAATGGCGAGGCTCAATCATGGACACGCCTGCGCGCGCGCCGCCTGCTGATGCGGACTGGACCTGCCTCACCGTTCCTGGGCAGAACGGGATGCTGACCGTCGTGGCGACGCTATACTGGTGGGGGTGCGCGGAGAAGAAGAAACGGCAAGGCGCCAGATCCGAAGGCTGGGAAAAGGCTGCAGCGGACGTTGCCCTCGTGCTTAAGTCGCTCAAAGCAGCCTGAGGTATTCATTCTTTACGCCGGTCAATTTGGTGTTCCCTTCTGCTGCGTACCACTTTCTGACGATTTCTTTCTTCACGATACTTACGATTTATGATTCCTTTCTTGATATTCTTACGATACTCTTTACGATGATGTGTTTTGACGACTTTTATGATACAAACATGTGTGCGTACAAGTATTTAAATACTGTAGCGCAGAATAAATCAGTGGCCAACGCATGCGCCTTTGTTCGGGGTGAAAATACAAGAAGTGCAGCACATCACGTGACGCATTCGACTTAGACAAATTTTGGAATTCTGGATCGCATTCGGAATTCGGAAGGGGGAGGGTGCGCGCCGGGATGAGGAGCACAACGGCAACGAGATGGAGGCAGGCGACGGCTAGTGGAATGCCAATGGAGAAGAAGGAGGGGCGCGGCGGGGGCGGAGGGGGGCGCGAGGCGGGGGCGAGGGCGGGCATCGGAAATAAGGGGAAAAAATTCAGTGAGAGGTTGCCAAGATGAATTCAAGGGTGGGGGACCGCTACGCTACGCACCTTTTATTCATGCCTGATCGAAGGGCGGGACCGGAGCGGAACAGCGGGTGCATAGCAAGAGGCACGGCGATGGCTGCTGAGTTATGAGGGGGCAGCAGAGGTAGCCGCGCAGGGGGCGATGCAAGGGAACGGGCAGCGGGGGGCGGCGGGAGCGGGCAGCGGGAGCGGGCAGCGAGCACGCGTGGTGGGGGTATGGGATCCAAACAGAGACATCGCGCAAGCCGAAGGAGCCGGAGGAATGGGCAGCAAACAGGAGCAAGCTGGCGGGCAAATATATATTTGTGAAAAAGAAAGGAGCCAATTTTGGGCGGGGATACTGACGACTAAAAAATAGCCAAACGGGGCACGGAACGGCCCAGGCAGGGCTATTTTTCCGCCGCGCAAGCAGGGTAAAAGGAAAGGGAGCCGTCTGTGAATGTAGCCAGGCTCCTGGCTACATTCAGGTGTAATTGAATCAGATGCCCCTGGCTGTGTTCAGCACATTTTGCCTTTATATTACAACTATGGCTCGATCCGGTCCGACTTACCCGAGCGGTCCCGTGCCCCACTGTATTCCCAACGCTCCCGGTTCCGTCCACGCTGTTCTCCTTTGGCCTTCATCGCTCCTCTGTTGTGTCGCTGAAAGAACCCAATCTCCGCTTCTTCGTCGCTTTCTTCGCTCGTCGAATCCAACTCCCGCATGGCTTCTTCATCGCTTAGACTGTCGTCCATCAACCAGTCTCGTACTTTCTGCGTACCATCGACCTCCTGGGTGTCCTCTTCCGCTGCTTCCTCGTTCCCCCCAGCTGCCTCCTCGTCGACAGCGCTGGTGTTGGAGTTGCTGCGCGACGGGCTCGTCATCTGTAACTCCTTCCGCGTCCGCGCTTCCGTCGTGCGAGGCGGCCTCGTCCTCGATGACTTCGCCCTGCCTGCGACGGGGGTCAACTGGTTTCGGATCAACATTGCTGTTGAGCACGTACACTGCCCTTGTGGGTTCTGTAGTACGTGCAAGCTGCCGGCGGAGTTCTTCAAAGTGCCGCTGCTCCCAAAACTGGTTAGTGACTGCCCGGACGCGCAATCGGGACTCGCGTACCCAGGCGTCGTGGGCGCGCGCGGCCACTCCTGGTACGTCATTCACTTGCGAGTTTGCCGGGGTGGGGGCCGTGAGGTGTACGGGTCGTCCCTCGTGAAGGATGGTGGGAAGCCCGGGCGTGTCGGGACGCGGCCAGGCGGGGAGCGTGGGGTGATGGCGTGTGGGGATTGCGAGAACCTCGTACCCCGTGCTTTCGTCTCGAAGTTCGGTAGGGAGGGCGTTGGGGGTGAGAAAACGGGGCGGAGTGCCGGACGGAAAGGAGATGTATTGAAACGGCTCCGGGGGCGTGAGCTGGGTTCCCCGATCGTTGAGGACAAGGGATGTGGTGGGTCGGCCAATGGCGGGTCGGTGTACGTGCGCGTCCCGCAGAAATGACGGCACGCCAGGACGGGTAGGCCGAGGCGCATGGATGATGGGGGTGAGCGCGCGTCCGGCGGGTGTCGGCGAGCGGATGGGGTGTACCTGCCGCGAGATGTCAATTTCAAAGTTGCCATCTCGTCGTTGGAGCCCCACCTCGCGATGAACCGAATCGCCGTACATGGGTAATTCACTGCGGACTTGCTCGGCGGTTGGGAACGGGGTTTCTAAATCCCAAGTGTGGTCAGTGGTGGGTGCGGCATAGAAATGCACCATCGCGTGCCCGTTGCACATGCCCGGGGCGCCGGTGACGGGGTTGTGCACCAATAGTCGGGCATTCAGAAGGATGGTGTGGTGCACCTCCTGCCCGTTTGGTCGCACTTCCCGGCCGGTGTAGAGCGCGTGCGGCGCGACTACCGAGCCAGGCCGGACAATGGGCAATTGCCCGTCCCGATGCCGCCCCCACTGCAGGTTGACGGCCGCCTGCACCCGCTGGTGCGCCGTGCCACCGCGTGGTTGGTGGTCGATCGCGCCAAAATGGTGCGTGCGCGCTCGACTTAATACACCGCACGGAATCGGGAGTGAAGGGGCAGGACGGGGGCGACGAGCGTGACGAAATGACGACCTACCTTCAGCTGGCTCCCGGGTTTCAGCCTCTGCCGGCTGCTGGTGCTGGTTGCCGCTGAAGGGATTGTTGCGTTCGAAAGACTGGGGGGGTGACATTGACGACCAGTCTCGGTAGTAGGTGGGCATGTGGGGAAATTTCGAGACGGGGTTGGGGTGGGAAAGTGGATGAGAGGAACAAGTATTGGTTGGGGGGGGCTGAGTAGAATTCCAGAAGGCGCGATCTGGTGCGTAATCCGCCCTCGCACAACCTTTATTCGTAAAAGGGCGGCCCCTTCCCGTGCTTTCCTGATTCGGACAGGGCTTCTGTGCCACTTGGGCAGCGGATACCAGAACGGCCCAGATCGTTGCGCAGCAGATTACTGCTGCGCAGACATCTCTCCATTCCTGGTCAGTCTTTCCACGCGTCTTCACCATTCGCCCTACTCCTGCAATTTTTGTGGTTAGTATCGGTACTTCCCGCCCCACTCGGAACATTCCATGCCGGCGCCTGTTTCCATTGGAGTACTCAACTCCTCGGGCGTCGTGCCGAACAAGGCGGGATACAGCGCCGGGAATGGGGGACAGGTCTGGTTGGTTTTCAGCGGCAACGAGGGATTCCTTTTCTGAATACCTTGTCATCCGTTCTCGGAGTACTGATCCGTGCGTGTTTTTGGTGGGTCCCTTCCCTTTTCGTGTGTCTTTTTCCGCTCCACGATCCGATTGAGCCGATTTGCCAGCTGTCAAATCACACGTCCACGATCGTCGGAGCAATGCTCCTTCCGTGATGGGCGCTTGTGGATCGAGGCTTGGCGCCTTGTTGATGATTCGAAAACCCGCGAGGTGGGTTTCCTTTTGAGTGTTCAGGTAGTCTGCTGTTATTGTAGCTATCAGTGATTCGTTTTGAATCGCAAGGCTCGGTTTTTTCTTCCTGAAAAACTCGCCCAGTTTGCCTGCCCCGCGCCGTGTGGTTTCCACGAGGCGCCGATACCATCGGAGCGGAGCTTTGGTAGCTTCAAGGGAGCAGTGTCGAATAGTGTTTAATGTGAGTTTATTATCTTTCTTCCATTCCGGGCTGTGTATACTCCACCTTTGCGCAGTTCACCATTCCTCCGGTGATTTCGCATCGGATGCTGACGGATCATATTCGTTTTGTTCCGATACGGAATTTGCCGTAGTTGTTGCGGCGAACAAGGGCAACGCGCGATTCAGCGGATACCAGAAATTTCCTACTCCGTTTTCTTGGGAGGTCTTTTCTGGTGCGGCAGAGGTCTTTAATCCTCCTGTATGTCCTTTATTGAGCTGAGTGTGTGTTGTTTTTAGGAGCGGTTGTCTTTTTGGTTGACCCAAAAAGGTTTGTTCTGTCGGATGGGTTTCTCTTTGAGTAGGTAAGTGGAGTCCTGTTTCACTCATCTGTCCTGCTGTTTCATGGGACACCGAGGTATCGAAGCCGGCCAATTCCCTGCCCATTTCTGGACACAGAGTTGATGTTGCCAGGATTGTGGTGTCGGGAGTTTCCGGGCAAGAGTCTTTGTTTAATTCGTGGAACTCTTTTGGTTCTTGTTGCTTGTGGCTTGGCACCACGGCTTTGGTGCTTTCGTACCAGTGACTTGTGGGGTTGCCAGCTTCAAATCCTGCGACTGGTAGCGAATCGTACGGAATGGCCAGGAGTTCGTACCTGGGCTGTCGTGTCTCGCGATCTTTGAACACCAGGTACGTACCTTCATCTCTTTCGTCGATCGTTACTAGATTCCCGCGTTGCCAGGGTCTTCCTAGTAGAAGTTCAAATGGGGCCTGTTGGGATACCCATAAGTCAGTACTAGTATAAACTCCTCCGCATTTGAATTCCACATCGTGAACATATCCGCGCAACTGTCCCTTCCCCCCGTTGGCGTCATTCATGTTCGTAACGTAAGTCATATCCACAGGACGCTGAATTCGTAAGGCAGCGATATCAGCCCGTACCACATCCAGTTGTGATCCCGTGTCAATGATAGCAGAGATTTTGTGTCCGTTGGTTACCACATCAATTTTGATTAAGACTCCTTCCGTACGGGGCCAGTTCCAATTTGCAACCAGCGGTATATCTTTTCCTTTCCCCAGTAAGACGGCTTTGACGTTTTTCATTCGCATGGTGTCCATAATTCCGGTGCGAATTTCCTTCGAAGCCACAAAAGCTTCTCGTACCGTCAAAGGGATTGTGAGGTCAAGAATTCGGTCGATAATGCTGGGTATTTGGACGGTAGATTGAATATCTGAGTGTCTTCCCGTATTCTTGGAAGGATTCTCGGTTGCTCCTCGTTCAGTCTCGCCGTCTCGAGGCGGCCTCCTGTGAGTTGCTTGTTTGTCTTGATTTGAAGGTGATGCGTCCGGCATTTCCACGTCGGCCCGCGGGACTCGCGCGTCTACTGGAGTGAGTTCGGGGAGCAAGTCTCGGGCTTGGCGTGGTGAGTCCTCTTTCTTACCGCGGCCAATCTCTTTGGCGGGTGCGGACGTCCGCGCTGCCTCGGGCTCGGCTCTCTGCCGATCCCTCCGCGGCAACATAACTCCGTCAAAGACTTCGCGCCGAGCGGCTTTGGAGCTCGGCAAGGTTCGCTCCGCGGCGTTAACTTCTATTGCCTCGGGGTTAAAATCAGCTGGGCCCGGCACGGTCAAATATACCTCTCCTGGCCCCGCGCTGTCCTCCCCGTCGCTCTGGGCTACGTACCAGTGCGCGTCTAGTTCTTGATCCGACTCGTATGTGCTGGTTTCTTGCTCGGAGTCGGTTTGAGTGTTGGCGGTGGCATATTCTTCCATGTATGCCAGCGTGCTGGTTTCTGTGGGGTGCTGCTCGGTTGTGGCAAACATCACGCGTGGGGTAGCGATTCGACGGGCGGCTTGCACGAGGCTCTCGCCTTGCGCGCGCTTGATGAAAGACCCATCCTTCATTCTGATCCGTCGCGTAGCTTCATCCACGCTGATGATATTTTTGCCCATTAGGTCCTGGATGTCTGGGCACTCCCCAATCCGATGTCCATCAACTCCACACCCGAAGCAGCCAGTGGTAGCACTAGGGGCCCCCAAAGGGATATTATTGGGGTATGTAGTAGCGCCTACTGGCGGCGATGGGTTTCCAGTCGGGCTACTCCCTGTTGCCTTGGGCAATGCTCCTTTGTTGTTTTTGGAGTCTGACCAGGGCTGCGTGATGCGTGGGGGTTGCACGCACCGGGCTGCAATGCCAGTACTATCGAGTGTAAGCACCTTATAGTACACGGGCGGGTATTCTGGGTCGGTAATGGACATCTTATTGAGTTGCCTAATTAGGCTGGTTACTTCCTCCGCGGTGCCCGCGGTCTGAAGCGTGCGGGACTTGCTCGGACTTGCAGCAGGTGCAGAGGTAGATTTCTTCTTCTTATTCTTTGCCTTGTCCTTCCTGGCCCGAGCTTTGGCGCGATGCTTTCGTCGGTACGCCTCATAGTCTGAGTCGTCACTGTCGGTTGACTCATCATCATCAGATCCTGCGTCGGTAGTGCCACTGTCCAGGTCTACCCCATAGTCCGCGGCGTTAACAACCATTGCCTCGGCTCGGTTGCGGCGGAAATACCATTCAGCCGCGGTGTTAATCTCCCGCACAGAATACTGGCGGTGGATACTACACGCGGGGTTAAGCTGGTTTATTCTCTGCTCCAGGGTTCGTCGTAAGTCCAGCTCGATGCCGAGCCAGAAATACACATCATAATTCACTTGCGTGATATGCCCTTGTTGGAGCAACATTCCAGCCATGGTTTTATACTTGCGGTAGTATTTCTTCCATTGTGACAGGTTTTGGAAGGGGCGGCTTTTTGTGCGTAAAGTATATGTTGCAATATCGCTGGGCTTGTAACGAGAAGTCACTCTGTCTGCGTCGTAACACTCCAGAATTTCTTTTCTCAGTTTCGGCCACTTGCGCTGCTGATAATACTTTGATGCACGTATAAAGCCCTGGACATCAGTCGAACAGTAGTCCAGGATCAATGTGCATTGGTCCGTGGGGTCTGTGACGTGAAACTTCACGAGTAACCTGTCGTAGTGGGCGATGAAATATTCCACCTCAGAATGGTGCCCACGAAACAGTTTGGGTGCATCTCTGCTGCCGCGTAGCGGCATGTCCAAAACTGTCCTGGTGGTGCTGGCGCCAAAGAGGGGAACCGCGCTTTTCATCCGCGGGGGACGAATTTGGGATTCGGACGAGGAGCTAGATTCTTCGTCTGAAGAGGCTGACACAGGGTCTTGATAATTCGTATCTGAGTCGTCCATCAAATGCGACGTGCTAGAGGTATGTCCAGTACTCGAAGCAGGAGCTAGGTTTGGGAATGGCAGATCAGAAGGACGGGGTGGATTGACGAATTGAGTAGGTGGATGGCGGTGGCGACTGGAAGAAGTTGCAGGGATCGAGGTGTCGACAAGGGGAGCAGAGTCGGGGAACAGTTGCATGGGTGTAAGGAAGGGCAAGGTTGTAGAGCTTGGATCGTGACGTAAGCAGTTGGAATATACTATTCGAGACCTGCGGCGGTCACCAATGATGTCAAGCGTATAATTTGTTATACGTGAGGTCCGCCGGAAGTGACTTTATTCAGGCGTTTCTCACCAGCGGGATATTCCAACTGCCGGCAGGGTTTGTCTAGAAAAGGTGCGCAGACGCGAGACTTCTAGAATCGGCGGGCAGGATAGAACGTAGTTGGTTCGTAGGGTTTTCCAGGCAAAGCAGCAAGAAGCGGCTAGTCTAGGACGGATGGGACGAAGGTAGTAAAACCGTTTTACTAGCTTCGACTGAGGCGGACGTAACGCAAGACCAGTAAAACCACTTTACTTGTCAGGCGCGGGCGGAATACGGATACGGAGGGTCGGTTTCGGGAGCGTAAGTTCAGCGGCAAAGCCAATTTGCAGCTAAACAAGAAGCACAGTCGTAATACCGTATTACGAATGTACTTAAACACAATAGGTTTCTAATAGACGAATCACGTGTGTTCGACTAGTAGACGGAGCGGTTACGGAGGTAGCGGTAGAGTTTCACTTTAAAGGGGGATTTATTCGATGATCGAGTACAAGAAACGGTCTACTATTTATACTGTCTAGGGATTTCTATTAATATACGGGGTCGGGGCCTAGGCGTGGTCCAGAGCGGGCCAGACTGGGGGCTAGATGGGCCGCGGCCGGTCTAGGTGTGACTAGTCGTGGTCCAGGCCAGGTCTGGATTTGATGCCGCAGCGATCCGCAGTTCCGCAGTTGATCGGCTGCGGACTGCGGATTTGTGGAGTTGCGAGTTTCGCAAAGGCTTCTGTTAAGGCTCGAAAGCTAATCTCGTGACTTTTTACATAATCCACTTTTGATGTCCGTGGTTCGATTTCGTGAGCCGGTATTCTTTTTATCATTTCTAGCGAAGAATTTTTCTAACCGCCTAAAACGGTTCTGACTCAAAACACTTTTGAGTCATGACAGCACAGCTCGGCACATGGAGGCACGGGACAGCCTCTGTCTCCAAGCCGCGGGAATGACAAGAGTTGACGCGGACGTGCATACACCGACCGTCGATCTGTCCACACTGGACCTCGACATGCCCGACTTGTTCATTGCGGTCAAGAATTGGAGAGGTGTAGGTTGAGCTGGTGTACGAGAAGAAGGAACCCACGATCGCGAGGGGAATCGGCAACAGGTGTCATGAATCAATGGTGGTACGGAATGAGCTCGATAGGACAGTGGTGTGTGCTCCCAAGTAGTAGGTTAGCACAGAGATCAGGCTGTGGCTGGCGTGTTGATATTTCCAAGCGACACCTAACCATTACACCCAGCGGAATTATACAGCCCATAAATAAACAAGGAATAGAAGCTTCATAAAGCAAGGCTTGGTTTCAACGGTTAGATAGTATCCCGAGCCGTAGTGAAACAAGGAGTAGTGTGCAGAACGGTATCACGGTCAAGAACGACCGCAGGGAAAGACTGGTGGCGCGCAGTAGGATCTGCCCGCCAATGAGCTATACAGATACGCAGTCAGATCCGGCCGCGAAGCGCGAGCAGCGCCGTGGCGGTAGAATCTGCCTGCATCATGGATAAGATTAAGTCGCGGTAGGATTTGGCCGCTCAGCGTACCGCGGTGGGAACTGCCCGCGATCGCTGGAGCTGAGCCGCGGCGGGATTTGCGCTGTCGCGGTTGGATCGGACCGCAAAGGACGAAGGACGCAGTCGGATGTGACTGCCAGTGGTGTCGCCGTAGTTTTGCAGTCAAATTCGACCGCCAACCGTCGCAGTCAGATCAGACCGCAAAACGGGAGGGACGCAGTCAGATGCGACTGCCAGTGGTCTTGCAGTAGTTTCGCAGTCGAATCGGACCGCCAACGAGAGATATGCACCGTTGCAGTAGGATCCGGCCGCAAACCAGAAAGGTGTTGGTGGCAGTCGGATTTGCCCGCGAGTGCCAGGAACCAGTGCTGTTGCAGTCGGATATGGCCGTGAGAGGTAGACGGGCAGTAAGATTTGCCTGCGAACGAGTGCTGTGGCGGTAGGAAGCGGTAGGATCAGACCACCTTGCGGAAATGACACGGGAATAGGGAGGGATGTGCAGGCAGAATTCACCGCAGCACAGCCTCCATTCAGCCCGCTGCACCCACTTACAAGGGAAAACCGTACGCGTTACTACAGCGGGACATATACAACTTAGGCCCCCCTTCCTGTGCATCGAACAAATAAGCCCAAGTACCCGAGTCCCCCGAATCCTACATAACCAAACACTAGCATGACTTCACTCCTCGAAACTCTCTGATGTGCACGGAACAAATAAGACCAAGTACCCGAGCCCCCCGAATCCTACATAGCCAAACACTAGCATGACTTCACTCCTCGAAACTCTCTGATGTGCAGGGAACAAATAAGACCAAGTACCCGAGCCTCCCCCCCGAATCCTACATAACCAAACACTAGCATGACTTCACTCCTCGAAACTCTCTGATGTGCACGGAACAAATAAGACCAAGTACCCGAGCCCCCCGAATCCTACATAACCAAACACTAGCATGACTTCACTCCTCGAAACTGGTTTTTATTCCAATGTACTGGGTCCCGTGACGGAAAAATGCGAAAAAGAATGCGAAAACGGAAGGAGGTAGAGAGGCTTGAGGAAAATTCACAGAGATCTCGCGCGAGCTTACGACCTTACAATGGTAGTTCTGAGCTGGCTCGTTGTCGAAATATGTCATTTTTAAGTGTTGGCGCATAGGTTTACAAAAGTACATAATGTACAAAACAATAGATCATGTCCGAGGGAGTTGAGAGGCAACGGAGCCAGACAATGATACAAACTCAGTGAGAAAAGGTTGAACCGAGTAGATCAAATCACAGTAACTTGAGCCGAATCGAAAGGCTGGATCACGGGGATGCGAGACTTTACAGCCGGTGTGTGGCAAGTGTTCTGTGTGTGCACGAGCCTGAACTGTTTTATCATATGCAGTGAATAACGGAAGCACAAAAAACACTTGCCTGCCCCATGGCATGCTTCGGGTTGTTGGATTGAGTTGACAGCAATAACTGAGTTTGGCCAAATGAAGGTCGGACTATAATGCACTCTTGACTGACGGTAAGCAAGACCTTCCACAGCAGCAGCTCGTTACGTTCAGAGGGTTTACAGAACAACAGGACCGCGCGCAGGTAGCGGCGCGTGCTGTTACGGAGCAGTTACTGTGTGTTAACATCCGAATTGATAATCAATGGACCTGCAACACGCACCGATCGGCCAGAACCGATGCCACAAGCTCCCAGAAAGCTCTCCATCTCCCTACCGAGCCTCTCGAGTTATCCGACTTGCAAACTCGGGCAAATGTTGTTGTGCTTGCGGAGATTCGTGATTTGGCGGGCAGAAGATGGTTAAAGAGCTCCAGAGTGCGGGCCCTGAGAGATAGAGCACAACGAGTAGGCATGGCACTCAAATACCACGTTTTCCGAGCGAGATTGTGGCCAGATGACGTCCGTCTGTTATTGCGTGAAAAAGTGGATTTGGCGGGGTTTGCTTGAGTCCTAAGCTGTCCAAAACAGTCTCTGAGATATACATTGAAGTTTCAGCGTAGATCTGGGGTGCAGAGGAGTGGAGCAAAACGACCGTGCTCGAGGAAAGAAAGACGGCAGCTAACGGCGTGATGTCACGGTTACCTGCCAGTCACGGTGTTATCTGCCATCGTCTCAGTTCGTTGCAGTGAGGACAACTTCTACTAATCTGAAGACGCAGAGTCAATCTAACTTCTTTTTAGTGGATTCACGATTATTTTCAGGGATTAAGACCAAGCGGAATGGGGTCAAACGAGGAAAGTGGCAGGTAACCTGCACAGCCACTGGCAGGTAACACCCAGCTGATCGGCACTTTAACCTCGAAACTCTCTGATGTGCAAAGAACAAATAAGACCAACCACCTGAATCCCCCGAAGCTTTAACGATGGTAAACCACGCGCCATTATTCATTCCTACAATTATCTCCGAGCTGCCCGCGTCGTCGCCCGATCGTGTTCGTAGCCCGACACCGTCCCCTATCATCGGGCCTCTTCCTTGCCACCTTTCTACAACGAACCGCCATTAGGTCGCTCATTCCTCTCTGCCATCCCATGCATGCATCCGCCCTCTATGATCTCATTACGACCCCCCGCTACATGCCATACAGTGGGTGGAAATGCTCGTACTGGTCGCTCTCACTCTTAGCACACCTCAGTGATGACAGCAGGCCCGTTGGATGTGGCTGCCTGGAAACAGCAACTTCTCGTCTTCGGCGCAAATACGACTGATCCTCTACACCATGTCGGCACGCAGACTCTTTGAGACCGCAATGGTTTCAAGAGCTCACTACTCTGTGGTCGCGGAATTCCTTGCATTACTGGCATGCAATGGCATTGAAGAGGACGCCATGTCTGCGGACGGATCTGAAACAAGGGATTCTGGTGACAGCGGTGCGCGCCCTGACTTAACCCGGTCGCATCAGTTTCTGACGCCTGCAGAGACGACCTGCACATTCTTGCTCCGCGTGTGCGTTGGCCTTCACCTGGGCTAGGTACGCTGCTCCTGCCGGTTGACCCATGCCTACCTCACATAAACTCAGTTGACCTCGCTGGTCTGGACGACCTCCCCCCCGGAACTCGCATTGCAGATTGTCCGGGCTTTGACCTTTGCGGACCGCGGACACCTTACTCTGGCATCCGAACGGTCGTCGGATCTAGTCGCTTACGATCTTAAGGTTTTGGCTGAGACGATCCTCCACCACTTCCAACTGCGACACGACGAAGTCCGATTGATGCAGGCTGCGACAGGGACCGTCATAGGCGGGTCAACCATCACTACCTTGGTCGCGCCCCATAGGTCGTTTACTCCTGGCGACCTTGACTGCATCGTTCCTTGTTACAAAGGGCACGCTGTCGTCGATTTCTTGCGCATAGGTTCGGAGACCACGGTGGCGACGACAGACGACTCCCCTACCCATTCACCCCGACCTCCTCCTTCCCTCCCTCTGAGTTACTGTCCTAGTCGTCGAGCTCGAGCGCCGTGGCGTGCAGGCCGTTGGAAGCGCGGAGGAATGGGGCCTGGACGCCTTTGGATGAAGTCGCAGAGATACGGGGAAAGAAGGCAGACGTGTAGAGTAGCAGTTTACATAGCAGGGATGAGAGCAGATTTTTTTTTTGAATTGCATGGCGCAGTCGCTCGTAACCTAAAGCAAGGTTCCAGTCGGCAGGGCCGGCCCCTAGTTTTTCAACGACCGTGTAAAGTTTTTCAACACCCTTGTAAAGTTTTTCAACGCCCTTGTCCTTTTTTTCAACGCGCCATCAAATTCTTTCATCATGACGTCAGTGCCTGTCATCGCATCAAACTCTTTCAGTGCACCGTCGTTGCGCTTCTCTTTCCATGTTTCAACGCCTCTGCCAATTCTTTTAGGGTCACGTCACGCAACACGGTTTTCAACACGACATTAGCTGCAAGTTTTTCAACGCTTGCCAATTTTTTTCAGTGCCGCGCTTTCAAGGTGTTGCCGCCCGCATCTCTCTTTGCACTGCCAAACCCTTTTTATCGAGCTTTAGTCAACTTTTCTTTTTCAGTGTCTACACTTTTTTCAACACGGCACTTTTGGGGAAAACACCTGGCCCCGACACAACACTGGGCACCCCACCTGCAGCGAATACTAGGCACCCCGCTTCGCGAAAATACTACCGAACCCGACCCCGCTCCGCGAACATACTACCGAACGCTCCGCGAAGATACTACCGAACCCGACCCCGCTGCGCGAAAATACTACCGACCGCTGCGCGGAAAACACTACCGACCGCTGGCGCCTGTTTTTTCTCGCTCCGCTCGAAAAAACAGGCACCCGCCCAGCATACAATGGTCTTGGGTTCGACCCCCACGATGGCCATTAGCTTTTGCTAGCTTTTTCGTGGGCTCAGATTGGCGTATTGGCTTGTAAGTAGTGATGATGATGATTGATCCAGGTCATGATACACCCGAATGATGGTGCCGATCTTATGTTACAAAGCAAATTTATTTTTCACAATTCTCAGTAGGCCAAATGTATTCTATAGGCTTATGTAGTCTGTGCCAAATTTTCCGAGCGAACGGGCATTTATTCGTTGAGTAGCAGCCAACTTTGTGTATCAGCTAAATCGGGAATTGATGTCGCCCTCTCTCTCTCTCCCTATGGCGGTCACTTGGCACCTTTAATAAAACGCACATATTTTATGTTGTTTCGAGATTTTTTTTTGGAGATTTCAAACTTTCGAGATTTTTTTTCGAAAGTCGTGTTTCGTGTTTTTTTTTTCCGGGGGTTCCAAGTTCAGAATCATATTTCTTCGGCGTTGTCAGGCTACGGCCAGCCACACCGACGTGATGAGCCATCACCCAGTGATGGCAGGACATCACTGTTTACAACAATCACAGCCGGCAGGACATAGCACCTACTGCTGGCTTTACAGCAAGTCGATCCTGTTGCGAACTTTACACCCTTGGTCACTCACCATGGGGCTGAGCTCTGAACCTCTCCCTCCTTCAGTGCACGGGCCGAGAGAGGACCAATGGTAGGTAGGTAGGATTAATGGTAATAGGGAGTGAATGCAACTGAGGCAGGAAGTAGGCCATCATCTCGGCATGCACAGCCGTCCGGCTTGATGACACCGAAAAAACTCGATTCTGAACCTGAACAAAAAGAAAAGCACGATGACAACAAAAAAAAACACGAAAGTTCGGAACCCCGAAAAATATCTCGAAACTGCCCAAACAGCTCATTTTTACGCGAAAAGACACAAAATATGCCTGTTTTTATTAAAGGTGCCAACTGACCGCCATATCTCCCAGGCAGCGATAAGTTTTGATGGTTTTTATATGTAGTACCTCACTATGAATTCCGTCATGGGGTGGATCACTTTATTATCGTCGGAGCTTACCCTCTTTTCTTTATTCACGGAGTCAGACAATCGGATCTCAAAAAGTAGCACAATTATGCATCGCACTCTACACGATTTGGAAGACGTCCCAACCATCGGGCAGGCCCTCCTTGACCCTCCAACCCGCATTGTTACCCAACCACCTCTTCACGCGAGCCTCGTCGTCCTTTTCCGCACCCTCGTCGAGAACGGCAACATCCCCCGCGCCCCACAGCGCGAGCACCGCCCACCCAATGACCATGATCCCCGGCGGCCGCTGCTCCCCCGTGCTGTCCAGCGCCGCCACGACGTCCCTCAGCGTCGACACCACGACCCGCTGGTCCGGCATCGACGCGCGCTCGACGATCGCAATCGGCGTGTGCGGCGGGTAGCCGCCCGCGTCCATACCCGCCCCGAGCAGCGCGGCGACGACCTGCGGGAGGCGCGCGACACCCATGAGCACGACGAGTGTCCGCGGCCGGGAGTACGGGGGCAGTTGCACGTCTTTGCCGCCGCGCCCGACGCCGGTGCACACGGCGAGCGCCTCGGCGACGCCGCGCTGCGTGACGGGGATGCCTGCGAAGGTCGGCCCCGCGAGGGCGGCGCTGACGCCGGGGACGACGACGGGCTCGAAGCCGCGCGCGCGGAAGTAGAGCACTTCTTCGCCGGCACGGCCGTACACGACGGGGTCGCCTTGTTTTAGCTGTAGAAGTGAATTGATGAGTATTTGAATATAAAGTTGGAGGGGGGAGAGACAAACCCGGACGACGGTGAGGCCGCGGTTGGCCGCCTCGACGGCGGCTTCCATCATCTCGCTCTGCGCGCCCTCGGCGTTTCCGGGGAACTTCTTGGCGATGCGTACTTGGACGGTGGACGGGATGAGGGCGAGGACGGCGGCGGGGACGAGCTTGTCGGAGAGCACGAGGTCGGCGAGTTTCGTCAGCGCGGTGTGGGTCGCGAGGGTGAGCAGGGAGGGGTGCCCGGGACCGGAGCCTACGAGCAGGATCCGCCCTTTGCGGCGCACGTCGATCCCGTGGACAGAAGGGGCGAGGGGAGAGGGCATGGATGGCGACGTGAAGTAGTCGCCCACCAAGACCTCTTGCATGTCCTGCTCGCTCATCGCAGCGAGCCGGGAAATGGGCCAGTACTCGCTCACTTGCGCGACCCATTTCATCCGCCGGGTCGCGCTCTCTGCCTCCGATTCAGTGGGACTGCGTGCAGGGACCGGTCGATTCGGAGTGGTAACGCCGTTGTCCTCGCAGGACTCGTCTTCGAGCGTAAGTTCGTTAGGCCGCGCGAGACCGCGCATCGCACCCACTCGATCCACTGCAGTCCCGATCTCTTTGGGGAGGAGGCTGACGATGTCCCGCTTGACGCGGCTGCCCAAGCGGCATCCCTGCCCGTTTGTGGTGACACCAATCTGCAGCGCCGTCCGCGCACCAGACACAGGGTCCTCAAACCGATGTGTCGCCGTGAAGGAGAAATCGCAGAGGTCCGGCATGTCCGTCGTGTTAACTGGGACATTGCGCGCCTTACAGACGCGGTATATGCGCTCCGCAGACGCACGGCTGCGGCGGTGCGTGTCGCCCAGAACGGTGTCTGTGACACAGACGAAGCTGATCTTGTATTTTGCTGCAGAGAGATAGCAGTCGAGATTGCTCTCCTCCTCGCTCGTGCTCGATTGAGGTAAAGCATCCCAATCGACCACGGTAAGCTGGTTTTGCTGGGCTCTCCACTGCAGTTCTTCGCATGCAGATGCAAGCCCGCCTTTCGAGATTACTGTGACCGCCGAGTCAGCCTCGAGTGCTGAGAATGCGCGGGATGCAGCGAGAGATCCAGAGCCAAGAATCAGAACTGCTCGGTTTTTAAGTCGAAAAGAGAGCACAAGTGAAGCACCACCCTGAGGTTTTGGGAAGCCTACGGTGGTTGGTGACATATTGGTAGCTCAAGACCTTGGAATCCGATACTCATGGCACCTTTTTCAAAGAATTCCGAATTTCGCGATGATGAGCAAGACGGCAAAAGCCGACACGTGAGGATCAGAAATGGCAAGCGATTGCCTATAACGGGTAGTACACGCCTCGACATTGGGAAGACCACGGTGAACGATTGGAAGAAAGCGACAGCTGATTTGGGGGGGAGGAGGGGAAGGAAGCCATATTAGGTCAAATAAACACAGCCAAGGAGAGGCGGAGGTGTAACGCTACGTGAAATATTCCAGTGATTTGCTTTTTGAACATGTTCAGCCTGAGGCAGTGATATGGCAATTATATGAAGTCCTCATTATTCCCAACAAACACCTCCCGCCAGGGTATGGAGGCGTGAATGCACCTGATTTTTCTCAAGATTTCTGTGCTCCGTGACTCTCACTTTCAATGCTGAGGCGCAAGAGACCAATGACGACCCACCAATTGGAGCAGACATGTCAGTACTCCGCTCGCACGTTGACATTCAACGGCTTGAGCCTCATGCTGGAGATTGAGATACACCCGACGGTTTTCGTCGACGGACAGGGCGGTGGGTGGAGAGAGACGGTCACTAAAAGCGTGCAGAGCGAAGTGCCGCGCGTTCAGTGTTCTCTGAGCAGCGGAAGCGCCTGTAGGCCGAAATCCTTCGGCTTACGTGCACAACTGACTGGCAATGTTGCGGCGAAATTGTTTGGAGGAGAGATCTGGAGGAAGGATCCTGGTAGGTTTCTTGTAAATTCCTCGTAGGATCCTTGGTGGGATCCCTCCGATTGTGAGTCCAAAGCGAAAGGAATTACAGCCGGAGGAAGCCAGCGATGCTTAAACAAAAATCCGAATCGAGTACCTGGGGTCGCTGTCTCATAAATTATCGGATGGTAGAATACACGGATACAGCAAGAAAAAGAAAGTCTCCATTGTCATGACGCACTCGCGGATTTCGCACTGGCCTCTTCTCGTTGTTTTGCCTTCTTCTGCGACTCCTCCTGCTTCGCCGACGCTTTGAGCTGCCTTTGCCGCTTCCTCCGCCCGTTCCCGCGTTTCGGGCCATCGACCACGACGGGCTCCGACATCTTCTTCTTCCGGCGCGCGGTCTCCTCCGCGCGCTGCTTTTCGCGCTTTTTGTCGCGCTTGCGCAGAGTGGTCATGGACGCCTTTAGCAGCGCGCCGTATGCGTGGTGGAATTTTTCCAGCTCGCTCGAGGTAACCTGCGACGTGTCAGGGTCTGTAGAAAGCATAGATGGATGGAGTGCGCACGCACTCGTGTAGAGAACTTGGCCGTGCCGTCCGTTACGCGGACCAGACATGGGTACTCGCGGTCATCGTCTGTACCAGCGCTCGCGGCCATCGTCACATCCTCGCCATCGTGGGTAACTGCGAAACTTCAGCCTCCACAGAGAGAAAGGAGGATTCGCTGCGCGCACGTCGTTTATGTGTGAGCCATATCGAGCCGTGTTCTTTCGAGGATTCGAATAGCGCCGTCAGCCGTCGGAGGAACTAAGCAGAGGTGAGTCCGAAGAGTAGCCAGATCCTTCGCTAAACGCACAGAGTCGTGGTCGAGCAATTCCATGAAATCGACGGCAGCTGCAGGACCGGAATTTCTGGTGTGACAATCAGTGACGCGAGACGTCACGGTTTCTCTCTCTTTTCCTCAACCAACGCTGTCTGTTTCTTCCGGTGATTTCTTGGACCTCTTTTCTTCTTGCGTCCTCATGAACGTTCTCTGTGGACCTGCCAGCAAGTTTTGAAGAAAGCGGGCTGCGCGATAACCGAGGTTCTTCGCTCGCAGCGCGGCACCCCAGACTCCTTTCCTAAGTTCAAACGGCGGTATGCCCCCCGATACAGATGCAACAGCCGATGTAACCCTCCATGAAACTGGATATCATTGGATCTATGGTCGAGCTGACAAGGTATCTTGTCATATTCACATCGGTTCATGCTGGTTCTTTACAGTAAGACTGCCTCAGGCCGGATACAAGTTTGATAGAGCTCGTCATCTGCCAAACTACCGCTCAAGGACCTTTGTGCTGTTCGCTCGCCGCTTTGGGCTCCCAGTCTCTACCCAAGCCGACCTTTCTGTCTCGGACATATAATGATCACGAAACAGGTCTTCGATTTTCAACTTCGCGGCGCTTATGTCTCTTCCAGTGTGTCGGATTTGCACCTTTCTTCGAAAATGCCGGACTGGTTCTTTCCACAGGCACCTGCGTCCGTTGGAATCCGGCAAGCTGGTGGTTGGGCGTCAGCGACCTCGGGTGGATATCCGCAGCTGTGTCGGGCTTACAGTAAAATATCTTGAGTCAGATTGTTTTACTGTAAGGCCCGGTGCGCAAACTCGGACTGCGTTTCCGCAGTCTGGTGACACGGCAACCAACCGAGATCTGGGGAAACGTTTGTCATGCCGTCGAAATATTGATAACCGTTCGCGGGGGTTGGCCGGCTCGTTCAATATTTTTGGATGAGCGTCTTTGGTCTTCCATAACATCTCTCAACACAGCCAGGAAACCTGACTGGATTGGAGACTCACTGCTGTAAGTCTCTCCTCCGGGCCTCGTTATCGCCTCGCCGTGTATCTTATCTCGGCCCACCTAGGCGCAACTGTGTCAAGGATGCCGCGAGATTGCTCCGGAGCAGTCGGTTTGAAAATTCGATGTTATTGCGACTTTCTAACCTCATTCCCTTCTCTTCGTCTCGGAATAGCATCATTGTATCTGAGTAGTGCTTGCGGCTAAGACCTGTAATTTTCCAACCAGTCAAAACCTTAAACTTGAGCTTTCCCACCTTCATTACCGGCGTGACATCACGCGACTGTGTGACATCACGCGGGTATAATTACGGCGTGCACGATCGTAACCCTGAATTCTACCACCTCGAATGACCCCAGTCCCAAGGCTTTCCAGACATTCTTCTCGACTCGTATACAGTCTATTCTCTCTAGTATCGCAATATGTTCCGCGCCTGCTTCGTCTCACGCCCCCCAATGGCGCCTCAGCCGACGGTGGCACAATGCTGTCGAAACGAGAAAAATTCGACCCCCACAGCCCAACGAGCATCGTGTTTGCAGGTAGGACGCCCGGAAACTCTGTTGTTTGAAGTTCTGACCGCGTGGCATAGTCCTTATACCTGTCCTCGTGCTTTCATCCGGTGTGTTTGCCGGACTAACGCTTGGCTACATGAGTTTGGACGAGACCCAGCTCAACGTGCTGAGCATGAGTGGAACCCCGTTCGTGCACCTGGTAAACGCGCCTTCAACTCCTAATATCTTAACAGGAAGCAACGCGAGTACGCGAACAAGATTAAGCCTATCCGGAAGAATGGACACTTGCTGCTCGTAACGCTCCTCTTGGCTAACATGATCACGAACGAGACGCTCCCCATTGTCGCGGACCCGGTCCTTGGCGGCGGTGTGCAGTCTGTTGTGGTCTCTACGGTCCTCATTGTGATGTGAGTCTCGGCTCCGTTCACGCCGCACTCATTAGAAGCCTGCGCGCGTTGACGCGGCTATTGGATTTCTGTTCTTCCCCAAATCCTTGTGACGTCACGCGCCAAAGCGCGTACGCGACAGCTCTGGGCTCTAATTTTGTCCAAAGTCCTTCCCCTGCATCGATAGATGATCGATGGACGCGCCTCGTTTCCGGTCCTATTATATTGACTTCACTCCAGTTTCGCGGAAATTATCCCCCAATCGCTTTTCACCCGCTATGGGCTCTACCTCGGCGCCAAAATGGCTGGGTTTACCAAGTGTCTCATCTACGGTCTGGTCTGTACCTTTTCTTTCATCTCCGCCCCTTTCATTTATTGAGTTGAATGTAGGGCATTGTCGCATGGCCCGTCGCTAAACTGCTCGAGTTCGTTCTCGGCTCGCATCACGGTATCATCTACCGCAGAGCAGGTACGTCTCCTTCTTTCCAATCACCGAACTGCTGCAAACACAGCACAGAACTGAAAGAGCTCATCGCGATGCACTCATCGCACGCGACGCACGGGGGCGACCTACGCACCGACACGGTCACCATCATCGGCGCGACACTCGACCTGCAGGAGAAGGTCGTGCGCCAGGCGATGACGCCCATCTCCGAGGTGTTCATGCTCTCGATCGACTCCTGCCTCGACTACGACCTCCTCAAGCAGATCTGCCTAACGGGCCACAGCCGCGTGCCCGTCTTCGAGGAAGTCGACGTCAACGGCAGCAGGGTCAAGAAGATCATCGGCATCTTGCTCGTCAAGCAGTGTGTCTTGCTAGATCCCAAGGGTATGCAGATCCACTTCCTCTAGATTGTGTTTATACTGATTACGAGAAGACGCGGTCCCGCTGCGCAAGATTCCGCTGAATAAAGTCCCGTTCATTCCCAATAACGAGCCGCTCCTCGGGCTCTTGGACAAGTTCCAGGAGGGCCGCAGCCACATGGCGATTGTGAGCCGGTTCAGCATGGAGAAGGTTTGTTAAGAGCCGTCGCTTTCGTCCTGTCAAAATCTCACCGATCCCTTCAGGCCGCGAGCGTGAAGAAGGCGGTCAAGCGTGGGCTCACACAGCGCCTCCGCGAGCATATACGGCTGGGCGATTCAGACTCGAGCGATGAAGAGGAGAAGGAGAAGGAAGGCAAGCACAGCATGCGGCGAAAGAAGAAAGTCAAGGACATCGAGGAAGGGATCGAGACGGACTTTGAAGGGGACACGCTCGGCGGCGACGCACATCTTGCAAATGGGAATGGACACACCGTCGTAGAACAGGACTTCGCGTCCGCGTTTCCGCATCGCGGGCGCGGTGGAGCTGTCGGTGGCGCCGGGCGGACGAAAGAGAGCTCCCGTGATCGCGAGAAGGAGGAAGGCGTGCCGAAGAGCCGCAGAACGAGCTTCCAGCTTCCCAGAGCGGCGGCTGGTATGACCTCCATGTCGATGCTAGAGCAGAGTATGCCTGCGGACGCCGTCCTCGGGAAAGCAGGCGCCGAAGAGGTACAGCTCTTCCACTGTCCCACTGTCCCACTGTCCCACTGTCCTAAACGCTTTCTGATACCGCTCTCAAGTTTTTGCAAGGTTTTGACCCGGCTGTCATGCCCCTCGGAATCATCACGCTGGAGGATGTGCTCGAGGGTACGTGTTTCTACTGACTGGGATAACTCAACTAACTGGCGTGTTTCCAGAACTGATTGGGGAAGAGATCTACGATGAATTCGACCCGCAGGGCGCGCACGGCGACCCTTACGTTCCCCCCGTCCGCGCCGAAGTCGTTCCGCTCCCCGCGCCCGTCGAACCCGCCCCTGTGGTGCTTACCGTTCCGCTGAAGGCGCCGACGCCGGCCCTCAAGCCCCTCTCGCTCAAAGGCTTAAACTTCCTGCGCTCCCGCAGTGCGCCACCCACCCCGCGCGAGCCGAATGCTCCCTTGCCCACGCCCAATACAGAGAGCCTCGCCGCACTGGACCCCGCCACAGCAGCCGACACATGCCCTCCTTCTACGGGCATCGCACAGCTCGGACCCATTCCCGGCGTCATTATCGAGCGCAGCTCGTCGCCTTCGCCGTCGCTCACCCCAACCGTCCCTGACGAGCCTGCGGCCGAAATGAAGAAACCCATGCCCATGCCCGCTAACGCGGCGCCGCTCGGGCTCGCCGCGTCGCTCCCACACGTTGGGCCTGCCTCGCGCAGCGTCTCGCCCGCACCGTCCCTCGAGGCCATCCTGCTTGACCGCAAACGCCGCCTAGTTGGCGCTGCGAGCGTGCCCGCCGTCGGGTCCCCCGCGATGTCCACCGCGTCGCTGAACGTCCCGTCTGTGGCGGGCGTGCCTCCCGGCACGACGGCGCGCGTCGCCCCCGCCGCTGTCAAGGGCACACGATTTAAGAGCAGCCCGCTGGGGGGCGGAGAGCGTATGGGCGTCGTCGTCGCAGAGCAGATAAAGGAGCAGAAGAGCGTGGGCGGGGAGGATGCGGAAACAGTGTTGGAGACCGCCGAGGACCGGATAGCGGGTGAGAAGGACAAGGAGGGCCCGGACAAATGAGTGCGTTCGAGAAATTGATCCAGTTTGTGTTTCTTTTTGTTCTCGCAGATCATGGCTCTGCATGTATGAATATTATTCCTTCAGTCAAACTCAGTCAGCCTTTCTAGAATTTCATTTCTGATATTTGTGGCATTCATCTTGGAAAGATATGCAGGTATTTTTATTCAGATCTCAGCCGTTCCAAGCCTCAGTCAGCGAGGCCGGTCCGAAGCCAGTTGCCCCGCATCGGCCGCGACTGCACATGGGCCTAAGGTCACTTCGCACGACCACATACTCTAGGATTGGCCCACACAGATTGTGAACATCCATTCCCGGTGGCCCAAACCTGCCCGGTAAAGGACCGCGTTCCATACGGCCACAGTAATGGGGATGGAACATATGCCGTACACATATGGGATTGGGCTCGGAGGCAGCATGCTTGTGCCCCGGACTGCAAAACTGTATCAGGGGTGCTGGGCCAACTTTGTACAGTTCACTACTCACAGATAGCCGTGGCGAAATCCCGGGAGAAGACCCGCGTAATGTGCATTATGTGCGCTACCAAGACAAAGCGCAAACGCGAGGGGGACGCTGAGGATTGCCCGCAAAATCTTGTCGATGCTGGTGGTGGCGCCAATCATAAATAGAATGGGGACTATGAGGATGAAGGTGTCGACCGAGGTAATGAACAGCCTTCGCCATTCGCCAGAAGGTCTGCCGCTCATGGTAGGGTTTCGGAGAGATTTAGGGGTTACACAGCATCATCGTCCTAGCAAGCAAAATCATTTCCTTGTAAAGACAGTGACAACTTGAAGACTACAGAATGTTGCGCGAAGAAATCAGGGTGCAAGTGGTCTCTCTTTGTGCATGCCATCATCCTTGTATTCGCCCACACAGGTGGGTAATCTCGCCCCTGGGTTCTCCGAACGAGCCCAACCCGCCAGGGACAGGGCCGCGTTCCAAACGATCATGACGATCGGGACAACACATATCATGAAGATGTAGGGGAATGGGCCAGACTTCGACCAAGAAGGAGGGTTGGTGAGACAACCTAAGCGTGAGGCAGTGAGCAGTTGTCGGTGGGCTCGCCACCGTAACATACCAAATGCGACATAGACTGTGAACACCGAGGCACCTGCTTCATGCAACGGTTTGGTGATACCGTACTTGCTGCTGAGAACGCCCAAGGCGACGTTCGCGAATATAGCGAGGATGCCGGAGACAGCGACCATCATTGTTGGCGGATGCAAGCGTTTCATCAGCATAAGCTGCACAAACGATGGCAGAAGCAGAGCGTAAATGTTGCAGTGGATGAGGAGCCAATGGCGGAGACTGGGAGGCCTCGACGCTTGCGACATGATGAACTGAAAGCGAAAGCAACAGCGTGCTCGCGATCGAACAGCCGATCAATGCAATCACTGAGTGAATTCGATTTCTTGACGGATTTTGCCTTTTGCGGCGGTTGGCCCTTTTTTTTTTTCGAGTACCGGGCAGCACATACTTGAGCTCCTGGTATGGGTGAAGGATGAAGGATTCCTTTGCAAGTTGATTTCATGGGTCGATGTTCATCGTGAAGGAAATACACTGCTGCCAGATTACACGGTGCGACCAGCCTAGGAGTCATCTAAAGCCCGGTGGCTGGATGATGGGCTAGAAGGTAGAGCGCCTATTGGTTCGAGTATCAGCGCTTCCAGTGCGCGATGTATGCGTTGTTCAAACTGCCAGAACTTTCTCTGGCCAACGTTGAACATACGCTTCGGGTATAGAAAACATCGCCGCCAAGCTCCGGAAATAAACATCAACACCATCTTGGATCATAACCACTGGATTTCCAGAATTTTGGCAATCGTCGGCGCCCTTCAACAGGAAACGAGCGAGTGGCGAGAGATTGCCGTTTTGGGCTTGATATTTCTGATGTGCCTTAACGGGGATATCTAGTTTAGAATGCGAGAAGCGAGTGGGCACCGCCGCACCAGCACCAACGGCTGAGAGATTTGTGATTGGAGGTGCTCCAGACAAGAACCGGTCAGCAATTGTGGGAAACGTCGAGGCGCTGTGTTACGAATGAATGCGTGCAAAGCGACAGCCTGATAATAAATTAGTATGCGTAGTGTTTATATGCGGTAGTAGGTATGATGTTACAACAGCAGTATCCCCGAGAAACGAAACCTCTAGCTCATCTCAGCTCAGCTCATCCCCACGGATTCGAGCCAAACGTCGCGCTCTTCTTCTTCCCCAAGTCGCGCGGAACCGCCCACGGATCCACAGGCGCAGGCGGCGGCGCCGCGGCGAAACCACCGCTGATCGAGCCATCCGCGCCGCCGAACGACAGCCCCGTGTCGCCAACAAAAGAGCTCTGCGCGGCGGAGTATCCGAACGCGGGTATCGAGGCGGACGACCGGGGCAGTTCAGGCGACCAGACGGAGCCGGACGCGTCGCCAAACGACAGCGCGGAGGGCGAGACAAACAAGGGCGGCTTCGCGGGGGGCGGTGGTGGCTCGTCCGTGTCCGTGTCCGAGTCCGAGGTGTCGTCGTGCACGGCGTTGACCGACATCGAGCGCGCGAAGGCCGCTGATAGGTCCGCGCGCGACGGGGAAGGGGACGGAGGGTCAAATGGCGGGGGGTGGTCCGCAACCGCAGGGGGCGTCTGCTGTTGCGGCGGGGCGGATTCAGAGCGGTTCGTGGGCGGCGGGATGACGGGCGCTTCGAAGTGATTCGTTTCGGGGATCTTGAGCTCTTCGGGGTTCAGCTCCGCCTTGCCCAGCACGTCTTTGATGGCGTTGAAGTCGAAGCCAGCGTGGATCGGGATCTTGCTAGCGCCTTCGGGTGCGTCCTTGGCTGTGGGCGACGACGGCTTGGAAGGACCGGCGCCGAGCGGGGAGCCGACCCGCGGGGGTAGCTCGTCGTCTAGAGGAGCGCTAGACGGGCGGGAGTGCTTCGAGAACGTTGATGGAGGGCGCGAGACAGACTGCGGCCGCGCAGGCTCCGTCGATTTCTTCGAGAACCAGCCCTTCTTCTTGCCCTTATCCTCCTCCCGTTCCACTATCCGGTCACCTTCAAAATCAGGCTCCTATAGGCAGATAAACGCGTCAACTCAACCCGCCCGTACCCAGAGCAAACGATACGCACCACAGGGTCGTCGAAGTAATCTGCGAAGACCGGGAACCCGAGCTGGTCCAGAATGAGCGGCATGAACGTCCGATAGCTCATGTGCCCCGCAATCTTGTCCGTCACATCGACGTTCTCCAGCCCCGGCACGTTCTCGACGGGCCGCAAGCCCGCAACGGTGCCAACCCCACCGCTGGTCGCGCGGAAGAGGTAGTTGAGCACCCAGTCGTTGCGCGCGAACGCGTTGACGTAGCGGCCCGACACGACGCTGCGCGTCTCGCACCACATGCGCGTGGGGACGGAGACGGTCGTACCGAGGATGAACACGTCCTGCACGATCCCGTACGCCTTGTGCTTCGCGAGCTCGACGAGGGCGTAGAAGATGACGCGCGCGCCGAGGGAGAAGCCGATGAGCGTGATGGGGCGCACGCCCAGATGCCGCTGCATGAGGACGTCGGCGAGGACGCTTCCTGCGGCTTTGGCGCGGTCAAGCGCGTTGTTCCACGGGTTGTCGATGAGGTAGCCAAGCTTCGTCAGGACTGCGGGGGACGGTTAGATTGTACACGGGGCAAAAGAGGAAAACATACTGATAGGCCACTGGAGGGCACTCATGAGAGCGGTCATGACGGTCGCTTGGAGCACGGTTTGTCCGATCTGCGTGAGGACCTCGCCAGTAAGGATCTTCAGCGCGCTTCCAGTCTCCTGAATCATCTCAGGCTCCCATAGCACGCTGAACACATCTCCAACAACGGGATCCAGCACACTGAATGGCAACCGAACATCATCGAGTTTGCCAGTCATGAATCTGAATGGAAATAAGCCACGAAAAAAGAAAATGCAAGGAGGAAATTAACATACCCAGAGACGGTGAGGATGCAGTTTACACGCTTGTTGTTGTGCAACGGGAGGATCTCGAAAGTGCGGACCTGCTGTGTACGGTTGATCATCCCACGCACAGCGATACTCGAGCCCGTGAGCACCCCGCCCGTAGTGATGACGGCCGCGCCACCCGCACCCGCAAGAAAACCTGTTGTGCCCGTGATGCCGATCGTGCTGAACGCGGCGCCCAAACCGACGCCAATAACAGGGGCGAGCAGACCGGCGGACAGGCCGATCACGAGCCCGCCACCGAGGGTCGCAAGACCGAGCATCATATAGCGCTTCTTCCGAGCGGCCTTCTGGCGGCCCTCGATGACATCCTGCTGCTCCATCTTCTCGACGTCTTCCTGGATCTCAAGCGCCTCAGTGACGCGGCTCTCGAAGCGGACGACGTCGAGCCAGCCGAGACCGAGCTTGAGCGCGGCCTGCTCGAGGAGGACGCGGGAGCGGGCGTCGTACACGCTGTCGGCGATGAGGATGAGGAAAAGGTCGCAGAGCACGGTCCATCGGATGTCGAGCGTCACGTTCTCGTCCGCGGCGGAGAGGGTCGTTGACACGCCCGGGATGGCGGCGGTAGTAGTCTCGCCAAAGACCTTCTGCGTCGTCTGGAAGCCCTGCTGTGTGGCGGTCGTCGGCGTCTCGGGCATATCGGTCGCGGGGATGTCAAAGATAACCTCGGCCTGCCGCCGCGCCTCTGCGGGGTCGTACTCGGGGTTGGCGACGGTGTGAGTGGTCATGAGGGCCGGCACGAGGTCCGCGGCTTGCACACCGTGCTGCGCGAGGCTCTCAATCATCTTCTGTTCTGCGCGGCGTTACCAAAAAATTGCAAAACAATTCAACGCACATACCCTGAGTTTCGAGCTCCATATGATAGTACAAGCGACCCATTATCTTCATTGCCCAGAGATCCATGTTCTGCACCGCGGCCTTGAACTCCTTGCGGTTCGGCCGCTTGAGACTCTGGGACATCTCCTGGGTGATCAGGGCGCACAAACCGACATAGGCGATGCGCTGAGCCTCCGTGAGCAGATTCTTTGTGGCCTGCATTTGGCTGAGGGGGGTCATGGCCTTGTCCTCGTCGAACAGGTATTTGGTGCGCATGTGGACCTCGTCCGTCTCGTCCTCCTCGTTCCCCCGCAATCGTGTGTACTCGCTCTCGTTCTGCTCCAGCTTCGAGCGCCATTCGTACCCGCCATCGTCGAAATCGATGAGATTTCCGGTCGCATTTACTGCGCTTGCGCCCTTGGCGGAGGGCACGTAGTGGTATTTCTTCTGGTCCTCCTCGTCTAGTCCGCTGGCAAACTTGTCCTCGCGGACCACGGGCATCTCCTCCCACCCCTCATCGTCGTCGTCGAAGTCGAAGGCATTAATGGGCGCTATTGGCTGCGTTACAGGCATGCGGCGGGACGACGAAGCGAGAAGCCGAAAGCCACGGAATCAAGCATGCACAAATACTGTGGTAAGTAAAGAATAGATACCATTTTTTTTCGGCGGGAGAAGGATACAAGGGAGGAAGATCTAGCGCTCGTCAAGGTGGTCGCGGTAATAGAGAATAATTTTTGAGCTGGTCTGGAGAGAGGTTTCGGGCAGGTCACACGAGCAACCGTTGGTGCACTAGCGCTGATTATCCCAGTGGCACCAGTGCTTTTAGACCAACAGCATTAGAGAATTGGAACGTTGCGAATAATAATAATAGTCTCAGCAGCTTTCGGAGCACTCCGGAGGACTGCAGACACTGAAATGCTGCAGGCTCACTGGCAGGCAGTTTTTAAGTTCTGCGCATTCGATTTCCTGGATTGGCAGGTCGGGGGAGCAGCAACAAAGACTCTGCCTAATTTAGGCTTCAAAAAGCGGGGATTGGCGTGTTGCAAACACAAGGGAGTACAGGCCCGAGCAGGCCCGAGGGTAGTAGAGGACAAGGCGCGGTGGCCGGTCACAGTCACAGGTCACGACATAAAATCATGTGATCGCGGCTAGACAAAAAAAAATCTCTTCCCTCCCACCACCATGTCCTTGCAATCTATACGTCCAATGCCCTTCCCATCCGCCGTTCCGCCTGCAGTCTGCTCGTTTCGAGTCCCACAAACCTAGTCAAGGCTCGAGCTAATCCCACGCTTCGGGCCTGTTACGTTCGTGGAAGATGGAATCGCCATTATTTCTCGCTGCGCGACTTCGTTTTGACGTCGTGCAGGCTCACGAGAGACTTGGTGAACGCCCCTTCAGAGTTGGGTGCGGTGCTCCTTCGATTTTTTCAAGGCTTTCGCCCACATCCGTAGTTTTGGGGCAGACATCACGAAATATAATCATTATTCTCACAGAACACTATGCAAAAGCCTTGATACTTACGCTCGTCGAAGACACAAAGACCCTTTGGGCCTTCGCTATCTGCTGGAACTGGATTGCGCGCGCCACTCGGGCTCTGTCCTAAGAAAATGTGAATTTTCGCGCCAGTCTGGTGAGTCACATCTCCAAGAGGTACCTAAAGCGTTATGGGCCCATCCTAGCGACACGAACCAGCCACTGAGTGCTGCTGCCTGCGCTGTCGTCAGCTGCGGCAGACAAGAACGCAGTTGATGAGCTGGTGGACACTTGCGTTCGATCGCCCACTGCGATCTGCGCAACATGCTTCGCCTTGACCCCTAAATCGATTTTGCGACTTAAATCCCGCCCCCTTGCTGCGGCCACTGCAAGCAAATCTCGGCCACTCATATCCCCCGTACCATTCTTCTGAATTTCTACACTTCACAAAGCGCCTGCGGGTTGCACTACGGCTGATTCTCGTTCAAATAACTTGAATGGCATCGTCCTTTGCCTTCTATGACGACCTCCTCCTGGAGGTGATGGAACGGTGCGATGTCTGTTCAGTTCTAACCATGGGCTTGGTGCGGCTAATTTACTATCCTTGTGGGGTTTCAATTAACCTGACTACACGATAGACGTGTGTCCGTTTTCGGACCTTATCACTCTCCCTGCAGGTCTGGCGCGCAGTCGTTCGGGGGTTGTCTTCCAGCAATCTGATAAACGTGGGCGACATGAAAGTTCAGAATTTCACCGTGGCGCAGTTGATTGACGAAGTCAAACGGATCGTAGTTGGGCCTGGCAAAACATGGGTACCGCGACGCGCCCAAGTCGAAGCTTCACCGGTCATCCCACAATTGCGCCGAAGGAAACACCTCTCGAAAATAAACGTCCCAGCAGATCTCCTTCGCGTCGCGCTTCTCCCAGGGCAGAAATACATTTTCTTCGCTTGTGAGAGCTACTTCGACATCCGGGACACGATAACCGGGGCTGCTGTATGGACTTTGCAACAGGGTACCCCCCGTTACAGGATTTTCTGCTTCGAGCTGGTCTCCGAGGACGTTTTTATGCTCCTGCTTTATCCAGAGAAGACTGGGTAAGCACTTTTTCTTTCGATGAGTGGCTTGTGATAAGTAATGTGTTCATAGGCTTGTACAACTCATTCGCGTCGATCTACAATCCGGGCGCTCCGCCGTCGTGTTCAAAATGACGCTTCAACCCTGCAAGGACTTTTTGAACCTTATATTTTAGGAGAATTCTTCCTCGCAAGCGTCAAGTCGCCTGGACGCGGGGATGTGCATCTCCTTCTGTTCAACTGGGTCACGTCGCGTCACATGTTGCTGCGATTGCAGATGGCACATGTATTTATGCTCCGCATTCCTTCCCTATCGCTTGCCTTTGACCCTCTTTTCTTTCCGTAGCGCGTGATGGCAGCACTGATCCCTGGACACATTGTGCTTTCGGTCGCGGAGCCCGTTGCGCCGGTTCGACAGCTTTTGCTTCTATTCCCGGTGGAAGACTTGCGGGATCATTGGCGTCCTCTTCTCCCAGCCGCGAAAATGCCTTTTGCCTACGACGCTTGCGTGGACGTTTTCGATCGCATCTACATCTTCGGGCGCTATCCTCGTGTGCAGACATTCGTGGACGAGAAGGAGGGCTGGCCTGGCAGACTGTGGCAGTTTCGTGTATACGAGGACCCTCTGCGCCGCGGCTCCCATCGGATCCTGATCTACACATCCGACTGCACAGTTCCCTTCGGGTACCAAAAGAGAGAGGTGGACCTGGCCAACGTCTACTCATTTAAGGTCACGCTGGACGGCTCCACGGCGGTTGACTGGAAGGCTTCCCCTGTGGTGCCTGCGGTTCCACACGTCGTCAAACTGAGCGAGAGCTTGACTTACTCGGGTCACTGCCTCGCTCTCAGAGATAAGGCTGCGTATCTCATGACGCTTCGGCTGGAGGAAGGAGAAACCGCGGCAAAGGCCATGGTGGATGTGAGTCTCCCGAGAGTCTCACTTGCGTTGAACGGTGGAGTGGTGACATTCGAGAAGCCCGCGCAGGGTCATGCCCAGGCTGCCGTCTCATACTATTCTTGATCATAATTCATTTGTAATTAACTCCCTACTGGCCAGTGTGCTTGTGACTGTAGCAATGGTTGCCTCCTTTTCAAAGGCAGAAAGCGGACAGGACGTGAGCCGACCAAGTCGTAAGATCGAGGTTGAAAAACTGAGTCGTACATGCCGTGTAAAAAATCCACTCAGTCGCCCACATACTGAAGCCAGCTCGGGATTGGGTCAGTATATACTGTATGGCCGCGTATGCTTCAAAGATCCCTTTCCCCCTCGGTCTTGGTCTTATTTCTTGAAAATTCAACACTCCTCGTCCGAGATGCCCGAACGTGATTGAACCTGACATGTCGGCCCACTAATATAAACAAGCGGGGAGTCTATTGCGTGCTTTTTGAACGCCAGAGCGTTTTTGGAAATCGTCAAGACCACCTTGAGGACAGAGACGCGCAACATGAAAGGAACATTCACTTTCGGACGCAACTCAACTTCCTGGCCAAACAATCTGGTCGATCCTCTAGCCGAAGGAAAGCGGACCACCGTACTCCATTTTGATGATTTGTGAGACTACATGAGCTGTATTATTGCGAGGCTGCTTATTTTTTACAAGCAGAAAAGGTCTTCTCTTCTGTTCAACATTATGCGGTGGCTTTTTCGTGGCTCTCTCGTAGATCATCTCCGTTATGTGCCTTCTTCTCCTTCTCGTGCATGCGGTCAGTCAAATGCGGGGTCCACGAGGCAGAATGCCAGGGTTTAACTCCCGAACGATACATTTCGTCGACCTGATTAGAAGGATCAGTCCAGTGTCGACGGATAGTGTCAACTGATTACGAACCTCCTCCAAGCTAAGGCCCTTAGTCTCCGGAATACACAGGTAGACATAGCCGAATCCTATTTGACGGTGAGATCGTTAACACAGGAAACTTGCGTTGCTTACCGAACACCAACACGCCGAAAAAGATAAGCAAGATGAGTGGACCGATATCGTCGGCAATTCGGGGGGCGAAGAAACCCAGGAGGAAATTCCACAACCAATTGGTAGCGCTTCCAAGCGCGATGGATTTGGGTCGGATACGCAGAGGGAAAGATTCGCCGAGGTACACCCATCTGTATTGCGATAAGTGCTTTCTTGTTGTTGCCAGAGGTTTTGGCTCACGGTGTCGGTCCCCAGAATATGGAAAACGAGCAAACATGCAAAACCGCGAATGCGATCAGTGTGTCACCCCCTTGCTTATTCCTGGTCGTAAGGAGATCTTTCGCAGTACCCGTCTCCGGAGGAGGTCAAGAGACTTTTTGAAAACAGAGGGCCTCGAGCTTACTGGGGCCAGAGTAAAGTGTCCGACAAGCCCGGCCTGAGATCGAATAAGAATCAAGTCGAGAAGAAGAAATTTGGTATTACAATCAGTGCAAACGAGGCTTGCAAGACAGCTCCGGTCAATAAAGACTAAACACAGCTATGATTTGAGCAAGTCTTCAGAGTATTTTGAAATGCTCACACGACGTCTACCCCATGCCTTTGGAAAATATGAGTGCCAACTTGCCATAGAGTTATTGAAAACTTACTTCGATCAAATACTATGGACAGAGATCGTTCAGGCCTATGCAGTACTGGTAATATGGGTAAAACATGCTCACCAGAGCGGGAATCGTTCCAGCAACGGAAACACCACCGAGGATAGTTTGGATAACATACGGCGATAAACTGCGGCGCTTCAGGGGGGAGGGATTCATGCCTGAACGTGAACGCACTCAGTTCCGGCACTTTTGAAGAACGTGTCTCCGTAGTAGTCTAACTCGAGAATTAGTAACGTATTGGCGGGACAGAGAGTCAACTCACAATAAAAGTTCTGGCCATTTAGCTGCTGGATAAACTGCAGCATCATGCCGTTAGTTGTCCGCTTCCACATCTCATTGCGGCTTGAGAAGCATTCAGCCCAGGTAGCTTTACCGCCAGCGTTTTCTTCGTTGATGGCAAATTGCAGTTCATCCACGGTTTCCGTCACAAGAGCGTCGTCGAGGGGCACACCGTTCAATTCTGCGACAACCCTACGAGCTTGCTCCGTCTCCCCGTTCCCAATAAGATGACGGCTATGTTACTTGAGCTTTTGGACAAATTGAAGGACAGAAAGATATACATACGGCGATTCGGGCAGGAAAAAAATACCGGACAACAGTCCCAGACCCCAGACCAACTGAAGGCCAACAGGAACGCGCCACGAAGCCGAGTTGCTGATGTTGTGCGTGGCTAGATCAAGAACGTAGCTCAAGAACAGACTTGAAAGTTATCAGACAGCCGTGCAAGTAATCTATGTACGACTTACCCGACAATGATCTGCAACTGATAAAGTACGAGGAATGTCCCTCGCAGCGCCTTTGGTGCGGTTTCTCCATTATAGAGTCTAGCAGAGCACAATTAACCTTGGAGATGACGATGAAACGAGTGGACAAACGGTACGATTGCTGTTCATCATGAGAGGAATTTCGGCAAACAAACTCAACACGCACCAGACAGTGCCCCGACACCAAGTCCAGCGACAAATCGACCGATAGTCAATTGCACAATCGACCAGGTCGTTCCGGTCTGGATGGCAACCCCAACTGTGAATATGGCAGACCAGATGAGAATGGACCCGCGTCGGCCAAAACGATCGCTAGTGAAGGCCTGTGCCAAAGCACCGCTAGTATTCGATCAGCGGATAGATGCGAACCATCGAAGGAGAACCCAACACGAAGGTACTGATACGTAAGTTAGGAGCTGCAGAAAAGGTGGGGATTTGGCGTACCCGGCAGATAACAGGGATGTAATGATTGACTGGCGTGAGCTAGACAAGAACATTTGCCCATCCGAACCCTTTTGGCCGAAGCGGTTGATAAAGTCAGGCATGATCAGGCACCCCTTGTAGACTGATATAAGAACGAGGATCAGCGTGAATCAGCTGTAGAGCACTGACTGAAATGACTCCAATGTCATAACTAAAAGTCGAAGTGAGCGAACCATCAGCTAGAAGATATTTCATTATACATACCCAAATAAGAAGCCTAGACGCATTCTGTTCTGATAAATTGGGTAAGAACAGAAGCAGGATACATTCGAGTTCCACCTACAGCAGTAACCCGAAATGCCGGGTTAGAAGACCACGAAGCTCACCTCCTACCGAACATTCAGTCATCGACTATCCACAAAAATATGAACTCAGGCACGCACCAAAGGCAATGAATATTGCTAGAAGCACAGCTCTTCCGTTTTTTGGCACTGCTCTCGCCATAGTTGTTAGAAGGGGACGGTAGCTAAGCAGAAGTGTTTCTGAGGGTCCGTGGGGGCAAGGATTTTTATAGTCCTCTCAGGTGACTGACGGTCCGAGATGGTGGGAACGGTGGGAGCTAACATAAAGCGGCGTCCGATACTGCGCAAATTTGTTCCCGGATCCACATCTACTAGTCTATAAACTTGCGCCGTAGCCTGCGTTCGACCAGGTTTCATTGAGGGATTCAGATGGCTTTCCTGCATTTTCTGGGCAACCTACCACAAAAACAACTCGACCAGCAGCAGTGTCAAGTCGGCGTGGAGTCAGAATGAATCAGGGAATGCCTGGAATTGGAAGCCCGAAACCAGCACCAGAACCTGCCAGAATGCACTCGTTCCAAGAGAGATCATCTGCACACCGATCATGGGGTATCGTCATGCCTGGATGGGATCCAGGATTCAAAAGATTCGTCAGCAAGAGGAGCCTGTGCGACTTCAAGATACGACTCCAAGATCAGAGTCAGACATGACGCCAGGGTACTTCGAGTTCTGGTTCGCGCTTTCATGTTGATACGGACGGAGTAATCGATGTCTCTATCCTTGAATTCGCAGTCGCCATTGGCCAAGCCTTACAAGGCCCAGTGTAGCCCAGTCCCCGTGGCTTGATAAAAATCTACCAGTGAATTGAATAGACGAGCCCGAAAGACGAGCGCCGAGTTGGAAGCGAGAAAAAGGCAAGACCGCGGCAAGAGACAAGCCAGATATTGTCACTTTTGGCAGTGATTCGGCACCGGTGTATTGCAGCAAAGCGTACCATCCCAGAATTTCCAGAGAAGGAGTTGGTCAGTGGGAAGTTGGGAGAGCCGCGGGTGTCACCGTGTCACATTCGGTCACACGGATGCGGTCATGTGCCCTTTGCCCCTTGTCGTGGACGGAGCCAAGACGGAGCTCGATTTTTTGTCGATTTGCAGCGCTCAAGGTCGCGTGAAGTCGACAGGAAATGTCCGACGGCTCCGAATACGAGGCATTTAACGACTTTGAAGGGTTGACGGAGGAGGATTTCGCGCGTTTGGATGCCACTTCCGAGTCATCCCTCACAAGCTTGGTGCTACCAGCCAACGATTCCGCTATGCCGTCCGTAACAATTGAACTCGAAGAGGTGCAAGGACAGGGCAGTCCCATTCACCGTTATCGACGAAATGGCACGCTGTCGGTCACCGATTTGATTTCGCTGGCATGGTAAGCTGCACGCCCTGCATTCACCGAAACAATTGACTTTGGCACAGGTGCGAGGTCCAGTTTGATTATGGGATGCGGCAGAAGCGATTCAGAAGGTTGGCGGATCGTCCCGCCTCGTTCCGCGCAGAAAGCGGTAAAGAGATCCTCGTCCAGCGAGATGTCGCCGCCCGGAATGACAAGACCACTAAACGAGGACAAGTTGGTCACCAATGACTTTGCGTGTCTTCTACTAATATAGTTCCAGTTCATACACAAGGAGCTCGAACGTGAACTTCGACCAGAAGAAATTCAAATCGTGATCACAACCGAAGAGGAGCGGTGGGCTTTACGGTGAGTCGTGTAAGCTCAATAGATAGATGCGCACTAACGGCATCAGTCTGATAACCCTGTTGTCTTCGCTAGTATCTTTGAGCGTGGAGGGCCGTGCCGTGCGTGTCCGTTGAATCGTACCTGCAAGTTTGCTCACCTCGGATCCAGCGTGAGATTCCTGTCTTTGGGGTTGTGGATGGTGTGGCTACCGTTGGCATCATCGTAAGCCGCTCAAATCCTAGAGCACCCTGAACGTTTCTCATTCGCACAGGATGAGCTCGCAGTCAGAGACCAGCCCGAGCCTTCAACCGGGACGAAACGCGCGGCCTCCGACTCGGCTCTCCCTCCCCCCAAGCGCGAGTGCCGGACGCCGTCACCGCCAGCGTGCGCGGCCGAGCCATCCCCAGCTGCCCCACCCCAATGCGTCCGCGTGATCGACACAAAGACGCGCCGCTCGAACTCACTCCCATCCGACGAGGACGCGGAGCCCGCGCAGCTCCAGGTGATGCTCTACCACCGGCTCCTCTCCGCGCTCCTCTCGGTCCTTGTCCCGTTTGACTTTCCCGCATTGTGGGCGCTTGTGGGCGTGCTCCCCTCCGCCGCTTTCTCGTCGGCGTTCTTGCGCCAAGCGACACAGATTTTGGGGACCGAGTCCGTCCCCGTGTGTCTGGAGGAGGTGGTGCTCCTTCTAAGGACACGCCTCGGGGAGATCAACCTCCCCGCGCTCGACCGCACCCTGGAGATCATATACCGGCCTCAGTACAAGTACCCTGAGCTCAGACGCAGTGACAGGGGGAAGAGCCGGGCGCCGGCACCTGGTTCTTCAACCCGTGAAGACGAGGAGGTCGCCAAGGCTATCGAAATGAGTCTCACAGACGTGTTTGAGCTTCACCTTGCGGTTGCACTCAAGGAGAGTGGTGCTCTTCTGAACGAGATGCCGCCGCCGGGGATGCAACCAGATTCCGCCCGCCTTAATCCAGGTTCAGCAAACGGAGAAGGCACCACCCGCGTCTTAGAAAAAGAGCCCACAGTCGCTGTTCTCAACGGCGAGTTCTCACGCGATCCACCCTACTTCCCCCTCTCATAGCCAAACTTTGTATCTAGATTGCCAAACCCAAGAATCAGCCGGGAGACCAGACGTCATCGGGACCAAGCACTTCCTCATGGATGACGCGCATCTCGACACGTACCTCCACAATGCGCTGGACTGGTGGCGCGGCAAAAGAAAACCCCGGGGCGTTTCTGACCGCCAGACGGGGCGGTGCTTGTGAGTTGTGTTTACGAGTAACAAACAAATGAGCGTTGATTGGATGATTACAGCTCGTGCGAGTACAGGGAGGGTTGCGAGTGGAGGGAACAGAAGGCGGCGGAGAAGGCGTCCGAGGCAAAACTTCGGCGGCGTGGGCTAATGGAGCCTGCGTGATTCATTTATTGGCTATTTATCTCACAATGGCCAGGGATCTTGTCCGGTCGTTGTCGCTTGTTTTTTTTTACATTGTGTTTTCTGGGAGGATGTAAACCTCTCAATTATCAGTCGTGCAATTACTATTATTCTCAGCCAACACTCAAATTAAATAGATGGCTATGAGATGTCGGTTCTTGTGTCTGTGCAATTTTGTATCTTGCTTCTCTCTCGGACGAAAGTGTATCGTCAGCACAATGTATCGTCAGCAGAATGTTTCGATTCCTGAGGTAATCCGAATGACGAACACACTCCCGAGATTGAGTAATTGACGGAGCTTGTTCAGTTCAACCGGTTCGGTCATCTCGGGCAAGTTGAATTTTACGGCAAGTCACTGAATACTGTTCAAGCAAGTAAGTATACTGTTCGACTGTTCAAGCCAGTCCGACGAGGAGGTCTCGAAAGAACATAGCATGAGATGATCCACAAGGAAATGTAGGTGGCATGGTTTGTTGAAGCGTGTTCGGTCATCTCGGGCATGTTGAGTTTTACGACAAGTCACTGAATACTGTTCGACGAAGAGACCTCCACATAGGTAGGTAGGTAGGTATATTCTGGCGCGGTCCCGTTAAGAAGCAGCTACGTATACCGTCAATCTTTGACCAATTGAACACCTGAGTGAGCATTTACACCTCCGACAACATCGAGTACAAAAAATAAAAAATACAGGTTGCGCGAGGGGGATGAAAGCAGAACCTCAGGGTGGCATGGTCTCCAAAATCAGGTACAAACGAAAAAAAGACATTGAAAATTTGAGCGGGCTTCTAAAGTTTCGGCCCGAAAAGTCGGCAGGCGGATCACCAGGATGAGACACGCGGAAGGGAGCGAAAGGACGAGAAAGCTGAGGCAGTCCCGCTCGTCGTCCGATACTGCCCGAGAGCGCCTCCGGGAGGTCCAAAGACGTCTTTGGTGCTCCAGAATGGACAGGGATTGGCGTCAAGATATGGTCATTCCCTTGTCGGGGACTGTTAAGTCATAGATGCAGTGACTGGTCCTGTAAAGCTCGTTTGCTGTGCAAAAATCCTTTTGGGTATCGTCGACGACAGCGAGCCAGGGAACAGTGTTCTGGGTTTAACTCTACCATGTCTCAGCCTCAGTTGTGGCTCTACGCAAGTGGTCTGCGGACTTCACAGGGCATTTCGACAACTTCATGATGGAAGTAAGTAGGGAAGAGATGAGGGGTTGAACTCGTTATAGCATGCAATACTCCTCAAAAGACACCAATTTCGGAATCAAGTATAAGATTAGAAAGCCAAGTGTAGGTGACCGATTATCAATCCTGACGTCGGTGAAAGTAGAACCTGGGCTCCCATCCTCGATCTTGCGCAATGAAGGAACTCGTCCAGATAACGAGGTGCAAAGACTATTCCCCTTCGGAAGCTCCAAGCTTGGAGGGAGGGTGTGCGAAAAGATTTGGCCCAGAATTTCTGGAGGGAAGCGGCGAAGAGGGGAGAATACGCCTTCGTGCAGGCGGATCTTGTCCTTGGATTCATCCCGCTTTTGCAAAAGAGCAGCGAGAACGCTCTGCATGTGAGCGATATTTTCGTTAAGGATGCGAAGTCGAGCTTCTTCCTTTGCTATAGAGTCGTGTACTCCGTCCATTTCGGCCTCAAGAGGAGGATCATTCGTTTCAAGTAGGTAAACCGCTGCTGATAATTTTGTGATGATTCCTCTGGAGGAGGTACTGGCATGTCGCGCAAGAGATCGTGTAGCCGCTGCAGGACGGTCAAAGTGCCGCCGTTAACACGCGAACTTGAAGGCGGGAACATTCGCGAGTTGAACTGTCAACGCTTAGATATTGCCACCTTGCCCTCGAAAGAAAAAGTAACCCACACGAGTGGTTTGTGGACAGTGTGGTGTCGTAAGAAGACCCGGATGAACGGTCCGGATACACTGCCTCAACTGGCCTCATAAGACTTACAAGCGGATGACGATTCTGAAGGGATGTTCGACTGAAAACAATCAGTCAGCTAGAAGATTGAGGGCAAGGAGACACCCTAAATTCAGCTGTGGATCTCACTCCGAGGTAAGATTCATGATTGCTCTATGAACTAGTAAAGTAGTCAGTAAATCGGAAACGAATTCAAAGTCAGGCACGCACTCCAAATATTAATGCAACTCGAAGTTCGACCTGGTTTCGCGGCCGCCGTGCGTCTGAATGGAAAGAAAAAAATCTGGAGGCCCGCACAGTGCTTGAACCGGAGTTCAAAGTTGAGGGGCCGAGTCCCCGAGCGTTCTGCAATTTTTAAAAGCGACCAAGTGTGAATCCAGAGTAATATATGACGCACAGCAAATTCAACCAGTCCTCCAACGAACGAAGTCGAGTCTATTACTGCTAGTCTAATATCGAGGGAAAAACTTTAATCCCGCAGCCCTACTGCCACCAGGTGGAAGATCCTCCCACCCTGATATTTGAGCACAGCGGAGATGCCCAACGGCCAACATACGTATGATACAAGGTTAGAGTGAACCTGGAACCACTAGCCATCGCATCGGCTCTCCCGCAGATTGTTGGGGGTTTGTTGCCCGTCCTCGACGAGAGAATGCTAGCGACAGAAGAGCCGCGCAGTACCCAGGGCGGGAGGTCATTCCGCAGGAGAAAATACATGACGTGCCGCTGAGTAGGAGTACTAGTAGTTGGTTGATAACTCTCGCGGGGAAGGCTCCGCCAGCGATGCCGTTTTTTCCGACACGGTTTCGTCATGATCGAGATCAAGTCGTTGGATTTCAGTCTGGAGTCGTGTCGGACTGGTGGCAATTGATCTCTGTGGCCCGAGGGACGTAAGTAGGGGTGGGCAGGACAGGTTTCCGACGTGGGTCTGTTCAATAATAGAAAAAGCTCCCACCGTGCTCAGATCTTCGGTACCAGACGAGACGCAGATGTGGAGTGGTTCTAAAGTTCGGGGATTTGCCACTGGTGCCAGCTGACATGAGATGTTAGTCTCCCGCAGTCAGACTCCACGAGTTTTATGACAGTCGATAAAACTTATATGTGGAGTCTGATTTTATTGGCGTGGCCCGAGCCGCAACTCAGAATTCCGTGATTGCCGAGGCTGAGTCAGATCTTTCCCACAGTCCCAATTAGGAACGCGCCCGAGCCGCCGCCTTCTTTCGCTCTTTCCTCCTTCTTCCATGAGCGACAGCTTCATCTGGAGCTCTCCAGAAGGCTACAAACTCGTCAAGAAGATCATTGGCGCCACTCCGGTGCCGTACGTGCCTCATGACCACCAATTAGAGGGTGTTTTTGCGAGCCTCGATGGACGGAATCTGTTTGCTATCACCCCGACAGGTAGCGGGAAGACCTCATACTTTATCCTATACATTCTCGTCGTTCTTGCCGTTGTGAAGGATCCCGCGCTATGCCCGACTGCCAATTTTCCCACCAATCCTTGTCTCATGGTTATCTGTCCAACCGTTCCACTGCAGCTCGAGATGGTGCGTCCCTGACTCCTTTTACATGAACTCCTTGCAAATTCATGCGAGCAGGAGACTAATATGCGGAAACTGGGGCTCAAAGCCGTTGCAATCAACTCAGAAACACGTCTTGAAGCTCAACGGCGCCATAATCACGAGCTCTGGTCTCTGGCGCGTACAGAACCAAATGTCATTCTCACTGGGCCGGAGCAGCTCAAGACAGCGGAGTACGAGAAGTCACTACGAGACGACGCGTTCCAAGCCCGTATGTGCGGGACGGCATTCGATGAAGTCCATCTCTTGAATACTTGGGGTGCGTTCTTTCGAAAAGACTTTTTGCAGATGGGTTTTGTGAAGGAGCGTATGTCCGGTCGCCATAACCCCTGGATACTCGCGTCGGCGACCGTTCGAGAGGGCGCTGCTTTCGAGAACATCTGCAGACTTCTCGGCCTGGATCACACCGACTTTGTTCTCATCCGTCGCTCCTCTGCTCGTCCCGACGTCCAACTCCTTTTCCGTGATCTTGTTTCACCAATCTCTGGCGACTTCTTCCCCGAATTGGATTGGATTCTCGACGGCGATCGTCCCACCATTATATTCCCCAAAACCATCTCCCTCGGATCTCGCATCTACGGTTATCTGCTCCGCAAATCTACGTCAGTGAATCCCAACCGCATTCGGATGTACAACTCTCTCAACTTCGACTCCCACAATGCCGAGACTCGGGACATGCTGACGAAGGTACCGGGAGATACAGGGTATTGCCAAATCGTCATTGGGACCGACTCCCTGTCCGTTGGCGTAGGAATGAAGGCGCGGTTGGATGCGGTAATCATAGGTGATGTTGAGGATGCGGACGACTTTTTCCAGAAGCTCGGCCGTGTTGGCAGGACCAGGGATGACACTCAACAGGCTCGTGGCATCATATACGTCTCTGCCGCCACTCGGAAACAAGCTCAGAAGCTCATCGACGATGATGCAGCGGGCGTTACACCAAAAGCTGGACAAAACCCTCCGGATCTCAGCATGCCCCGGATGATACTCGCGGACTGCAAGGTTCACGCCCAGAATGCGCTGTACAACACTAACATATCTGAACGCCCCTGTACTTGCGATTCTTGCACCAACAACCCTCCTCCCGGTCCACGAACCCCTTGCGACTGCAGTGGCTGTCTTCCAGAGGTTATCACAGCCCCGAATCGTCCTCCACGCCCGTCTAAAGTCAATCCCGATGTTCCCAAAGGCAAACGTCTCAGTAAATTACAGAAGGCCCACGGTTTTGAACGTCTTGTCCAACTCCGACTGGAGATCTGGCGGGCTGCGAGCCGACACGAATCATGGATACTTCCCCCCGCTGCTTTCCTTTCCGATCTGCTCATCGCGTCCATCCTCGACAACTACATCCTTTTGAACTCGACACAGAAGATTTTGTCATTGACAGCGAGCAATCCCTACCTGGATGGATATGCAGCGCGAATTCTGGAGGTCCTGCTTGAACTGAAGCCCCAGTTTGTTGCAATCGCCGCTGCCCGTCTTCGCGGTGCCAGCAAGAAAGCGTTGGCATACGATGCCGTGCCGGGGAGATCGTGAGATGGGAACATCGTCCTCATCCGTGTGCACAAACATGTGGAACAAAAAATCTCCGAGCGTCCAGTCCAATTCGGCGAACAGATCCAGGACTCGATGAATTTTGTCACGGACATCGACAGCGGGCTTTGGGCGCTTAAGAGGCTTCCTCGACGGACTTTGTGTTTCTGTCGGATTGTTCGAATGACGGTCCTTTCGTTTGTGGGATAAAAAATCCGCCGATGTATCCATCGTGAAATCATCCGACATGGGACCATCGGGGGAGGAAGCGGTGAATGGCTCAGTGGAAGGAATGGGAAGGGAATGGGGGATGTGAGTCACTGATGTATCTCTCATGTGCGCAAACGATTCGTGAGCACACGGCGGCGGTTCCGTGAGGATGGATGAATCTCTCATGTGCGTGAAAAAGTTGTCAGCGCGCGGAGGCGGTTCCGTGAGGATTTTATCGATAGATTCAACGGCAGGTGGTGGCTCTACAGGACGTGTCGTGGAAGGATTGAGCACAGGGGATGGACGGAGCATCTGAAAGAATGTAGGAATGCGCGTGGAATCTCCGGGGCCCGAAGCCGAAAGATAATCATGTTGGGAGTGGATGCTTGGAGCTACAGCAGAGCGTGGGAATGGGATATGAGACTGGTATGCAGAAAAGGCGCTAAACGGGGTGCTTCCAAAGGCTACACGAGGAGATGGGCGCAAGACATTGTGATGTCTGGCAGAGTCGTTGACGGAGCTGAAGAGCCGGGGAAGGGAATCTTCGGGGAGAGGAGGGTTGGTGGATGTACTATCAGCAGAGAAAGAGTTAACGAAGGTGAATTGCGAGCTCATAGAGCTACAGAGCGGTGGACATGGTGAAAAGCAAGGAAGCGAAAAGGCCCGTTCCTAATTGGGACTGTGGGAAGAACCTGACTAAGCCTCGGCTATCACGAAAATCCGAGTTGCGGCTTCGGCTGTGCCAATAAAATCAGACTAATGAGATGTATTTGTCATTCCGTTCACGCTCTCCCCCAACGCATCGACGTCTGCTCGCCGTCTGGCGGATACTACGCACACATCCGCAGTGCTCTCGCGCAATGTCCTACTCCACCATCGAGACCCATGCGAGCTGCCCTTCTCAAGCACCAGCCAGGCTTCCTCGCCGTCCTTGCTTCTTCCGTCTCTCTAGAGCTCTCTCTAGCTCATCCAAACTTGAAGCTCATCTCCCCGTATTCGCACGCCCGCTTTTACTCGGTCTCAGACTCCGCGTCGCTGGGGCCAAATATCGATACGGCGCGACATCGAATCACACATCGCGCTGCCCTCCTTGTGCTTGTGCTGTCGACTAGTATGCGCGTTAGTACTCTTCTTTCCAGTCCTACACACGCTGACTCTGGCTCCTTCAGCCTGTGAAAAAACGCGGCCGAATGGAAAATTTACCGGTGCCGTTTGCCCCAGGCTGCTGCTGCGCGCTTTCCCTCGCACATTCCGTACCCCCGCCTTCTCGCGCGATCGGCCTGCGGCGGGTTAGCGTTCACTCACGTAGAGCGAGTCTCGTCGGAATTTCTCCGTGGGGATATCAACAGGACGCGGCGCGCACCTTGGTGTGCCAGATTCTTCGGCAGAGCGCTCAGCGAACCTAACTCGGCTCTTGCCGCCGCGCACAAATAACACTAAGAAGTGCTGGAGCAAGAAGCAGAACGCACCCTGACCTACTTTGACGGGACCCGGACGACGCGAAGATGATCGCGGCCGAGGAGAAATTCCAAAAAGACGGGGAGCAGCGGTGCTGGTCCTTCAATCCAACGATTCCAAATCTTCTACGCGCGGACTCACACCGCGGAATCCATTTGCACCTTGTCAGAATCGACCCTTTTGTTGTTGTTGGCTCTCTTCTGGAAGGGTGTTACCGCGGCCATAGTCAATCCTTCCGATTCGTATTAGCTGACTGCTCGGGACCACCAAGCGTGAGGGTTCAACTAATCGAGTTCATCGCCTGCTTCACCTTCTCGAGTGGTGAATTGATCCGCGTTTGTGGATCACATCTTGGATGTGGTACATGCTTCGGCTCTCGATGGATGCGTCGTATGGGCGGGCTCTCGATCTTCCCCCAAGTCGACGAGCTATAAAATGGGTGGGACTCGACGCCATTCGACAGTTCTTCCCTGAACAATCTCGTCCATGGTTCACATCTCTCGCACTCTTGCTCTCTTCGCTTTTGTCTCCACCGGGCTCGCGCTCGCTCTGACCGCCGACCACACGACGACCGGCATCGAAGGTGTCTCCGCCGGACACACCGATGACACTGTTCGTCCTTGTTGTTTCCCCTGCATTTATTGAGAAGCTGACTACTTGCGAACAAAGGGCGTCATCAACAAGGCCAAGAATGGGTACGTGCATTGAGCTTTTGACCAGAACTGCTGCTCATTTCTCCGTCAGTGGCTCCGATGTCATTGCCGCGACCACGTTCGCCAAGGACAAGCCCGCCGACGATGCTGTCGCCGCGCCGGGTAAGACTTGTTCTGTGGGGTATTGTTCGAATGACTCATGACTCACAAACACACCTTAGGTTTCGTTGTCAATACGACCCGCGCTGCGAGCGGTGGTATCCTTCCCGGCGGTGTTTATCACATCCTGAACCAGGCAGGCGACTGTCTCGCCAGGGACGGAACAGGCATAGGTTTCCGTGCGACTTGTTCCCGATTTACCGCTACTGCGGTCCCTGGGACCGAGTATGTTACCCTCAAGGCGGACAACGGCTTGTCGATCACCTTCGACTACAACTACTACCCCTCCGGCCTCTTCCTGGACCCTTTTTCTACCGTCGCGTGGTTCAAGACGGAATCGGCTCGTTTTAACATAGAATACCATCTCTACGTTCATGACCCGTCTAGCATGACGGGCGAGCCCTTGGTGGTGTCGGGCAACAACGACAATGCCGGCACCATCAGCACCGATTTTTCCTCCACTCGCTACAACGGCCTTTACATTGACAGGATCGCCTAGGTGCTGCGACACGAGATGTTTTTGAAGGAGGATGCTTGCTGCCAGATACATGTAGTCGTGCTTTGTCAATTGATGCCTTTGCTATCGTAACCTTGTCGTTCACCCGGAATTTAAGACTCGTCTGAAGAGCTCGTATACTTTGATGTCCGGGTGTAGGCAGTCGGGGAATCCTACTGGCCGATATCGAGGATCGGGTGTGCGTCTACCCATCGCCGCATTGTCAAAGCGAGCCGATGCCGAAGCCAACCTATTTCGCCAAGAATCACCATCGTCGAGACGCGGGGAGGTTGAACTCCGATATTGTCTCCTCTCGGGTGCGAAAATCACTTGGTGCTGCCATCATGCATGCCTGTGGACTCGATCCATTTGCTGCACAAAAAAACTGAGGTAAGTCAAGCGCAAGTCGAGCGGGTCAAATCCCCGCATGTTTTGTCCTGTGAATTCGAGTTTGTCCTGCATTGTCCTGCGAATACGAGGAAGTGGTCCGGATCTACAGTTTTCAGGGGCGAATGATGTGCCAGTTCCGCATTATTGTGGCGCGGCGGCGCCTTGCGTGGATAACGTTGCAAGAGGATGCCGAGCCAGGCAGGACCCCAAGCAAACCCCAAGTCGAGCCGTCGTGCTATAGGTCTGCTTGCATGCAGGGAGGCCTGGTGCTGCATTGTGAACGACTCCGAGTAATCCGATGCTTGTTGGTGAACAGTTGCCTGGCAAGTTGAATTTTACGGCAAGTCACTGAATACTGTTCAAGCAAGTAAGTATACTGCTCGACTGTTCAAGCCAGTCCGACAAAAGAGGTCTCGAAAGAACCATAGCATGAGATTATCCACAAGGAAATGTAGGTGGCGTGATTCGTTCAAGCTTGTTCGGTCATCTCGGGCATGTTGAGTTTTACGACAAGTCACTGAATACTTACGGTTCGACGAAGAGATTTCCACATAGTTATAGCATACAATACTCCTCAAAAGACACCAATTTCGGAATCAAGTATAAGATTAGAAAGCCAAGTGTAGGTGACCGATTATCAATCCTGACGTCGGTGAAAGTAGAACCTGGGCTCCCATCCGTGCATTCGATACCACTGCAAGGAGTCAGGCGCACGATCCTCACAGAATTGGACGGTATCTACCTCCTCTAATCCCGTCACAGTGTCGATATTGACCTGGAGGCCGTCTTCCCTGAACTGTTTCAGTGTTTCACTGTAGCGGCGGGCCAAGGAGAAGGCAAATTTTGATCCGCCCAAGGACAGAGACTCAAGTGCATGGGGGGTATTTGTTTGTCTGGGATGGATGAGCTGCATGAGTTCATTGAAGAACCACAACCTGTCATCAAAATGAAAGTAAAGGGCGATCCGCTTTAGGTTTGGCAATATGCTGGTGGTTCCGAGTTGTTCGAAGACATCGAACACATTGGCCTCCACATTCTCCTCCGTCATCACATCTGCAGTGATGAGGAGATCGGTGACGCTGGGGAATTGCTGGAAGGAAAAGCTATTCTTGGTAGAGTCGCTGATGGTAATGGCAAGTCGGTTCAAGTTTTGACACGGAGAATGTTGTGGCCCCGAAAAGCTTACGAAAGTGATGTTAGCGATGGAAAGGTCTTCCAAAGCAGGCAAGTCGAAGTTGTCTAGAGCGAGAATAGTACTGAATTGAAAGTTGTGCAAGTACAATCTGCGCAACTTTGGGGCAACAATTGTTGCTTGGCTATCACCATGGTCTCCCCCATCGAGGGACAAATGGGCTTCAAGCAAATTTACCATGAAGGGTAATACCTCGAGGTGCTTGGTCCAAGTGGTACTGGCCTGGTAGCAAGTTATCTGGGTCCACGGGAGGATGCAGGGGAGAGATTGGGTTCGCAGCCGGAGATCATGGAGAGCTGGAGCGACGAGGAAATCCGAGTCATTGTCGTTGGGTGCGCTCCACCATGATTCGGTGATGTCGATCTTGCGCAATGAAGGAACTCGTCCAGATAACGAGGTGCAAAGACTATTCCCATTCGGAAGCTCCAAGCTTACCCAACGGGCGGAGGAGTCCAGCAGGATAGCGAGAGCATCATCAGGTAGTGTCGGACCCCGGAGGACGACCCTGAGCGGGGCATTGGCCGATCGAGTGAGTTGAGCTTTGAGCATATCGAAGGGATATCCAACCAGCGAGACTTCTTCATCACTGATCTCGAAAGACCCCATATCGCTGGGGGCGGGATTCCCCGGGGCCGGGAGTGCTGACCAAAGTATAATGTTCGCCCAGAGCGATGGGAAGGACAGCGAGATACTTCTCCAACGAGAGCATATTCGTGTCAAGAGCCACGGGCTCAGGCGCATCCCAAACCTGGAACTCGTATACCGCATCTCCCGCTCCAGCTCATCAAGGGGAGGGACGGTGTACAAGAAGATCTGGCCCAGAATTTCTGGTGGGAAGCGGCGAAGAGGAGAGAATACGCCTTCATGCAGGCGGATCTTATCCTCAGATTGATCGCGCATTTGCGAAAGAGCAGCAAGAGCGCTCTGCATGTGAGCGATGTTTGCGTCAAGGACGCGAAGTCTGGCTTCTTCCTTGGTTATGCTTTCGCGTACTGCGTGTATTTCGACCTCGAGAGGAGGATCGTTCGTTTCGACCACATGAAGCGCGGCGGATGATTCCTCTGCGGGAGGTACCATGTCCCGCAAGAGACCCTGAAGCCTTTGGGAGATAGATAAACTGCCACAGTGGGCGCACGAAGGCGTCGAAGATCCAGACATTAGCGTCGCGCGGGTACTGTGACGAAGAGAGGGATCAGCAACCGGCAAGGGCCAGCCAAAGAAACCAGTAGCCCACATGAGTGCTTGGGATAAGTACTATTGAGCAGTGACTGCAGCGAGTGAGTGCAGAGTGCTGGGAAGAACAGTAATGTCCGCTCGGGATCTTCCGGTCAACGATAAAGTACTAGATATCGATTCTCCGCCAGCAACACCGTCGCATCTTACTTTGCTCACATATTTCCCTGAGTTCATATGCTCCACTGTAATTAAATAAAGTTTTGGGGGTATAAGTAGCATCTACTTGTCTGTACATACCGCCCTACTTTTGCAATAAATGTTAATACACCCCCCTCCGTCGACCGCTAGTCAGTCGCCAACTCGATATCTACAGGCCCCGGCGGCCCCGGCCGCTGCGGCACCTGCTCCGCCATCGCTTGCAGCCGTGCCCACTCGAGCAGCACCGCCGAGAAGTAGCAGTCGTTCTGCCCGTCGGTGAGCACGCGCTCCGCGAACACCTGCCCCGCCTGCTGGATCGCGTGGGCCTCGTCGTCGTGCTCGGCTGCCCACTCGATCTTCTCAACGAGATCGGAGAGGTCCGGCAGGATGGGGATGTAGTGCTCGAACGGGCGCAGCCAGTCGTTGAAGTACTCCCCGAAGACCGTCGACTGTGGTGATCGGTCATCAGTGAGTGCACTTCATCAAAAGGGGAAAAGATAGGCACCTTGAACACGAGCGACCCGCTGCGGAGTAGCCCGAGGTAGCGCCCGGAGAACGAGTTCCCGTCGACGTCGAAGAGGTACTTAAACTTGTACACCTCCTCGCGCGGGGACGACACGGTCGCGATGTCGTACTCAGCCTTGATCTTCTCCGCGTTGCAGTTCTCGCCGCACAGCCCGTCGTGGAAGCCGGACAGCTTGACATCCATGAGGTCCCGGCGCTTGCGCGCGATGTCGATGAGCCGGAAGCGCGGGAACGCGTGGTAGTTGTCGCCGTACACCCACCCGCCGGAGGTCATCCCGCGCCAGTCTGATGAAGAGTCAGCGGGGAATCGTGGGAGGAGAACGGGACGCGGCACGCACAGAGCTTGTCCATCTTGTTGTCCCAGGTGATGTTGTTCGCATAGCCGTAGTGCGGCGCCCACCCCGAGTCGGAGTAGTAGAACTGCAGGTACGTCAGTCAATTCCTGGGGGAATGAGAAGACGCGCACCTCGCTTGGGACGAGGATGTCCGCAAAACAGGGTGAGATCTTGGTCATGCTCATGACGGGGAAGAGGTCCGTCGTAAAATCCGTGCTCGACGCGAACAACATGACTGCACACTGGGTGTCAATTTTGCGAAAACAATAATAACACCACACGCACAAGCGCTGGCATCGTTCGCCAGGTCCGTGAAGCCCTTCGGCCGGTTGGGCACGACGCACTTCATCTCGTCCTTGAAGTACGACGCGGTCGGGTGCGGCCTGTGTCGGAACGGCGTCGGGTCGGACGCGTTGAGCGCCTTGGGCTTCGTGTCGGGCAGGCGGTAGTTGAAGACCACGCGCGGCTCATCGCGCCCGTTGAGGATGACGCTCATGTTGGGCATGAAAGACCCGAAGCGCCCGAACGTCCGCCCCCAGTCGCCCGTGTAGAGCGTGGGCTGCTCGTCCGTAAATGAGAACTTTCCGTCCTCGAACGCGCCCGTCGTCATCCCGCGCCCGTCTTCCTGCACCTGTAAGAATAAATCAGAGGAAGAACGGCGCAAACTGAGTGAAACCTCACCTGCGGTACGCCCTTTTCGACCATCTTTTTGAAATAGGCGGGTTCGTCCTTTGCGAGCTGGTAGAACGGCTCAAAGTCGCGTTGAATTTGCCGGTACTCGTCTATGAGGCATTTATTTTCCCTGGCAAATTCAAACCATTTGTCGTACGTTGGCGGAGGGGCGCGGTTGTTCCGTAGGGAGTAACGCGCTCTGGCCTGCTCCAGGGTGGACGACTGACGAGCATATAACGCGTCTACCCGGGCATTTGAAACGTTCCAATAGTCTTGCGCAGGACCTGGAGGCGAAATTCAAGTCAGCACCCCATTGTTTTGGCTCTGGATTCTTGGTAATGGAAAGCAAAGGTGGCAGTCGCTCCAAAAGCCACTTTGAGAGCCAGCCCATTATTTTGGCTGTGGGTCCCACAAACGGCGAATACAGCCCGACAGCTTTTGCCAAGGTTCTGGCAATGGTACCGAACACCGTTGCATGCTGACCCTAGTAGTATTGGTCTCAAAGCCAAAACACTGGCGCATGCTGCCACTCGCAGTGTTGTTGCCCGGTTGACCGAGAACCACAGGACACGAAAACATACCTCGATGCTTCTTTGGTCCCTCCCGTTTGGACACCGCCGCAAAAAGGAGAGCGAGAACAGCGAAAATGGCGAGCACTGGCCAGTAGCGGCGCAGTAAGGCTATCCATCCCGGCCGGCGCTCCTCCGTCGCAAAACGACGCATTTCGTGCTCTATTTCTTGATCATCGTCCTCCTCCCCGAGCACACCGTTGGTTGGGAGTAATGGAAGGTCATCTTCGTTGGATAAAGAGACGTTTTGGCGCTTTGGTGCGAACCAGGAGGACGCCATACATGGAGGGGGAGGAAGCAAAGAGAATGATCATCAATTCTCGATTGAATTCTGGTCCGTAAATTGCGGGAAGGTATCAAGTCCATGTATTGCAAGCCAAATAATTGTGAGGAAGGAGGAGGGTAGTGAGGGCGGTGGAAGGACAGGTATGTTTTTAGGCAACCTACCCTTATACGCCGTTGAAATCACGGTGATCAGGCTGGAGAGTGGAGTCCGGGAAAGATAAATTCATCCTCAAGGAAGCTGTGAGTGTTATTTACGAGTCCATCCAATGCTAAAGTATTCAATGCTGAGATAGAGATAGATATACAAGTACATTCATACGCCATTCATACGCCTTTCCCGACCAGGCCCGCCCGTTTCGCAACCATGCCGCCCCGCTTCGCGCCTACAGCCCCCCGTCCAGGGACGTCCGTCTCTGCCGTCTTACGCTGCCACTGGTCGATGAGCTTCCCAACACCCTGGTACGGTCGCTCAGGCGAAGGTGATCGCTGGTCGTCTGCCGACGCCTTACGTGAAGGCGGCCCCGACGCGCCGCCCATGGGCTTGAACGACGACCGCCGCGCACGGGGGGCCACAATCTCTGGCTCGCGCTGGGGAGTCCCCGACCGCGGGAGGCCCGTCGGAGAGATGCGCTGCGGGAAGCTGATGCCCTTTGACGGGGAAGAGGCGTTGGGCAGCGGGGCGGATCGATCGTTAATCCCAGCGGACGACGAGCTGGACGTGCTCTGCGACGACACCGACGGAAACCGTCCATTTTCCGCGCGGGGGGCTGCCAAGGTGCTGGGTGGTTTAGACGTTACCGACGGCGGCGGGATGGGGGACGGCGAGGCCGAGATGGGAGGAGGCTTGGACCCAATCGCTTCGTACCGCAGAACCATGTCCGAGATGGACGTCCTGCGCATATGTGCCGAGCGAGGTTTCGGATCCTCCGGAGGTGCAAGGGTGGTCGCCGCAGCCGCCTCTGCCTGCTTCGACGGAAATACGAACATGGACTGTGGACGAGCGGAGCGAGGGGTCGTAGGGGTCGTCGCGGATGACTGAGTACTCCGTGGCGAACCAGAGGATGGTTGTCGCCCAGAATTCGGCGGAGACAGGGCAGAGGAGGCGGGATTGGCAGTGGAAACAGCGGCCAACCCAGTGGACCTCCGCTTTGCCTTCGATTCCGTGAGTGCCGCGGGGTGCTGAGTCGCAGGTGTGCCTGATGTGAATGTGGTCTTCCTTGGTGTCAAATCGTCCAGCAGGCTGGGGGAGATGCCACGCTCCTTCTCCTTCGTCGGCACCGCCAGCCCCCCACCGCCATACAAATCCACCAGGTCGTGCACAGAGCTCTGCCGTCCCTTCCGCTTCGGTCGCTCCGCCTGCGACGACTTCGGCTTGTTCATCGGGGTCGCCATAAACCCGTTGACATCCTCCGGTCCCTCATCCGCGCTGGACGCCGACTCTGTCTCCTTCTCTTTCTGTTTCCCCGCGCCGGAAGAACCCCACCCATGGTCCGACGGCGATGGCTCATCACTCGTATCTAAAGCAGGGAAGACGCGCGCGGCTCTAGTGGTCGGCGAGGATGGGGTGTTCGGCGACGGGGGTAGCTGGTCGCGGATATGGTCGCGCTGGGCTACGACGCCTTGCGGGAGCTGGAGGGCGCTCTTCTCTATGTAAGACGCACGCTTGCTGGGGGACTGCCGCAGCACCGGGGTGGGCGACGGGGACGGCTTGTACTCTACGCTGGAGCCGAACGACGACTTGTAGTCTCCGCCAGAACTTGGCGGTTTGTAGTCTGCGCCGGAGCCCGACGACGCGCTGTGCGTACCATGCCCGCCGTACATGCGTGAAGCATTGGCGGGCGCGGTCGCCATGCGCGAGTGCGACGCAGCCTGAGGTGTGCGTACTTCCTCGTCGTCTCCCGTCAACCAGTCCTGCGGCGGTGCAGAGACTTGCTGAACCCCGCTGGACGCCAACGGCCTCGCCATCGTGGGGCTCGTGTCGTCGCTGCTACTAGCGTAACTGTGCTTAATGGACAACGAACTACGGTGTTTGCGCGTCAACGTCGGTCGCGGGTTCTCGTTTCGAGGGGACGTGGACAGCGCAACGGAAGACGTAGGAGGCATGCGCCCAGCTCGACTAGTCCCTGCATCTCGCATGGCAATGCCAGTAGTCTGCTGTGACCGCACGCCATCCTTCCCGTAGGTCGTCGCCTGCGTCGGCCGGCGCAAGTCCTGCTGAGTAGACAGACTCTCCTGCCGCGCTGGCAGTACCGGCTGAGACTGACTCGGGTGCCCAAGATAACCGTTCGGCGGAGAAGAAGCTGTGCCGCCGAAGGTTTTGTCGAGCTCCTCGAGCGACGGGAAGCGCGCCTCCGCGGCGTCGTTCCCCTGCCCCGAACTCGGGGGTCGTGACATGGACGACGGGGGCTGTGAAAGCCAAGACGACCCCGAGCTGGTAGGCTTGAGTGCCGGAGGATTCGGCGATAGGGAGGAACCCTGCCCCGGGTTTGGTGTTAATGATGTCGTATACGTTGGTCGCGGGGAGGGCGAGGGTCGGGAAGGTTTGTAATCCTTGTAATCACCGCCGGCGCCGTCATACTTGTGGGGGCTGCTGCTGCTGCTACTGCTCATCCCAGCCAGACCCGTGCGTAACAAGCGCGCTTCGCCAAGCGTGGGTGCAGGTCGGTCTCCGCTGCCCAGCGCTCCGAGCCCCTCGAATGCATCTTTGTTATCCTTCCGCTGAGCGGTAAACGAGCCAGTGAATGCTGGTTGCCGCAGAGGTGGAGCAACAGGGGGTTTCCCGGACGCCGGTGTAGGCAATGCCTGGGTTGGCGATCTCGTGGTAGTCGAGTTTGGGTCAAACGAGTCCCACAGCTTCTCCGCAAAGTCGTCTCCGAACCCTTTACTGGGAGCAGGGCTTGAGTTGGTCGCGCCGCGGGCCATCCATGCGTCGTCCAGTGCGCTACGTTTGGCCGGCGCGCTTGTCCCGCTCTTAACAGTGACCGCATTCCACGCCTTGTCCTCCTCCTCGAGCCAATTCTTCGACTTGTCTGGGCCAAGGCTTTGAGGTGGCAGTTGAGGCAGGGAACGTTTCTCCGGACTGGCGGGACGCGACCTGGAGGGTGAAGCGGTTTGCCGGCCCTCTGCGATCGGTCGACCGCGTCGCATTGGCGCGATCGCCTCGAGCACCTTGTCGCGTGCTTGCACACCAGCATTTTTCGACGGAGATGGTTGCTGCTGCGAGCGGTAAGTGATGGTGCTATCGAGGGGGTTCGACTGGGCAAACTGCGTTTGCTGCGGGCGCGGGGAGAGGGGCTGCAGGGGAGGGATGTTATATGTAAATTGTGACTTGGTGCCACGGAGACGGTGCACAAGCGAGAGCAGCTCGAAGACGGACGGCCGTTGAGCTCCGTGTTCACGTAGCATCGACCCTGTACACATGGTTAGCAAGGCAAGACATTTACCGGTGAAGGGGACGTACCAATAAGACCGTTCATTTGTTGTGAGTAGACCGGATATGGTGGGATGCGGTATTGAACGTTGAGGATGGCCAACGGACCGTGCTCCTCGAATGGGGTTGTGTAGTAGCAAAGTTTGTAGAGCAGAACGCCGAGTGCCCATACATCACTCTTCTCGTCAACAGCGCGCCGTAGATACGGGTCGACCATTTCCGGCGCTCTGTACTGCAGCGTTGTGTGACGATTTAAATCGGCTTCCAGTGCGCGAATTTCCTGCGTGGTCGCCGGTGGCCGAGGTGAGACAGTGGTCGCACTGCCAAAATCGCACAGCTTGAAGGATGTCGCGGATGACTGGAGAATATTTTCGACCTTGAGATCCCTATGGAGAAGGGCTGGCCGCGAGTTGTGCATGTAGGCCACACCTTCGCATACGTCTACGAAAATTTGCAGAATCTCGGCCTCCGTCAGACGCTCTCGCAGTCGTCGATTCATCATGTCAATAATTCCACCCCCTAGCGCACCCTTTAGACAAACGATTAGACCAGAAACAAGAGCGTACCAGGACAAAATTCCATCAGAATGAAGACTTCGTATTGGCCATTTGGCATCCGGTGCCATGCTGCATCGATGAGGTGGACGATATTAGGGTGTCCTTTGAGCAGTCGCTGTAAAGTCAAACGGTGAAACACTTGGAATGAAACAGACTAGCCAGCTCACCATTATGTCCACCTCCTTCTTGACCTCCGTTAGCATGGCGTCGTTAGCGACAGCAATACGCTTGAGGACATGATGTGTGGTGTTATACACCGGGGTGGCCGTTCTGACGAGGTATACATGGGCAAAACCACCTGTACAAGCAGGATAAGTGGCAGTCGGACGTGCCAACGAACTAGTAACCAGCCTTGCGACAGGTAACGCTCGACCTGGACGGTGTATTTATTCACCGAAATCGACTGCCCTGGGACCAGTGTGCCCGGTTGCTGGGCCATGGTCGTGGTATCAATACCAGCGCCGGCGTAGAGGGCGCAGTCGTGTGGTTTCACTTCCTGAGGTTGAGGAGAGCGCGAAAGGGTAGGATAACTGACACGTGATGTTATGCTACCTAAAAAAAATGAAAAAATAAACATAATTCCCTTTTTATGTCCCTCTCATCCACCTCTCGTCTGGTACCGCAGATAGCGCACACTCGGAGCATATCCAGCTCTCCTTATGGGCGTACCCACGTCTGGAAGCGGCGAAAGCCAGTC